>CM065478.1:53709750-54015431 GCA_032873175.1 Leptopilina drosophilae
TGAAAAAAATCAATTTTATTTAACAAAATTTTATACAATTTTTATTTTCCTAATAGTTCAATTACTTTTAATAATTATAAAATTTTTCACGAAAATTCCATTTTTTCAAAAAAATTTTTGATTAAATTCTAAGCATGAATTTAATTCTTTTCATAATCGTAAAATTCAGTTACTTTCACAAATAAAGTTTTTGACAAGAATTTATTCAATTATTTAAACTAATAAAATTTTCATAACATTTAAAAATTTATTATTGAAAACAATGTTCATAAAATTCTTATAAAGATTTCAATTCCTTTCAAAACTAATAAAATTTTCAACAGAAATTCAATTCTTTTTAACAATTTTAATAAACTTTTCGGCAATAATTCAATTTTTTTTGAAAAATTTAATAAAATTATTCGAAAGAAATTAATTGTTTTAAATATAATTTTAGTAAAATTACTCCCGAAAATTCAATTATTTTGAGGTATTTCAATAAAATTCTTTTCAAAATTCAATTATTTTCATAAATAACAATATTTATCACAATAATTCAATTATTATTAAAAATAATAAATTTCTTCTTGGAAATTCCATTATTTAAAAAAATTCGAATAAATCGTTCACAAGAATTTAATTATTTTCATAAATAATAAACTGTTTTTTTGGAAAATCCAATTATTTTCAAAAAAATTTAATAAAATTTCCCACCGACATTCAATTATTGACAAATTTTTTAATAGAATTCTTTGTAAAATTTAATTATCTTTAAAAACTTTTCACATTTCAATGATTTTCAATATCTACTATTTTTATAAAATAACCAAACAGAATTCTATTATTCAAAAAAGTTTATGATAAAATTGTAGGAAAAAATTCAATTATTTTCATCAATTTTAATAAAATTCGACGCAAGAATTTAATCATTTACCTAATTAATAAAATTCTTTGAAAGAATTAAATTATTTTTATAAATAATAAAATTCTTCGAAAGTAATTAAATTATTTTTTCATCAATTATTAATAAAATTTCTCGAAAGAATTCAATTATTTTCATAAATTACAAAATCCTTAGAAAAAATGTAATTTTTCAAAAAATTCAATTTTTCTCAAAATTTATAAAATTTTTCAGAAAAATTCAATTATTTTCCAAATTTTTTTGAAAATTCTTCCCAAGAATTTAATTATTTTCCAAATTTTTTTGTTAAATTCTTCGCAAGAATCCAATTATTTTTACCTATAAAAATAGAAAAATATTCCAAAAAATTTAACTATTTTCTTAAATTATGAAATTCTTCAAAAAAAGTCAATTTTTCCTAAAATTGACTTTCCAAATTGTTTCAAAAATTCTTTCCAAGAATTCAATTATTTTCTGAATTTAAAAAAAAATTATTCGCAAGAATTCAATTATTTAAAAAAAATAGAAAAATATTCCAAAAAAATTTAACTGTTTTCATAAATTATGAAATTCTTCAAAAAAAAGTCAATTTTTCTAAAAATTTATAAAATTCTTCAGAAAATTTCAATTAATTTCAAAATTGTTTTAAAAATTCTTCGCAAGAATTTAATTATTTTAATAAATAATAAAATATTTCAAGAAATTACTATAATGTATATGTATATATGTATATTTCTATTTTCTATCAAAACGTATAAAAAACAAAAGAATAACTTTAACTAACTTCAAGTGTGGACAGAGATCCGGAAATCTGGAATCACGACGATTATTATATATATATGAGGCATTCCATGTCAAGTGACCCAGGTGTCTTATGGTGTAATGCAAATTTCAATAATTTTTTACTCTTAAACTATTAAACATGAAAATTTGGCAAGGTACATTTTGGAAAGGTTTTTTCATGCTCTTTCGATTGAAAATAGGCATTTAGCCAAAAAAAATTTTTTGGCCCAAAAAAAACCAAAATTAAAAATAAATTTTATTTTTTTGGAAAAAGGGCAGCTTTTTTTTTTTTTTTGTTTTTTTTAAACGAAAGCTGAGGTTTTTTCCTAAAAGGACATATAAATGAAAAAGTGGGACAAGAATGTTTAAACATTGAAAAACAGAGGTTTCTACTCACCGGAGCGCTCTAAACCCGGTTTTTCGAGAAAATTCATTTTTTCAATGTTTAAACATTCTTGTCCCACTTTTTCATTTATATGTCCTTTTAGGAAAAAACCTCAGCTTTCGTTTAAAAAAAAAAAAAAAAAAAAAATAAGCACATTTTACAAAAAAATAAAATTTATTTTTAATTTTGGTTTTTTTTGGGCCAAAAAAATTTTTTTTTTTAAATGCCTATTTTCAATCGAAAGAGCATGAAAAAACCTTTCCAAAATGTACCTTGCCAAATTTTCATGTTTAATAGTTTAAGAGTAAAAAATTATTGAAATAAGCATTGTACTGAAAATCCCAAAAATTTAACCCCCTCCCCCTCGGAAAATATTGGACTTGATAAAAAAATATTTTCACGAAAAATTTCTATCTATTAGTACTACAAAAGCCCCAAGTTTTGCTACGATTGGAGAAAAATTTTTCTCCACCTGGATCACTTGACATGGAATGCCTCATATATATAATTACTGAATTGTAAAATAAAAAAATAAAAAAATTTCTTTTCATGTGTTAAAAGAAAGTAAAATACACTTTGTTTGGATTAGAAATGAATGCTACTAGTTTCCAAGCATTGATATATATAAACGCTGTAGTGTTAATTACAGTTTAAGTAGTACAACTCAACAAATAGTTTGACATCGATACAGTCATGAAAATTATTAGATTATTGAATACACAACTAATCGTGTATAGTATTAATTAAAGTTAATGGACATTTCTATCTAAAATGATCAATTATTATTAGACACGTTAAATTGAAGTAGTGCAAGTCAATATAAAGTTTAATCCGACATTTAATCGTTTGACAAATAAACTTCCAGTAATATTGTAATTCTCAAACAATCGTTTATATGTTTATTTGAAATTAATGAATTTTATCGTGTCAATTTTCATAAAATTCTCAAACAGGTCAACGTCTAGTCAGACATAATTACTTTTACCAATAAATTGTTCAATAATAATTCATCAGTTTTTTAATTTGTTTTAATTAATGGTTAATGCACTCTTTTTCTCTCTTTTTCTGTTTCTCTTTTTTCACTCTCTATCTTTCTCACTCTTTCCCCTTTTTCTCCCTTTTTCTCCCAATGTGACAAATTTCAGTTAAAATTCAATAATGTATCGAAAATAAAATTTTTAACTAGTAAATTGTCACATTTAATTAAATGTCATGGTAGGGGAGATTTTTATTATTAACATTGTCATCATTTGAAATATTGACTTCAAAACATTATTCCTGATTGTGGAAATTGAAATTTAATTCTTCAAATTATTGGGAAAACAAATAATTCCGTTTTTTATTGTTTTCGCAAAGATGTTTCATTACTATTAAATAAAAATTTTAATAAAATAATAATACAAAAATTTCACTTTATAATTAAAGTAAAAAAATTGAAAATTAAAATTGTTTTTATGTTGCATTGAATTTTTTTTATTTCTACAAATGTTAGTACAATAAAAAATTCAATGAAAAAATTAGAAAATAAGTTTCTTCTCTTCTTTGAATTAAATTTTTTTTCTTATTTTAAGTTCATTTAGAGAATCCTAATGTTTTGAACGTTGAAATTTACAAAATTTGTTTAATTCTTCTAAAAATTAAATTTTTATTGCAATTATTCTGCTTCACTATCGAAAAAACAAATTACTGGGTTTGTAAACGTAATATTTTAATTTATTAAATTATTATGATTAGTAATTTATTATAATATCTTTAATAAAAATATTTCGTTCATTTGAACGTTCAAAACTTGGGGATCACTCTTTTAGAAAAAAAAACATAACTTGTAACAAAATTAAAAATGAAAAATCATAGAGAATAAGAAAAAAAATGTAAGATAGAAATTTTATTAAATTTTGCTTATTTAATTTTTTTAATTAATTATTCGTTAAAATCAAGTAACTCACCTAATGAAAGCGTATCCTTTGTCTTTGAAAACACGGATTTCTTGAATGGTGCCAAATGGCGAGAATGTTTTCGTCATAAGCTCCTCTGTTAGACCATTGGTCAAACCCCCACAATAAACGGTACAGTTGGTCGGACTGCTTTGATTGTAGACCTCATCGAAAGTCAACGGTTTTGCGTTCGCTGAAAATCAACAAATAATTTCAATTATAATAACAATTTTACCATTTTCTCTCGCATTTATTATTATAATCGTAAAATAAATTACAAGAATGGTGATTTTTAAGCTTAAAAAATTATTATCAGTTTTTAAATTTTTACTACGAATAAATTTCTGAATACTTATTATTATTATTAGTATTATTAATATTATTATTATTATTATTATTATTATTATTATTATTACTATTATTAAATTATTTATATTATATTAACCTACAATTTATTATTATTTTTATTATAATAATTATTATATTTATTTTTTACTAATAATACACTAAAAAAATTAAATATATCTAAATAACCGATTAATTGACTATTACCAATTAAATATTTAAATGATAATAGTCAATTAATCGGTTATTTGAATGAATTACAAATTTTGTTTCCAGTGTAATATTATCTTTGCAACGTAGAGAAATGTTTTTACAAAATTCAAAATAATTCATTCATTTTTCAAAAGCAAAAAATAATTAGATCTTTACAAAATTCTCGTGCATATAATTATAATATATTAATATTTATTCTAATCGAATACCTACTAATACAAGAAAATTTAAAAAATTCTGGACATGCAAAATTTATTTTTAAATAATTCGAAGAATAGAAATATTTTATTGAGGTGTGATATAAATTTCAATAAAAAAAAGACTTGAAGAGTTATCAGCGATAAAAAAAAATGTCGAGAGTAGAAAAGTCGATTTAAAGCTTTTTTTTAAGGCGATAGGCCTGGTGGGAGAGAGAAAGAGAGAGAGAGAGAGAGAGAGAGAGAAGGGGAACAGCTGATTAAAAGAAGATTGTAACTGAATGCTTTCACACATTCATATCTGTCAGTTATTGCAATCATAATGGCCATTTTCGTTTGACGTCAATCACATTTTCGCTGAACGTGCTTTCAACGTGTCGAATAGATTGAAGATAAAAATTTGATGAATATTGTAAAACGACGATTTCAGGAAAAACCTTTTTTTTATCTGCACATTTTTTTCTGCTCTCTGTTTTTTTTTTGTTTGCTCTTTCTTCTATTTCGCCAATTGTGGTTTACGTTTGACGTGTAAATAAATATATAACGATTAATTCAATTGTCGACAACGGTGTCAAATTTTTCAATTAGATATCGAGTTTTTTATTTTATTGAAAATGTTTTCTTTCATAAATAATAAAAATCTCGTAAAAAAAAGTTCCATTTTTTTTTATTATTCATTCTTTTTTATGAGTTGGTTTATTTTATATTTTTTATCACTAATTCGTTTTTGTAGAAAATAAAGATTTCTCTGCTTATAAATCAGAATATAAATAAAAAACAAAGAATCTTTAAAAAACTGTAAAAAAATAAATGAATAAAAGGTCTGGTAATTTCTTATAAGAAGTTAACAATCAATAAATAGCTGATAAATTTCCCCCCTTGGAAAGTTTTACAATATTTGAATAAAAAAGAAAAAAATAAAACCTTATGATAATAAAATAGACATTTTCACTGGGCGAGAAAAATTGAAGGAAACAAATTTCGTAATTGAATCAATTTGATAAATTTCCTTCAAAGCAGTTTTCTCATAAATAAAATAAATATTTTTGCGTGTATAGAAAAAATGGAATGAAAACAAAAATTTCTTTTTTTTGCAAATAAAAATTTCTTGAAAATTCCCGATAAAAATTCCATAACGTCTTTTGAAGGGGAAGAAAAAAAAATGAAATTCAGAAAATATATTGCTCGTAAATTGAGGAATTTCTGCGAAAGTAGATGCAAGAATATTTTTCATGTGTATATATATGTATATAAGTGAGTAAATAGATTTTTGTAATCATAAGAGGGTTCCCCCTCTCCTCACTCCTTCCTTCTTCTATATATATCTCCTTCATTTCCTTCGAGTTTTGAAAATGAGGTTAAAGCTGGTTTTTCAAGAGAAGATATCAGATTGCCAAGCGAGAAAGAGAGAAGGAGATGGAGAAGAAGCTCTCACGATATCGGACACACAAATGTCGAAGAGGTTTTTTGGTACCCATGAGCGTCGAGTTTACGATCCTACGGGGCTTATACTCTAAAGTAGTAGACTTTGGGGTGTAAACGCGACTGGTAAAATCGCTCCTCATCCTATTCTCATCCTGCTCACACGACTTTCTCTCGCTTGCACACTGAAAACTTTAACTTTCACCCGCACTCCTTTTTGTGTCGCTATTCTCCATCGCCTCGTGTAATTGCGTCGCATGGGGGGATGAAAAGTCGTTGTGGAAAACTGTCCGCGAGACGACGCCCCATAAACTTACCTCAGGGAAAGAGGAAATTTCCTTTCTTTCAAAAGCTTTTCCGAAAAACATTCAACCTCAAGTAATGACAACCATTCTCTCTCTCTCTCTCTCTCTCTCTCTCTCTCTCTCTCTCTCTCTCTCTCTCTCTGTCTCTTATTCTTTCTCTCTCTCTTATTCTTTTTCTCTCTCTCTCTCTCTATTCTCTCGAACGCGCAATTACTTTTATATCTTTCTTTCGCTCGTGAAAAATTAATCTTCCTTTTTTCAAATTAGATTTTGTTTATTGTTGCTATATCATATCGTTGAGAAATTAATCATAGTTGGTAGATTTTTTTATTTTCCAGAGAATTTTTATAAGTTTCTTTTGTTTTAATTTTTTTTCCCATATTCCCAAATGATATTTTATTGTTTTAAATTTTATGTATTTTTTTATTGACACGCAGTTAGTAATTTCAGAATAAAATAGAAATTTTTAATTAAATTACCGAGAAACAATATTAATTTAAAGTTTTTATATTTATTTATTAAAATTTTAGTATAAGAAACATTGTAAAGAACTCTTTTGTATGAATCAGTAGATTCGAAACAAATAAAGATTATATATTTATTTATTAAAATATATAACATTTGTTTTTTTAATAGTACAAAAATATAATTAGTATAGTTTCACACAAAATAGAAATATTTTTACTAAAATGAAAATGCATTTCATAGTAGCAAACATGTCAACTCTGATACTCTGTCTTTGCGCGTCTAACTAAACCGAATTTTTTTACTTAAGTTAAAAAAAATATTAGAAACTATTAGAAATTATTAGAAACTATTAGATTCTTCTGAAAAGCACCTGTTTTTTTTCGAAAAACTAAAAAAAAATTAATTTTCAAAAATAAGCCTTCCAGCATCATTTTAATATTAAGTTTTCTGAAGGTTAAATATACTGTTATATAAATATACTGTTAATATTGGGGTTTTTGTAAAAAAATTCCTTTTAAATTTAATTTCTTTAATTTATTAAACTTTTAACATTATTCATTCATAATTTAATGAATTGTGAATTTAAAAATTTATTTATAACTATTTTATCTTTTCAAACATAACTAATACATATTTTTCTATATTGAACGAAAAAAAATTGTAATGAATTTTTTAATTTATCATTTTAAGTTCAAACCCGATATTTTCTATAATAAAAATTTTATTCTTTATTATAAATTTTGTTATTTATCTCACTTTCTACTTAGTATATTATATTTTTAAAAATTAAAAATATTTTATTTTAAATAAAAGGCAAAATTTTTTTATAATCCAAGGGTTAGGTATTTGAAAATAATTATAAAAAAATTAAAAACAAAACAATAACGCTTACCAAATATGAAAAATGCTTCGGAAATGAATAGTTTGTCAAAGAAAAAATTCACGTTTTTATAAAATTTAAAAATATTGAAACGTAACTTGACAAATTTTTTGGGCTAAAATTTCAAATATTTATATATATTATAATTAAAAAACCGTTTAAAAATATGTTATTAACTGAAAAACGAGACTTCGGAGATGAATTTAAATTTTTACTCCTTTTGCCAGTAATTTTTAATTCATTATTTAAAAAATTTCTTTTATTTTATTTAAACTAAATATAAGTGAAAAATAAACGGTAGATTTTAAGCTTCAATTTGCTATATATTAATACTATATTACAAAAATTTTAATTATATTAAAAAATAATTAAAAATATGTGTCATATTTAACCAAAAACAAAAGACAAAATTAAATAAATTTGTTGACTAAGAAAAACTTAAAATTTGAACATTACAAGATTATGTAAAGATAAGTAATGTTTCGTAGATTATGAATAAATTTTTTTTGAAATTTATACTCAACGAAATATCAATAAAAAGTTCATGCAAATTTTGAGTCTTTTTTTGGAGACACGGGAAGTGCTCCCTTTCAAAAGAATCATCCAAATAAACTTCTAATAAAAGGATAAAAAAGTTAACAAGTTATTATCGTTAATTCTTTTCCTTAAATAAACTTCTTTCTAAGTTTTAATGTTTTTTTTATTTAAGACAATATTTAAGACAAACTTTTGTTTCAATTAAGAGAAAATTTATATTTAATTTTTACTTCCATCAAAAATAAATTTTTTGTTTAAATAAAGAAAATCTATTTTATCTTAAAGTATATTTTTGTAATATTTTGTTTTAAATAAAAAGCAATTTATATTTTTTATTTTTGCTTAAGTTAAAGACAAATTTATATTAAAAAAATATTATTTTACTTTAATTTCAAAAAATTTTATTTTATTTTAATTTTTAAAAATGTATAGTATTTAAATAGTGTTTTCAGATAAATTAAAATGAAATTTGTTGTTCTTCCAAGAAGAAATTATTCCAGTGTACAAATAAAGGAAAATGATTACTTAACAGTTTTGCTGTAACTAAACTAAACAAATATATAAATATACAAATATGTAAACTAAGTAATAATAATAAACTAAATAAATTTTTATGATTAAAATTATTTTCTGTTTCAATAAAAAATCAGATTCAAATAAAAAAAATTCTCTTTAGTTCTTATTACAAAAAATTTAAACAGTATCTTTTTGTTCAAATAAAAAAACATTTTACTATTTTTTCTAAAAAATATTTTTTTGTGATAAAGAGAAATTTATATATATTATTTTCGCTCTAATTGAAAATAGATTTTTATTAAAAAATTCGTCTCTTGTTATATATTTAAAATATATATATTTAGTAGTTTTGTTCAAAACAAATAGATTCTGTTCACAACATTTTTTCAGATTTTTGTCAACAAATTACAATTAATAATAATGTCTGACTACAAAAAAGAAATGATGTATTTTATATATTTTTATTGTCTGACAATTAGAAATATTTGACTAAATAGAATTTTTCTAGTTAATAAAAATTAAATTTAAATATCATACAATAAAACTATTAAAGTTCTTCATGTCTGAAAAAATTATTTTTTTCTACATTAATTAATAAAAACAACACTAATTTAACGTTTTTTAAGTTATTTATTAAAGTATTTTATTTTCTTATTTTTTGTTTTTCTCGATAGAAAAAAAGTGAAAATAATAAATATCAATTTCTGACTAAATAGTATTTTTTCTACAGAAATAAAAATGCAGTTAACAGTCAGATATATAAACTCTGTTATATGAAGTCTTTCGCTTGGCCAAATCGAATTTTTCTACCTAAATTAGAAAAATTTAATATTAATAAATAAGCTTCTATTTAATATTTAATTTTTTTTTATTTTCTTCATTTTCTAAATTTTTTCTGAAATTGGTTCACCTAAATAATAAATGCTACTTAATTTTTTCTTGAGAAAATACAAGTAACTGTATCTAACCATATTGAATTTTTCTACTTGATTAAAGTTACACACTTAACTGCAAAATAATGCATTAAGAATTAAGACTTTCTAATTGACAAAACCGAAATAAACTACTTAAATTTGATAAATAATTGCTTTTTCCAAATTTAAGTAGTAAATTTAATTTTCATTTTCATTTTTAATTCCTGCTTTTAATTTTCATTTAATTATTCATCGCTTTTATTTTTGTTACAATAAAAAATCCAATTAGCAATGTCTGGACAAATCGAGTTGTTCTACTCCAGAAATTCTTTTTTCAATTGATATCTAAGAATATTGAGATTAAAAATAATTCTTGATTCCAGAGTTTTGATGTTTAAATTTCTGATCAATTAGAACTATTCTACTTGAAAGAGATAATAAGTTAATTTTCTGTACCTGAAAATATGGCTTTTCCACTTAATTAAAAATTTTTTAACTTTAATTTATATAAATTATTTTTAGTCTATCCAATTTTAAATTTTAATAAACTTTGTCAATGGAAGTGGAACTAGGTGACGAAAAATCGACTTTTTCTTTATAAAATATAGTCATTAAAATGTTTGAGTTAATTTTATTTTACTACTGAAGCACAAAATTAGAAAAAATTACGAAATTTTTTGGTATTAATGTAAACCGAATAATTCTGATTTATCAGTAGTTATGTTTGACTCAAAACATTCTTCTTCTCTTAAGTTCACTTCTTAATGAGAACATTATCTCACCTTTTGCTAATCTTTTATTTTCAATTTTCTTTTATTTTTATTATCAATCTCAAAAAAATAGTGTAAATTCATAAACAAAAACTAAAATAATAAAAAAAATTGCCAAATTGGTAAAAAATTTGCCGATTATTATTAATGTTTAAAATTTAATAATCAAATATTAATTTTCGTTGATTTCAATTTTGAATAAAACACATTTTTTCTAGTTACAACAGATTGTCATTAATTTTTTTACTTTAGATTTTAAAATAATAAAAAAGTGAATAAAAAAATAAAAACCAGATCAACAGTAAAAAATTGTCGACTCTAAAAACAATTTTCCTAATTAATATAAATATTAAAATTCAATTACTCATTCAGTCTCTCTCTCTCTTACTCTCAACAAATAATCCTTTTAATCGATTTTACTTTTGTCAATTGAAATACATTTTAACATTTTTTTTCTTTTTGTACGTTCGTCACTCTTTTTTTTGAAATGTAAAAATATGTCATTTTTTTTTCTTTGAAAGTGCATTGTAAAAAAATGGATAAAATAAAAAAAATGAGTCGAAATAAACAAGAGAGAATAAAATAAGCTACATAGAGTTATGATAGCTTTCAAGTTCAATAGCTTTGATATTTGAGTAGTAGTAATAGTTGCAATATGAGTAGTAGTAGTAGTGGTGGTGGTGGTAGTAGTAGTAGCAGCAGTTGAAAGCGCTTTCAAATTTAAAGTGCTTTTGAATATAAAAGGATTCAAATTAGAGCAGATGTCAACTTCAATAAAAGTCGAGTTCGAAAGATTAAAAGAAACAGATTGATTTTTTTTTCACAGGAGAAATAATTTCTAAAAACACTTTCCCCCCATGAGAATTTTTATTTTCGTTTTCTCTTCCGATAACTTTTTTTCTTTATCGCCAAAGCACAACGGACGGAATTTTCAAAGCAAAAAATTCCAATATAGAAAAAATTATTTCGTTATTCTATTTATCGATAATGTTTTTTTTTAAATTATTGTTCTAGTTTTTATTTAATTTTCCAAATGAACGAAGAAAATTATTACATGTATTCCTACTTACTTATTTGTAACAAATAAAAACCAGAACAATAGTAAAAAATTTTCACCTCTAAAAGACAATAAATGAAAATTGTTTTCGAAATAAATAATACTGTCAGTTCAGTTTATTGAAAATAATTTTTAATCATCAAATTCCATGGTTTGTAAAGAAATGAAACAAATTTTTTTTTAATTAAATTGTAATCAATTCCAATTTATACAATTAATAAATAAAGTAATAAAATGAAAGACAACTATTTTTAAAATAATTATCACAAAGTAAACGAATTGAATAAATAAATTAAATTGATAAAAAGAATAAAAAAGCGTTCGGTAATTAAATGTCCGGTCGTTATTTAATAAATAAATACAATATAATTATTATAAAATATTATATTTCGATTATTAAATTTTAATAATACCAACACAGTATTGGATTAAATTTTGAACAAAAAGAAAAAAATAAAATTCACATTTATCGTAATATTTGCAGGAGGGATATAAATAAAATATTATCAAAAAGGAAAAAAAAAGAAAAAAAGAACGAAAAATTTAATAAACCGGGTAAATATTTAAATTTCAGGCGATTTTAATTAAAGTCTTGGAAAAACAGTGGTGCGCACAAATAAGAAGACGACCTGGTATGGCATCAAAGAGGCTATAGGAGAGTAAGAAAAAGCGATAAAGTTACTGGTGAAGAGCAAAGGTGAAAGAATTCATAAGACGCGAGGATTCGAGGATTTTCCAAAGCTTGATACTACACCACGTCAGGAGTTTCCCCTTGAAAATCCCAAGTAACCCCGGAGGCAGATTCAAGTGCACACTTTCCCGCGTAAAGCTATCGCTTCAAGCAGAGGCGATAGCGAACCTCGTTCCGCGGATGAAATCCCCTTTTAAAATGAAAGACCGTTTCGTTGAGGGAACACAAGATGTATAGCATATAGATAGATATATATATGTATATAGAGAGAGGAGAGGAAAAAAAGAGGATAACGTACTCTCTATATAAATAGTCTTCGAGACAAAAAGAATATTTTTTTTTCAAGTTTAAAAGAAATTTACATTTAAATAAAATATATTTTTGGTTCAATTAAAAGGAGATGTTTGAAAGAGCAAATATTTTTGTTTTAATTGGAAGGAAATTTGTGGTTAAAACTAATTTCTATTTTAATTAAAAGAAAATTTGTATTTATGACAAGTTTTTTTTCAATTAATGGGAGATTTTTATTTAATACAAATTCTTGTTTCAAATTCAATAAGAAGAGAATTTGTATTTATAGCTAATTTTTGTTTCAATGAAAAGTGAAATTCGTATATTCATAACAATTTTTATGCCCCTAAAGTTCTGAACGTTCAAATGAACGAATTTTTGTATTACTTTTTTTGATGTTCGAATTTTAGTAGAAAATATTAATTTATAAATAAATAATATTAAAAATAATTATAATAATAATAATAATAATAATAATAATAAGAATAATAATAATAATAATAATAATAATAATAATAATATTAATAATAATATAAATAATATTTATAAATTTATTTACATACGGGTCAAGCCCTATAATTAAAAAATAAGTTACAATCCGCAACTACATTATACAAATTTGTCAATACAAAAGTTAGGCGTACGTTATGCAAACAATTGATTGTTTTTTAATTATGAGATAAATATTAAAACATTATTTTCATAAAAATTAATATTAGCAGATGAAAATGAATTATTTTCTTAATATTTATATTATTTTTTTTAAATTGTCATTAAAAGAAAATAATTTTGAAGAATATTGAAAAAAAATTTCGCTCATGTGAACGTTCAAAACTTTAGAGACATCAATTTTTTGTTCTTTTAAAGAAAATTTAGGAGCAAATTACTGTTTCAATTAAAAGGAGATTTTTGTTTAAGAAACATTTTTGTTTTAATTAGAATGAAATTTACATTCAAAACAAATTTCTGTTTCAATAAAAAGTAAAATTGTTCTTATATTAAATTTTTTTACGTTGATGAAGTTCACAGTGTTTATAGTCAACAATTTCAAAAGAAAAATATTTTTTAAAGCAACTTTTTATAAATTTTTGTAAAGAAAATGGTACGATTCATTTAATAGATAATGATTTACAAAAAAAATATTTGTTGCTAGAAAATGTTCATTTTTTGGTAGGGAAATAATTTTTTTTTCAATCGTTTATCATAAAAGTTGCAAATTTTACCGACGTATTTTTTTATTTAAAGAAAATTCACATTTAAAACAAATTTCTGTTTTAATCAGAAGAAAAGTAGAGAAAACGAATTTCTGATTTAATTAAAAGGAAATTTATATTTATAAGAAAATTTTATTCCGATTTGAAGAAAATTTATATTTAGAAGTTTAGAACCTTCTGTGTCAATTGAAAGGAAATTTATATTTATAAGAAAATTTTATTCTGATTTAAAGAAAATTTATATTTAAAACTTTCTGTTTCAATTAAAAGGAAATTTATATTTAAGAACAATTTTTATTTCAATTAAGACAAAAATAAATATTTAATTTTTATTTCCATCGAAAATAAATATCTTTTGTTTAAATAAAGAAAATCTATTTTATCTTAAAAGTATATTTTTGTAATGTTTTGTTTTAAATAGAAAGCAATTTATATTTTATATTTTTGCTTAAGGTAAAGACAAAATATCCAAAAAATATTGTTTTACTTTAATTTCGAAAACTTTTATTTTATTTCTATTTTTAAAAAAATTATATTTAGATTGTGTTTCTGTTTAAATTAAAGAGAAACCCAGAAATGTAAAATGTTTAAAACAGAATTTTTTTTATTCAAATTAAACAAAATTTGTTGTTCTTCGAAGAAGAAATTATTCCAGTATTTTGTTGTAAATAAAGGAAAAGTAATATTTAACATTTTTACTGTAACTTAACTGAATAAACAAAAAAACTAAATAATAATAATAATAAACTAAATAAATTTTCATGAAAAAAATTAGTTTTTGTTTCAATAAAAAACAGATTTAAAAAAAAGAATCTGTTTAGTTTTCATTAAAAGAAAAATTAAAACAGAAACTTTTTGTTTAAATCAATCAAAATATGCTGTTTTATCTAAAAAATTTTTTTTTTTTGATAAAGAGAAATTTGTATATATATATATAATTTTCGCTATAATTGAAAATAGATTTTTATTAAAAAAATTCGTCTCTTGTTTTATATTTCAAAAATATATATTTAGTTTTCATAAAAACAATTTAAACAGAAACTTTTTGTTTAAATCAATCAAAATTTGTTGTTTTTCCTAAAAAAAATTTTTTTGTGATAAAGAGAAATTTATATATATTATTTTCGCTATAATTGAAAGTATATTTTTATTTAAAAATTCGTCTCTTGTTTTATATTTCAAAAAAAAATATTTGCTTGCTTTGTTCAAAACAAATAGATTAATAATGAAAAGAATAAAAAAAGATTTAAAAGTGGAATTTTTCACAGGAAAAAAATTGTTATTATTTCTAAACAAAAATTTATTTTTTGGTCGTTTATTTAAAACAAAATAAAGTTATATTTAAAATTTTATAATTGAAAAATACACTTTTATTATAAAAACATTTTTCATGCCTTAGTAAAAATACTTTTTTTTTACTTTTTTTATTAAAATTAAAATCAATTAAGAGAATAAAAAAAAGAAAGGACAAAATCTCTCTTTCTTTAAATAGACAAAAAATTCTTTTTCTTTCCTAAAAGAAATTGTTTTTGTCTTTATTTAAATAAATTGACATTTCTACGCAATATTTTCTGTTTAAAAAAAGAATTATTTTATTTTTGAAAAAATCCTTTTTATGTTTTAATTGAAAAAAATTTTTTAGTGTTTCTGTTGAGAATAAAAGCAAATGAATAAAAAATAAAGAAAAGATTAAAACAGAAATTTCGTTATGGAAAAAATTTGTTATTTTTTCTCAAGAAAGAAGATTTTTTTCCCGTTTTTTTTTTGGGCGGGGTGTTTTTTGTTTCAATAAAAATCCGTCTGACTTAGGAAATAATAACTTGTTTCAGTGCAACTTTTTTCGTTTATTATATTTTAGTATATAGTAGAAACGAGCACTATATACTGCGGAGAGAGAAATCCTTTGGGGTTATAAATTTCTTTAGGACTTTAAAAATATGAGCTTGAAACAAAAATACTGGCTTCGACGAAATTTATGTTTAGAAAAAGGCATACCTTATAATCTTGGAAAATTGTCATTGGCAATTTTCAATTCCGTGTTTGAAATTTCAATGTGATGCTCCAATTTTACTTTCTGACAAATGGCAGAATTTCTCTCTCTCTCTTTCTCTCTTGCACGCGATATTTTTCAAATTCTTCCCTTGGATAATCTTATTTGATGTCGTTTCAGAGTTATTATTTTAATTTCATATTTTTACTGTAAGCAATTTATTATATTTTATTGTTTTCTTTTTTAAGTGTGAAACTTTTCTCTTGCTTTTAATTTTAATATCAAAGTTATTCTTTTTATTTATTATCTTACTTATTTTTTTTATTATTCTTTTGTTTTATTCCAAATTTTTTAATATTGTTTTCTCTATTTCTCCATTTTTTTCTTATACTATTTTTAACTATTTCTATTTTCCATTTATTATTAGTTTTTTTTATTTATTTTATTAATAACTGTTTTTTTTGTTAAGTATTTTCTTATTTTATTCCTCTGCAAGTATTTTGATATTTAAATATCAAATTAATTTGTAATTTATTTACTTGCTACTTTTTTCCACTAATTTTAAAATTCTCGACATTATTTAATTAAAGGGAAAATTTAAATCACGTTTCCAACACATTTGCGAGGAATTTTCGTAAAATAAGGGTCAATTCGGCCGTGACGGTCGTAAAAAGATAGACGCGTCCTAAAATTGATAGCAGCACGATCTATAAAATTTATGCTGAAATAAGGCCCAAATTTATGGCTGCACACGATCAATAAATATACTTTCAAAAAAATGCATGTCTTTGTTAAAACTATACATTCAGGAAAAAGCTAAAATTTATTCGATTATAATAGAGAATTTTCGAAATAGTCCATTTTATTTTGCTGTAGAATAATTTAATATTAATAAAATATAATAATACTGGTTAGTATAGTAATTATACTGACAATAATTATATAATAGGCTGTCAATATAATACTGAATTATTAATATAGAAATATACTGTTTAAAAAAATGCTGTTAGTATAAAAATACACTGTTAATAATAATGCTATATAATAATATAATGCTAATATAATAATATAATGTTAATATAGTAAAATAATGTATAAAAAATTGAAAATATATTCATAATAATACTACATATACATTGTTATATAACTAAATAATTTTTTATTAAAAGTAAAATATTCGCCTTATCTACAAACAGGATTTTTTCAATTAAAAACTAAATTTTACCAACTTTCCTAAATAGTAATTTTTTTACATTTTTTTTTATTTTTCCATCATTTTGTCGATCAACACTTACTTTTTACACACGCGACACAGAGTCGCATAAAAACCAACTTCCGTGCATTAAAATTTTAATTACTGCAAACTAATCAATTTGGCGAGTAATTAAAAAAGAAAAACTCGTTTAATCATGCTTTTATTATTTAATATCATACAATATTATTTATAACAAAAAAAATTATGTATTTTACCAAAAGAATATAAGTGGAAAGTTTTCTTCAACTCTTTCTTTTTTTATGAAAGAGTAAATTTAAAAAGATGTGCAGTAGTATAGTGCAAAACAGAGAAAGAAATTTCTGATTCGAGAAAAGAGTGATATGCAAATTTTTTGAAAATAAATAATTTCTGTATTTTTGGGGAATTTATTAAAAAAAATTTTTTTTGTAGAAAATTAAGAAAAACATTATTGGTAATGAAATTTAATAGATTTTTTTCATTAGTTAACTAAAGTACTTGTGTTTTTTTATATACATTGAATGTGAAAAGAGAAAGAGAGAGAAAGAGTAAGAAAAAAAGAATATGGAAATTCCGAAATCCATTTCAGAAGATCGAAAAGTACGCTAACACTAAATCCTCTGTTGTCGGATCATATGTATATATATAGATGTTCAATATCGAAGAAAGAATTACAGATGATATAGAATAGACATTGAAAAAAGTAAAGTGAAAAATAAGAATAAAGAGATTTTCTTATTCTGTAACCTGCGCTACTGTTATTTCGTCTTTTATCTTTTTAGCAATTTTTTTTATTTTTCTAATCTCTTCAACACATGTTTCAAACTACTCAATTTGAAAACATTTTTCCAGGAGGCAAACAGTATTTTTTATTGTTTACATTTTTTAATTTTTATTTTTAAAAAATGTAATACAAAACCAGGTAAATATTGATACATTTTACTTTTCTATTTTTAATTTCAAAAAAGTTTTAAAAATCCTATAGAAATTTTACAAAAAAATATTTGCTTAAAATATTTTACTTTCTAATATTAACTTTAATTTTTTGACTTTTTAATACTCAACTCTTAATATTTTCTTCTCTATTTAATTAATATTTTTTTCTCTATTTAATTAATATTTTCTTCTCTATTTATTTAATATTTTTACCACTATAATTTTCGAAAGATTTTATAAAAATTTTATATACAATTTTCCAGATATAAAATCCAAAGAATTTATCACATTTAATTTTAGCCTTCGCCTCATTTATCAAAAGAGAAAATTTAGTATAAAAAATACTCGTAACATTTCAAATGTTCTCAAGACGAAATAATTTGATTTTTCAATGAGAGAATGAGAGAAGGAGAGAAAGTGAGTAGAAAATTCTCCGTCAAGTCGCAGAATAAGCAGGCGATCTGTCTTTTGAGCCATGTACATTAGTAAAATTACAGCAGAATTTTTTTTTTCCTACTCGTTTGAGACAAAAAATAAAGAATTTTCATTAAATTAATTGAAAGAAATTTTAATTAAGCAGTAAATGTAAATAAATAAAATATTTTCCAGAAGAGATATGATTGAGCTCAAAAGAGAGTAACGACAGATGTAATTAGAGTTATGCATGTGATTGGAAAAAAATACCATTATATAGTGAAAAAATTAAAAAATTGATATAATAAGTAAAGTGAGAGAGAAATGAAAGAAAGAGGATGTTAAAATATTTAAGAAAGATGTAAATATATATATGGAGAAATATATATTTATTTATTTACAAATAATATTTTATACAAATATAAATATAAATATATATATATATATATATATATATATATATATATATATATATATATATATATATATATATATATATATATATATATATATATATATATATACTTGTAACTCGCTTTGAAGAAAGGTACCAGAGAAGAAAATAGTTTTAAGGTTATGTTGAGGTTATTTTTACCTTAATTATGGCTTTTTCAGTGTTTAATTTTTAAATAAAAACGGTTTTTATTGAATATTTTCGATGTAGTAAAAATATAAACAAGTGATTTATTTTGAGAGTTAATCCCCTTTTTTATTTTAACACCAAATGTTACCAACATAACCTCAAATTTTTTACTTCTGAGACTACTCTCTCTTTATAGCGTGTTACATTTATATTTTAATACATATAATATATTAATGTATAATACATATTAATTTTTTTAATATATATTGTATATTAATTATCTTAAATATAATATATATTTATTATTAATATTATTAATATTATTAACATATTTTATATATAAAAATAATATATAATATGTACCATATTAAAAATTATTTGCATATTAAATTATTAATTCAAGAGTGTATTTTAAGAGGAGTAAAGTAGTACGAATAAGAAAGAAGTAAGAAAAAAATTATGTTAATAAAGAATGAAAATAGGAAAGTATATATGTATTCAATAGAGGATTATATATATATAATGATATATAAAACGGTTTTAGTTATATAGATTGCTTTGAACTTTTGGTAAACTTACATACTCGCCTATAAGCACACCCTCTTTTCTCTCATCTTTCTCTTTCTCTCTCTTTCTCTTTGCTACCGGTTCTTAAGTTCCGCTTTTTCACCCTCCTGTAAAATATCCGTGTTAGAGCGAAACCTTCACAACTTTTTTTTCTTCTTCTTCTTTTCGCACGAAATTTATCATTTTCAAGGTTAAATAACTGGCAAGTTTAATGTAGTTGCCGAATTTTTTTCCAGAAGACAGCTCAACAGGTTTTTTTGCAATAAAATAATTTTTTTTTAATAATTATTATTAACCATATTCATTATTATTATTATTATTCTTATTATTATATTTATATTTTTCTGTTATTATTTGTCTATTATTTTCTATTTTCTTGACACTCTTTTCTAAATTTCACTATTTTGTTTTAATTTTTGGAGAAAAACACTTGAATATAATTCTGAATCAGAATTGAAAATTGAAAACTAATTTCAAAACAGTTTTTACAAATAATAAGTAAATAAATAAGTGAATAAGGTAGAAAAAAAGAATAAATAAACAAGAAAATAAATATATAATAAATAATAATAAATAAAGAATAAAATAATAATATTCTTATTAGAAGAAGTAATGAAAAAAAAAGAAGAAGATGAAAATGATGAAAAATCAATGATAACGATTTATTAAAAATGAACAAAGCGTAAGTTGTAAAAGCGATTTAATTTGCAAAATAGTTGCATTAAGTAATTTATTAATAAAATAAAAATTCGACGAGTATAAAAGCAAGTGTTCAAAATTTGAAACTCATATAATTTTGTTATAGTTCGGCCTATAAAATTTTAAACTAGGTCAATCGATTTCGTTAAAAGCTATAAATTTCATAGCTTCCATGTTGCCGTATTTTCGAAATAAAAAAAAAATGTTACATAATTTGGTTTCATCTTGTTGCGCTCAATTTTTTTTTTTTTTGCAAGGCGCAGGTGTTTCGGCATTTTGCTTATGAAAATTTATTTTTCGATATTTGGAAAATAAAAAAAATAACTTAACAAATTTTTTTTGGATCTATTTTTCAAATCTTGAAAAACTTCTCAAGTCTCTGCATTTCTTTTATTCACTCTCAATTAAAATTATTGCTATAATTAAACTAAATAATTCTCTAAGTATTAAAAAGAAGTAAAAAATAAAAGATGGTAAAATAAATATAAAACATTTAATAGTTAAAAAAATATTAAATATTAAAATAAAATTATGTTAATAATATCAAAATTGATTAAAGGATAAGCATTAAATGAGATATAGTTAATTAAATAAATATTAAGTAGTTAGTAAAAAATTAATTAAACTGAAATAATGAAAACATAATAAAAAATACAGTGAAATTTTTAATGCAGTTCGAAACAATAGATTTGTAGAAATGGAGATATGTATAAAAATGGATTCAAATAGAATAGTGGTGAAAAAATTAACAGAGAATGTAATAAAGTATAAAGGGAAAAAATATATAGAGAGTAGAAAAAAAATAAAAAATAAAAAAATATGAATTTTTGTAATTACTTGAAATTCACTAAAAGCAACTGATGCGAAAAATATATCTCCTTGGAAGTTCTCTCGCGTAATTAAATATTATACGACTAAATAACTTATCCTGAAAGCAAAATGATAGATCTGTCTTTGAGATATGTATATATAAGCAGCAGTTTTGAGAAAAATCTGATAGTTTTATCAGAGTCTCTTATAATAAAAAGTAGTAATAATTTTCCTCCTCATTACGCGTATTTATCGTATTTTAGTTATTTTTGTATTTTTTTTTTGCAAATTTTTGACGAAATCAGATTATTTTACTTAAATTAGAAAAAAATAATACCAAGTTTCCTTTTTCATTTTTAGATACAGTTTTAAATTTTTTTAACTATTTATTCATTGGTTTTCTGTTTTTGTTATAAAAAATCCAATTAACAATGTCAGACGAAATCAAATTTTTCTACTTCACTAAAGCCTGAAAATAAAATTTTTTTATTTTAACTAATTCTAATATTTTTATTGACTTAACATCAATTAAATTTAAGCTGTCTGACCGAAAACCGACTATTTCTACTTCAAAGTAAAATATAGTATGACTCGTAGTCATGACTCGGAGAAACAAAACTTAAATATTTTTCATATTGATGTAAATCGAATTTGTCGAGTTCGTCTGACTTAACATGTTCTTTTTCTATTTGAATAAAAATAAAATAAATTTAAAAAAATTAAATTCTAATTTAAATTAAAATTTTAATGAATAAAAAAATATAGAACATCGATAAAATAAATGAAAATACACAGAAGTAAATAGAAGCGAATAGAAATAAATAAAATAAAATTTTTCGAAACTTCGATCTGTCGGAAAAAATAAAATTTGTTCTACTTATAATATAAAAAGTTAAACTGTTATGTTTGAGAAAGTTATATGTTCTTCTACTGAATAAATAATTAAACTTACTGTTCACATCTTAAAACGAAAATTTTTATTTATTTTGCCTTAAAATCCCAAATACTTTCGTCTGTTGTCATGGGATTTTTTCTAGTTAATAAAAAAATTCAGAAACAAATTATACATTTTTTCTAGTTAATAAAAAAATTCAGAAACAAATTATTCATTTTTTTATACAAATATACAATTTCACAATCAAGAATGATTCATTTTTTAAAAAAGTACTTTACTAGAGAGTATTATTAAATTAAATTAAATAATATTATTAAACATTTTCAACTATATAAAGAAAAGATTTTAAATATTCAATAAAATTATTTTTATAGTAATTTTTTGAAAGGAATTCAATGGTTAAAAAAAATTGGTCAGAAAGTATTTTGCTCCTTTCCGAATTTTTATTTTTTCTAAAAATTGATTGATTTTGAAATCCATAGGTAATTTTCTAGAAAATATGTTTATGAATCCATACAAAAATTTCCGAATAAAAAAATTAATATTTACACTGTAAAAAATAAATCTTACTTTCAGTCTCTTTTTGACTAAAACCGTTTACATTAGAAACATTTTTAACTAAGTCTTAGCCTTGAGAGTATTATTTAAAGCCAAAAAATTGACTTAATCTGGTTTTCAGCTTAAAAATAGGCTATTTTTCAATCATTTTGGTTTTAAGATGTAAACGGTTTCAGACTTTGTTTTTTCTGTGTACAAAAGTATTAGCATTTTTTCACGAAAAAAAAGGTTTTTAGGATAAGAATTTAAAAGAAACATGATTAATATTAAATTTTATTCTACAAAAACTCATTTGTTTTTTTCTAACTAATTTCAGAACATAAACTTTTTCAAAAAAAATGTTTTAGTAATAGAAACGAAATTGGATAAAAATTCAAAACAAAAACTATTTTAAAAAAATGTTTTAGTGATAAAAACAAAATTCAATAAAACATTTTTTTTGAAAAAAATTATGTTTTGAAATTAGTTAGAAAAAAGCTTTTGTATAATAAAATTTAATATTAATCATGTCTCTTTCAAATTCTTAAAATGAAAACTATTCTTTTTGTTGAAAAATTGCTAAAACTTTTATAAATAATAATTTTTTCAATTTGGAAATTTTTTTATTGATTCAAAATCATATTTTTTACAAAATTACGTATGGATTTCAAAATTAATTAATTTTTAGAAAAAATAAAAATTCAAAAAGGGTCAAAATATTTACTATGACCAAATTTTTTTTAACCATTGAATTTCTTTTAAAAAATTGCTGGAAAAATAATTTTATTGAATATTTAAAATATTTTTTTCATATAGTTGAAAATATAGGTTTACCTTCCCATTAAATTAAGTTAAATGAAATTTCTAATTAAAGTTTTTAAATTTTTTCTCTTAAAATTAGACGTTTAAAATTTGACTTTTTTACTTACAGAGTAATTTCTACTTCACGATTTATAAAAATTACCCTTTTTAAAAAATAGGTAAAAAATTTCAGACAAATTCTTTACTTCTGAATAAAGTACAAAAGTACTCGAACCATCTACAGATGAATAAATGAATACATTTAAATATTTAATTATTTAATATTATTAATCAGTTATTTAATATAAATTGAGATTTATTTGAATCGCAAAAAATGTTTTGTTTCGATGCAAATAAATTTTGTAACTAGGCTGAACCTTTAATTATTTGACGCAGTTATAGGCATATTAGTCTGAATTAAAATAATCAAATAATAATAAAAATAAATTAAAATAATCAAATAATCAAATTCCATGTATTTAGCTTTAAAAACTTATTAAATTTATAACATAAATAGTAAAAAAAAAATTTTTTTTTAATTTTTCAAAAAGAAATTTCAAAATATAAATTTAAAAATAGTTAACTAATTTGAAAATAAAAAAAAATTGCATACATTCTTTCTACAGAATTCTAAATTTTTTCTCTACTTATTTAATTATTTTTCGAACTTCTCCTATTAGAAAAAAATTGTAATTTTAATCTCCCCTTTCAAAAGATACGAAAAAATTATGAAATTAAAAATATTTGTATACATTTTTCTACAGAATTCTAAATTTTTTCTCTACTTATTTTCTTTTTCGATCGAAAAAAATTTGAAAGAAAAAAAAATTGCATACATTCTTTCTACAGAATTCTAAATTTTTTCTCTACTTATTTAATTATTTTTCGAACTTCTCCTATTAGAAAAAAATTGTAATTTTAATCTCCCCTTTCAAAAGATACGAAAAAATTATGAAATTAAAAATATTTGTATACATTTTTCTACAGAATTCTAAATTTTTTTTCTATTTATTTCTTTCTTTTTCGATCTTTTCCTATTAGAAAAAAATTTGTAATTTCAATTTCCCCTTTTGAAAAATATTACAAAATTGTGAAATTAAAAAAAAATTGTATACATTTTTTCTACAGAATTCAAAATTATTTTTTTACTTATTTTTTTCGATCTATTCCTATTAGAAAAAATTTGTAATTTTAATTTCCCCTTTCGAAAAATACGAAAAAATTATGAAATTGAAAAAAACTTGTACACATTTTTTCTACAGAATTCTAAATTTTTTTCCTACTTATATCTTTTTTATTCGATCTTTTCCCATAAGGAAAAAATTTGTAATTTTAATTTTCTGTTTTGAAAAACACGACAAAATTGTGAAATTGAAAAAAAATTGTACATATTTTTTCTACAGAATTCTAAATTTTTTTTTTACTTATTTCTTTCTTTTTCGATCTTTTTCTATTAGAAAAAAATTTGTAATTTTAATTTCTTCTTTCGAAAAATACGAAAAAGTTATAAAATTATAAAAACTTGTACACATTTTCTCTACAGAATTCTAATTTTTTTCTCTACTTATATCTTTCTTATTCGATCTTTTCCCATTAGAAAAAAATTTGTAATTTTAATTTTTCCTTTTGAAAAATATTACAAAATTGTGAAATTAAAAAAAAATTGTATATACATTTTTTCTACAGAATTCCAAATTTTTTTTATACTTATTTCTTTCTTTTTCGATCTTTTTCTATTAGAAAAAAATTTGTAATTTTAATCTCCTTTTTTGAAAAATACGACCAAATTGTGAAATTAAAAAAAAAAATTGTATATACATTTTTTCTACATAATTCCAAACTTTTTCTCTACATATATATTTCTTATTCGATCTTTTCCCGTTAGAAAAAAATTTGTAATTTTAATTTTCCCTTTTGAAAAATACGACAAAATTGTGAAATTGAAAAAACATTGTATACATTTTTTCCACAGAATTCTAAACTTTTTTTTACTTATTTTTTTCTTTTTCGATCTTTCCCTATTAGAAAAAAATTTGTAATTTTAATTTCCCCTTTCGAAAAATACGAAAAAGTTACGAAATTAAAAAAACTTGTGCACATTTTTTCTACAGAATTCTAATTTTTTTCTCTACTTATATCTTTCTTATTCGATCTTTTCCCATTAGAAAAAAATTTGTAATTTTAATTTTACCTTTCGAAAAATACGAAAAAAAAATTCCTTATTCATTTTTATCCTTTTGCCAAGGCAATATATGTAATACATTAAGGTAATTCAATTCGAAAAAGAGTAAAAATTTACAACGTCTCGAATCGATTTGACGGAAGGTTAACTAATTCCCGTATAGAATGTCTTCCGAGTCGGCATTCAATCTTCCCGCAAGAGCAACTGGTTTCGCCTCAACCAATGTCGGCTCGATCTAAAAAGGATTTATCCTCTCTCTCTCTCACTCACTCTCTCCCTCGTATTTACGTTATATTCCTTATTAAACTCTCAAACGTACGTGAAGATCGTTTAACGAAAATTTCAAAACTTGATCACAGTTTACGAGGAATAAATTTTCTTTCCCACATTTTTTTTTCCTTGCAAACATCTTGTTATTTTCCTAGTCGTCGGCAAGTTGACATACCGGAAACCAGAGACACAAGAATATAAATATCGACCAACCCAAGATTAGGGATCGGGAAGTCAGCCAATAAAAATGGGTTCTCGCATTGCGACTTTGCGTTTTATAACACGTCTGAAGAAAGTCCGCGCTTCAAAAAAAAAAAATGAGAATTTCATCTCGATAAAAGTCGTAAGGACCCAGAGATACATCATGGACCAAATGTTTGATCCTCCTTTCTTTTCATGAGATTTCACCCTCCTCCCCTTCTTCACCAAGCCCTATTTTTTTATGACAAAAATTCCTTCCTTCGGTGGTTGACTGACCTGCATCTATTGCGGATTTTCAGTGAGGAATTCGATCTCTATTTCTACCGGAGCGTAAAAAATTTCGTTTTCCTTATATGAGTCCCTATTTTTGTTACTTTATGATCCAATTTCTTCGTTTTTTTGTGATTTAATAAAAGACATTCCCCTCTCTTGAAAAGTTTTACAGTGTGAAAATTGTTTGGGGTGGAAAAAGAGAAAAAAAAACGGAGGAAATTTCATGGTAGATTGTAAAGAAAAAGGGTGAGACAAATTACTTTATACTAAAATGATAATAATTTTTCTAGTTTTATTATTTTTTTGTGTGTATGTGTGAAAATGAAAATAAAGGAAGAGAAGTTTTTGTTCTTTGACATATTTTTAATAACCTTAAAGTATTGTTAGTGGAAAAAGTGACACGATGTGGAGTCATAAAAAAAAATATCTGGTAACGAAAAAATGTTTTAAGAAATTATATATAAATTAAGAAATGAAATTATAGAAGAGAGCTGCCTTTTTTTTGAGGGAAACGAAGTGTAAATGGGAAAGAGGACTTTTCTTTTGAGGGAAAAGATGTTTTGAGACTAAATGGTCTTGGGAGAGATGGCAATGATGGTGGTGTGGTAGTTTTGCGGATAGTGCTGGATAAGTAGCGAACAAACAACCGTAAATAATCGTCCGAGAAGTATAACCCTTTTGGTTAAAGGCGCGAATGCGGTCTGGTGTTTCTTAGAAGAGTGTGTGAGAGAGAGAGAAAGAGAAAGTGCGAAACCTTTTGCGAGTGAAGCAGCGTCGAAGAAAATACACACAAAACTTTAACGGCCTTGGTTACTTAGCTCGACTTTCTCTCTCTCTCTCTCTCTTTGGCGAAGGTAAGCGAATCTTCCAGAAAGTACTGTGTGTGCTCCCTTTCCTACCCTTCCCCTCTCACCTAACTTTTATTAGGACTGATAATATCCCAAACGACGACACGCTGACAAAGAGGAAAGCAGAGACGAAGACTAATGCACATCGTCCTCCTTTAAATCTTCCAAACTTATTATTAACCTCTCTCTCTCTCTCTCTCTCCTTCACGTTGAATAATTTTTCAGCGCATTAACCCAAACTTTTGTTAAACAGATGGAAATTTTGTGATGATGAAATTGAAGAAAATGGATTCATGAGAATCTTAATTTTTTAATTTAATTTTATTATTATGGATGGATTTTAATTTTTTTATGTGTGTCATTAGGTAATTTTAACTTTTGAACTCAAAAAGTTTTATAATGGAAAAATATTCTCCAGAAGCTAAAGAAAATAATGTACTTTAAATGTTTGTAATAATTTGAAAATTTCAGTTAATAAATATTCTACACTGAAAAAAAAAATTAATTTGAATCAAATAACCGATTAATATACTATTATCAATTAAATATTTACTTGAATCAAATAATATTTATTAGTAAAAAACAAACCGTATCTAAGCCTCCTTATTTTTCAACAAATTAATTATTACGGTCAAACAAAAACAAAAATTACAAAAAAATATTTATTAGAGTCAATTAAATGGTTCAGTTCATATTTGCTTCAAATACTGAAGTTATTGATTCAAATTCTATTTAATTGTCTCTATTAAATATTTGATTCAAGTAAATATTTAATTGATAATAGTCAATTAATCGGTTATTTAAATAAATTAAATTTTTTTTCATTGTAAATATTCTATTGAAATGTGTAATTGAATAGTGTAATTATTCTATTGAAATAAGCGGAAAAAAAGATTGATACACCGAATAAAAAATGTTCTCAATTTTTGGACGATTCCTCTTCTTTTGCAGCATTTTTTCCTCTTACATATGGGAACTAAATTTTTCCTTTCTAATTGAGAGGATTTTCCTCTTTCATACTTTCAATTAAACGTCACTTTTTAAATAGTTTGAAGCTGTGTTCAGAAAAACAAAAAGCAACTTAAAAATCTTCTTTCTAGTATAAATTTGTTTTAATTTGAGAGGAATAATTTCAACTAGGGAAGAAAGATCAAAAATTTATCTTTTAGTTAAAAAACTGTCAAATATAAACAAAAATTCCTCTCTTATGTAGAAATTCAATATTCGTATATTGAAAATAAAATGTCAAAATAATTGTTAAGCAAAATTTTCATCTCAAAATTTGAGATTTTATTTTTTTCGGTGTACGTTAATAAAAAGAATGTTAATATAGAATTAAAAAATTTATTTTCTTGTCCTAAAAATTCAAATTGTTTCAATAACTCTGTTGAGGTAACAAAAACTTTTCTAACCACATAAAAATAAAATTTATTAGTTCTGTATTAACAATTCTTTTTTCTCTGTGTAAATAAATAAATTTTGGAAATAATTTTTACTTCTGAATAAATTAATTGAATAAATAATTAATATTTATTTTCTGTTAATACAATTTGTCTAAAATTCCTGAAATCATTTCTGTAAATTCGACTTAATTTTAGTGAAAAAAATTATTTGTAGTTTACATAATCGAAACATTATAAAAAACAGTCATTATAGTGTTACATTCAAGTTTATAATTTTGAATAAATAATTGATATTTATATGATTTTAATGTTTAATACATATATTGTCTCAAATGCAGAAATTATTTTTTTTATTTCGACTAAATTTGATAGAAAAAAAGTATTTGTAATTTACACAATCGAAAAATTAGAACTTTCTTAATTTTAATGTTACACTCAAATTTCGAATTTAGAAAACATTCTAAATTTTTTGTAACATCGAAAAAGAAAATAATTTCTTTTTAATTTTAGTTGCGTCAATATAAAGTACTGGTTATTTACACCAACAATCAGAATATGTAAACTAATTTCGTAATATTAGTTTTTTACTATAATTTATAATCGAACGTTATTGGAAGTTTTTGTAAATATTGACGAAAAGAGAATAATTGATTTATTTTAAATTGATGAAAATGAGTAAAAAAAATTAATGAAAATTGCTTTTTGCCGAAACAAATATTTAAAAAGGTTATGAATATTTCATATCCTTCAAAATATTTTTTTCTCTTTAAATTATTAGAAATCAATAATTTACTAATCGATTTGTGTACAATTTTATATTCAGATAAATTTTGCGAATGTTAGCTAATAAAAATCACTTATTATTTTATTTAATTTTACTTATTTATTCAATTTTATTCAATTTTATTAGAAGGTATTTTAATTTTTAAAAATATTTGGAAATTGTAACTTTTGAACTTAAAATATTTACAGTAGAAATGATTTTATATGAGAAAAAATAACTTTACTTCTTTACATTTGAATATTTTAAGTATTAAATATTTTATGAAACTATTGTTTTAAATAAAAATAATTTTTATCAAAATTACTTTAATGCTATTCATCACAAATTCAGAAATTATTTATTTAAATTGGACTTAATGATATTTGAAAATAATATTTATAATTAATGCAATCTATTATTATAAAATAATTGATTGAGTTTTTGTGATATCGAAAAGGAGAAAGGAAAATAATTTGATTTTAATTTTAGGTAATAAATATCATTAAAAGAAAATTTTAATTAAATTGTCTTTATAAGCTAAATACTGATTTTCCTAATTTGATTATTTCAAAATTTATTTGGAATAAAAATAAAATGAATACATATTTTTATTATATTATACCTAATTAATGTCATGAAAATCATTAAAATTCTTGTGAAGAATCATACAATTAATAAAAGTAATTGTATTATTTTAAAGAATTTGTTTTTAAAAATAATTGAATATTTTGAAAGAAATTAAAAAACAAATTTTCATATTTTTATTGAATCGAAAAATTTTATTAAATATTTTTAAAAAGAAATGTATTTTGTTGATAAATTTTATTATAATACAATTAAAAATATTTGGATTCCTGCGATGAATTTTAATTTTTAAAAAAAATAATTCATTTTTTTCGAAGAATTTTATCAGAGTTTTTGAAAATATAAATGAATTTAATTAATATTTTTAAAAATAATTTTATTCTTTTGAAAAATTTTATTATTAATTAAAGTAATTGCATTCTTACGAAGAATTTTATTTAGAATTTCAAAATCTTGATTAAATCCTTCTGAAAAATTTCTTTGAATTTTTTTTTTGGATTATTTTTTCCTTAATAATTTTAATTATAAATTTTAAGAGTTATTTAATTTTATAAAGAATTTCTTTCATGTTTTTAAAATAATCGCTTCTGATAAAAATTATAATTAAATACTTTATTGTTGAAGATTATTATTAAATTGTTTTGAATATAATTGAATTTCTGTGAAAAATTTTATTATTTATAGAAATAATTTAATACTTGCGAGGAATTTTACTATTCTTAAAAATAATTAAATTGTTTCCAAAAATTTATTAAAATTTTGGGAAATAAATAAATTTTGTTGAAAAATTATATTAAAAATTGAAAACAATTTCACTGAATCCTTTTGTGAAATTGAATTTAAAAAATTGCCATAATATATTTTTCATAAACAAATTGTGTCATTTTTCAATTTTTAAAGAAAATAATTTAATATCTTACAAGAAGCTTCTTAAAAATTTGAAAAATAATTGAATTTTTAAAATAAATATTTGCAGACAACCTTAGAAATAATTGAATTTTTGAGATTAAATCATTTTTATAATTATTTTTTAGAGAATTAAATTTATGACTTTAGTAAATGATTTAAATTGTTTCAATCTTTTTAAGCTAATTTCAGAAAACAGTTGAATTCTTTCGTTAAATTTCATTTAAATTGTATTAGAAATAATTTAATTTTTGCGAAGAATTTTACTATTTATGAAAAAAATTGAATTCTTTCGAATAATGTTATTATGTATGCAAAAGAAGTTGAATACTTGCGAAGAGTTACTTTAAAATTTTTGAAAATATAAACAATAATAATTAAATATTTATATACTTAATAAGATAATTTATGAAATTTTGATTATGAATTTATCCAAAAATTTAAATTTAAAAATAAAAAAATTTGGAAGTTCTATAATAACATGTATAATATAAATTGAATATCACGTTCTTCTATTTAGTGCATGTAACACTTGTTAATATGAATTAATAATTTAATAAAATAATATTCTACCATCAGAAAATTGAAGTAAAACTTTTTCTTCTCTAAAGATTACAAATGAATGTTATAATTAAAATGTTGAATGTTATAATGAACCTTATAATTAAAAATTTGAATAAAAAAGCCAGAATTCCTCATTTATTCTATAATAATCGATTGTATCAATTAAAAATAAATTTTGAATTTTAATCAATAATTTGTCGATTTGAGAAAATACGATTTAAATAATTCAAAATTAAAACTATCAAACGGTTGATGAATTTTTATTGCTGATTGTTAAGTTTTAAATATATTCCTAAACGAAAAAATTCAAAAGTTTGAACTGAAAAAAATTTGACTAAAATACACAGAGAATATTTTCGAAAGACCTTACATAAGAACAGATAGATATGTTTTTGCATGAACTAACAATAAATCGATACGTTTGACATTTTATATAAATGTTCTCGGTTAGATATCGAGCCTAGATCTTTAGTACGCGAGAGATCTTCAAACTATATATATATATATATATATATAAGCACAAGTTTTGGTTGCTTTTTAGGAAACCCGATTCCCCGCCCTCTATAACCGCCTTTTCTCGAGTCGAGCCAAGCCAAGATTTGTAGTCCCAGCATAAATTCGTGCTTTCGATCCTTCTCTTGCTTTCTCTCTCTCTCTTTGCCCTAATAGATTGGCTGCCCCCAATAATGGCGGCCAATACGTGAGCAAGTGTGTCCGTAATGCTACGTGAGTTTATACAAGCGAATTTACATGGGGGATGTGAAACGTTTACGTTTCAACATGGGAACGTTTACGACGTCATCAACATGGAAACCCAAAAGCCGAAACCCATCGCGTTACCCTTCCCTTATTTCCGATTGAGGAGTTCATGCTGGCGCATGCATACAGAAGCATCTCTCTTGAATTCCAAGACAGAAGTGCAAAAGCGAATTGACTCCTATTACACGTATACGTATAGAGAGAGAGAGAGTAACTTTAAGTTTCAAACCATCTCAGATCATCAATGCCTTCACGACGAACACCTCTATGCAATTCAATGCTCCATCCAATGGGTATTATTCAGTTATTGTCAAATAAAATTCAATAATTGTTGCAGAATTTTAATTCTCTTTGAATGTAACTATACACTAAGAAAACGATTTATTTTATTCAAATAGATTTTGTTTCAATCAAACTATCTTTGCTATACAGTCAAAAATGTTTAAGTTTAATTCAAACATATTTTTTGGCTCATTTAAAAAAATAATACATTTCATTTAAACATAAGTTGAGGTTGATTTTAAATTATTTATAACACAGGCCAACAAAATTTTGTGGCCTAACCAATAGGGTAAGTGTACTAATTCCTGCGGTATTTTGGTCAAGGCGTCTTTAAACTATAAAATATAATTTTTATATTGATTAAATTGAACTTATGACTTATTAAATTTGTAGTTTGTGTTATTAAGATACGTTTACAATAAATAACATTTCTAAAATATAATTTATTTTAATAAATTTAATGAATTAAAAATAATATTCAATGCGTTTAATTCTGCGCGTTTGTGTCAGTTGCTGCGCATCAGTTGCTGCGTTAATTCAATTCCTGTCGGTCAGTTTCTGCGCATAATTTTGTGCTTATGTGTATAATACCGCAAACAAAACAATTTATAATTTGTTTATAAATTGTTTAATTTAATTTAACTTTTTTTGAAATTATAAAGAGTTTAGTAAATTGCATCTTTCTAGGTGCATTATGTAAAAAATTAGTAAATAACAACAATAATTTGTTTGTAAATTGTTTAAATAATTATTCAATTTTTATTCTTTATCTGTAATTATAAAGAGTTTAGTAAATTGCAAAATTGATCTCCACAATACGATGTCACGACGAAACGATAAATCACATTTAACAAAAAATAGATAGTCTATTGTAACCAGTCTTAGTTGATTTTCTGAGGGCGCAGAAATTAAATCAAGCCCAAATTCTGTGTTAATTACTACTCTTAAAAATAAAGTATAATAACAGATAAAAATAAAGTAAAGTTTAATTTTTCTTTTAAAACAAGGTTTTCTTTATCTAAAATCATCATAATAATAACCACTTTAAGTCTAAAAACAATAATAAAGCCTTTTTTATGTAGGTATTTTTGCACTGCCAGCAAAGTTAGCAATGAAAATAACTAAAACCTTGCACATGTCAACTTTTAATTAAAATAAAATACATAAATATTAAGTTTTGGTATATACTTCCTATATCTATTTTAAAACTTACATCGTTAAGTAATTTTTTAAAAAAATTTCAAAATTATTTGTGCCCTGAACAAATGTATTCACTTAAATTATTAAAATGCCGCAGAAACTGAAGCACCCGCAGCAATTGACGCACTTACCCTAGAAGCTGATTTTTATAGGATTTTGTCCGTAGAATACGAATTTGACCTTGAAAATATTGGATTGGCTCTAGTTTTTGATCAATTTACGTTTCAATACACAAAATCGGAATTTTTGACAATTTTTGAATGAATGTACAATCCTACAACGAAACAGTAAATCTGTCCTCACAGCACCAAATTAAAGCTTAAACACTGCTCTTGAATATCCAAAAACAAAAAATTTCATTTATTTTTGAAACATATTTTTTCGTTAAATCAAAACAGAAAATTTGTTTGAATTAAATATAATTATTCAAACAAAGAATACATTTGAATCAAAGCAGTAGATATTTTCTATATATTGGGATGAAGCTTACGAAGTACAAACTAATTTCAGTTAAACAAAATCACTTAAAATTATTTTTTTAATCAAATTAAGTAATAAGAGAGGCTAATTTCGCTCATGTAGGTTAAATTCGCTCAACAGATATCTATTTTTTAAAATTAGATTAACATACTTTCTAAACAGAAATATTTAAGATTTACAATTGTTTTTGATAATATAAATAGGGTCATTTTATTTTAATAAATTATTTTTAAATAAATATAACCAAGGGGTAAATGTAAACAGTAGATGTTTCTGCTAAATTAACAAATTTAAAACTAAGTTCGACGTCAATATTTTTACCTCAGCCCACCTACAAAATGTTTTGAGTATTGACAGTATTTTATTTTGACAATTGAAAATACCATAGTGTAAGTTATCTTTTAATGCAAAAAAGATTAAAAATCAAAATTTTACTGTTTCAGTATTTTGTCTCGCATTTGCATAAAAATTAATTAAAAAATCAAACTAAAATTTTTCATTCTTTCTTATAAATGCCTTAACAAAAATTGACTTTGATTTTTGATTTTCGTCAATTTAGATAATAAATAATTAAGTGTTTACATTCACCCCGAGAATTCGAAAACTCGGGGTAAATGTAAACAGAACTTCAACTACATTAGGAAAAAAAATTTATTAAATTATTGAATCTGACACTTTGAAATTTAAAAATTCGATTTTAGATTCTTATTGAGAAACCTTAAAAACTTTTTTTTACCAAATTAAATGAAAATCTATTAAAATTTGTTCAAGTTATTCAAGTTTTACATTACTAATTTTGTAATGGTTCATTGTTTATGTATATGATACATTATCAGTCAACTGGTTGATTTTTCTATACATATACAAAGAATTTTGTTTCAGTTTTTCCATCACTTAAAACAGTAGTATACTTGAAATAACTTGTTTCTTAAACCTCGCTTAACTACAGTGGTGTTTACATTTACCCCGAATTTTAGAAAAATTTCAAAATCTCGGGGTAAATGAGGGTAAAAATGTAAACAGTCAGTTTTAAGCGATTCAGGTGCATTAATATTTTTTTGTATTTCATAACATTTTTCTAGGGAAGTAAAGTAACAAGTTAATGCAAAAAAAAATCTGTCCATTTTGCGTTTTAACAAAAAAAACTAATTTTTTTGGTGAAATATAGATATTCCGTTTACATTTACCCCAAATGACCCTAGTAAATTTTAATTTAAAATTTATTTGCAGCAGATTCATTAATAATTTTTAATAAAAATTATATTTAAACCCCCAACTTAGTAATTTTCATATTAAACAAGTAGTATGAAAACGTAGATAATAAAGCTTAGCTTCAAAATTTTTAATTTGAATCCTTCTGAACATTACATTTCCTGTATCGCCAACTGATTTTCATAAAGCACAAAACTAAAAGCATAAATGGATTCTGCAAAAAATCAATTTAAAAAAAAATCAAATTTGTAGTGTAAATTCGCTCAGGAAATAAGTCTACAAAAAAGATGTTTGGGACTCAATATTTTAAGTATGTTAATTATCTTAATTTATAGTTCCATTTTTTTAATAAAAGTATTCTTGTAACTGAAAATTAAACGATTTAAAACGGTTTAAGGACTAAACTGTCAAACTTAACCTTATTTTTACGGTTATGAGTACGTTTAATTGAATGATTGAATATAATGACTTATTTATAAAACAATATTAAATATTTACTCCAATAACTTTGGACATTGTTCTTAATTTTTTTCTATATCGATCCCGTGTGGAAATTGAATCTGGGCGCTAGCCATGCTATGTCCGGGGAGCCCAACTACAAGCTAGCCCCTGACCAGGAACCTATCTTTGTCAGGGCTAACTCGGGCTATTTCCACACGGGATTCTAAAGAATATTTAGTTTTATTTTTGCAGATTATAATATATTTTGCCAGAATAATAATGGTGAGCGAATTTACCCCCTTTTAAAGGTAAAGTCGCTTACAACAAAACGGCTTATAAATAATTTTCTGTTACATATTTTAATTTTTTTGTGCAATAATAGGAAAGTCAAAGGGTTAGAGATTATATATTTTCAGTGCCAATACTTATTTGCATTGTTTCCCAAAGTTATTTAAAAAAGAGATTTTTTACAAAAAAAAAAATAAAAATTCCTTTCTATAACCCTCATTTGTTTAATCAGAAAAATCCATTGTTTTTTTATTTTCATAAAAGAATTTATATTCAAATCCATCATATACAAGGGATAAAAATTAATAAAAAATTAACTTACGCCGATTTTCACTGTAAAATGCTTGACACCAAGCGGATAAATTTGTTTTTTATTTTCACGATAACGAACGTTCAAGTGCAATATTTGAACATTTATACAAACGGCAATATTTTTAATCACAAGAGCAATTGATTTTGAGCCGTGTTCGAATCAGTAACAGGATTTTAATTGAAAATTCTGAATTTCATCAATTTCTCTTTTAAAAGCGTTTTAATATTGAATTTCGTTTTTTTTAAACACCCGGCGAGTATTTTTTTTTCTTGTTGTTATTTTATATGAATTTATTAAATAACAGTTTTATTATTAGGACTTTTTTCCGTTAACCATTTGACGCATTGTGGATTTTAATATACAAATTCTCGATTCATATAAATATGAGTTTCATTTTTCATTTATTGAACTTTAAAATAAAAAAAAATCCCTTTTCACAGTATAGTGTTTCATGCAATATTCTCCCTCTCTCTTTATCTTGAAATTTTATGGCTATTTTGTCGAAATTTTGATAAAAGCGGATGCGTATCAGTGGAAATTAAATGAAATATATATTCTGTTTAATTTATTTACACTTGATGAGATTTAACATAATTATATTACTTGTACTCGAATAAATCAATAATTATTTCATCATTCATTTAATCTTGACAATTATTTAAAACGAATGCAAATTGCAATATTTTTTTTTTTGACAATCAGGAAAAAGGGAGTTTATTTATGTTAATAAACTAGGTAAAATTGAATATTAATTATAATTTATTAATAAGGGACAATATAATACAAATATAGACATATATATTAATTAGTAAAGAAGGAAATAAAATCTATTTTTTTATTTATGAAGTAATTTACAATACATTTATTTAAATATGTGGTTAATTACATTTTAATATTCATTGCAGGTGTGTACACTGAGAAAATTTTTTTTTTAATTAAAAAATAATTAGTCAACCAAAAAAATATAAAAACAAAAAAAACGAACATATTAAACATATAAAATAATAAACATATTTTATAATTGAATTAAACATAATTTTTATTGAATCAAATTTATCATGTATTGAATCAAAATTATGTTTAATTCAAAGATCATTTTTAGTTGACTGTATAACAAAAATAATTATGTTTTATTCAAATATATTGTTTTCTCAGTGTAATTAATTGCAGAAGAAAATAAATCAGAAATATTTTTATCAATCAAGAAGAGAGATAAAATTTTTTTTCCTATCAATTTGACTTTATTTTAAAAAATAGAAAGCAGAAAAATTTTGGCTTGGAAAATTATTGACAATATTTGTCAGAAAAGCGAGACGTCTATATTTGTAAATTTATGGATTTTTCGAGCAATGAAAAATAAATTTTGATTCTTTTTCTGTGGCTAAAGTGAATGATGAAAGGGGTGGGGTTCGCTCCATTTGAGGGGGGGTGGTTGGAAAGTTAAAGAGCGACGGGGTGCTAAAACAGCGTTCAGCACTTGCCTTTTGAAATGGGTCCTCTGCTTATTAAATGAAACCGGAAAACCAGCAGTTGGCCTCCTATCGTTTAGATCATGCTTTTCCTTTTTATATCTATATATATATACATGCCAATATTACTTTCAATCTACGTTTTTAGAAAGCTTCACCAATCACCCTCCAAACTCCAACTCTCCAATATTTTCATTCACTTTCAAAAATAAAAAAGCCAGAAATTCATAAACGGTTTTTAGAAATTTTTAGATTCTGATTAATTCCATCAAATTTTATTTGTTTCTTAAAAATAGCGCAGAGAGAGAGAGAGAGAGAGAAATAAAGAAAATTTGCGATTGGAAGAAAAATTATCCTCTCTTGAAAATCAATTTTCACTGAATAGAAAATTCTATTGAGTATACGATATTGCGAAAAGTTGAGAAAAAAAATTATTTTCGTACCTTTGGTGCTAAAAATAAAAATAAATATTTTCTATAAAAGAAATATAAAATATTTTTTGTAGAAATATAAAATATTTAATAAAAAAGTATATAAAATATTGCTATAGTGAAAATAAAATATTAATAATTGAAAATGGTGGAAAATCGTCGCTCTAAGGATCAAAGTGTATATTAATAAATTATTTAAATTGAAGAAAATCAAAAATTAACAAAATTTTTTAGTCAAGACGAAGAGTATGTACATATATAGTTTCGTGATAAAGAAAAATTTGTAACTCAATTTTTAAATTATATATTATGAAAAAAGCAGGCATTAGTTTCGTGCTCTTAAGAAATTGTTAGAGCATGAATTTTTCACAATCCTTTTCGTATAAAAGCCCGACGTCTTTCATGATAAGTGTATTTATTAAAATCTTTTATGTAGCACAGCTTCTTCTGAATTTACATAGCCAACCTGAACTCAGTTTCTTTTCTCACAAAAATTCTTCCACATCTTTTTTTTTACCCCTACTCTTTCTTTTTCTTAATCCCCCCCTCTCTCTCTCTTTTTATATAAGCTTGGCTTTCACAGTCTCTAGCGATTTTCCTTCTCTTATATTCCTTTGATTCAATTATCACAAGAAGAAGAAGAAGAAAAAAAGAAAGAAAATTACCGAAAAAAATTTTCAATATGCAAAATATATATATATATATATTCTTTGCTGACTTGTGAAAATCGTTGAATGTGATATAAAAGTGTACGAAAAATGTAGATAAGAAGAGGGGCAGAGAGAGGGGTGTGGTGAGAGGAGTAAAAAAAGGGGGCAAGATGATAAAAAACGGGAAGTAAAGAAAGAATTCGTGAATTGAGAACGAGAGTCCTTAGTTCTTTCTGGCAGTGAGCCGACCGATCGAGAAAATGAAAGAATACGTTGGCTCGGTATAAGAAAAAACCGGATACCTATTTTTCATGCAAATACGTAACAGCCTACCTGAAGCGGAAACTGATTTGCAAGAAAGAGGTAGTTGTAAATCTGTCCTCTTTTTTCTGTTTTAACTTCTCCTCCCCCCCTTTTCTATTTTTCTGGCTTTGTTTCTTCTTTATTTTTTTTGTTCATTGTTTCTCTCTTCTTCTTGAGATTATTATCGTGTGCTTGCCGGACATCGAGAGTTACTCGTGCCGATATGCTCAACGAAAGATATTTTCCGGTGATTCCACAGTTTTATCTTGCTTATTTTCAGTCTTTTGTACGTGGAATCCATTTGAAATGCGAACAGAAAAAATGCAGAGGAAAGAAAAAATAAATCAGTAAGGAAGTAAATGGGGCGTTCCACACAAAATCGGAAATTATTTTATTTTTGCATCTCAAAATATTTTTTTTTCTTTTAGTGCTCGTTGAAATTAGCAACCATAATGTTTTTACAAATTTTTTCATCAGGCGGTTTAAATTAGTTCTAGTTGCTTACAACAAATTTTGAAACAAATCGATCGATACATACATTCTTAAAAATGAAAATTTATTTTTAATTAATTTAAATGTTTATTCGAAAATTAACTATATTAATTTGAATGTTCTTTCATTCTTTCATTCACTTTTTCTGTCCCTCACACTCTGAAGTTATCTTTTGTTTATACTTTTGTTTTTTGTTAACTTTAGATAGAAAATAGAAATCATCAGAATTTTTTTTACTTCTCTTCATTAAAAGACTAAAATTTTGTTAAATATTATGTTTTTTCAAATTGAAATTATTTTTGTACTTTACTTCTAAAAACATTATAAAAAGTATTAAACAACTGTGATTAAGAAATAGAAAATTTATTTATTTTCCATTATTTTCTTTTTGAATCAAAATTTTTTAAAGATCCAAGTCGAAGACTGGGAGTGATCGATTTCTTCATGTTTTCTAATAAATTAAAGATGACCAAGAGATAAAATCATTATTTTACATTACAAGAATCTTGTTCCTGTAACTTCATCAAAATTATTTTCATTATTTTAAGTAAATTACTATTTTCTACAATTTTAAATTATTTTTTATGAAAATAATAATTGAATTCCTTAAAAAAATTTTATTATTTATGAAAATAATTGAATTCCTTGTGAAATTTTAATTATTTTATGAATATAATTAAATGTTTGCGCAGAATTTAAATAAAATTTTTTAGAATTGAATTCTTTTGAAAAATTTTAGTAGATATTATAAAAATTATTGAATTGAGGAAAATTTTTGAAAATAATTGAAATTTTTCCGCGAATTTTTTCAAAATTTTTAAAAATCATTGAATTGATTCGAAGAATTTTATTGTTTATGAAAACGAGTGAATTATTGCGAAAAAAATTGCAAATCATTAAATTCTTGCAAAGAATTTTATCAAAAAATTTGATACTTATTGAATTTCTTCGAAGAATTTTATTGTTTATGAAAATAATTGAGTTTAGGAAGAAGTTTATTAAAATTTTACATAATCTTTATTAAATTCGTTTGAAGAATTTCTTTGAGTTTCTTTAAAATATAATAATGGACTTTCTTTAATCATTTTAATTACAAGTTTTCAAAGTAATTGAATTCTATATGAATAGTTTCTTTCAAGTTTTTATAATAATCCTCTTTCTTACTAATTAAAATTGAACATTTAATTCTAGAATTTTATTTAAAATTTTTTATAAATAATTGAATTCTTTCAAAAATTTCTTTAATTTATTGAATAAAATCGAATTTTTTAATAATTGTATTGAAAATAATTAAATACCTGAGAAGAATTTTATTATTTATAAAAAACACTTTAATTCTTGCGATTAATTTTGATAATATATTTCTTTTTAAATATTTGAATTCTTTTGTAAATTTTTATTAAAATAGTAGATATTAAAAATAATTGAATTTTGATATTATTGAAATTAATTTAATTCTACGAAGAATTTAATTCAAATTATTTTCAAAAAAATGGAATTGTTAAAAATTATTTCATTAAAACCTTTGAAAATTAATTTTAATAATACTTTTCATAATAATTACATTTTTTGAGAAATTCCATTAACATTGTACCAAAAAAAAATTGAAATTCTGTGATGATTTTTATTATTTATAAAAATAATTTAATTCCCGGTTAAAAAAAAGTTATTCTTCATTAAAATCTTTGAATTATTGCGAAGAAATTTATAAAAAATTTGTAAATAGTAGAATTCCTCTTAAATTTTTATTATTTAATTCATTCATTCGAAATTGTCATTTTCTAAAATATCAAATTAAATTTTTTTAAAATAATTAAATTCATTTTGCGAAATATTTTATTAAAATCGTAGATATTGAAAATCATTAAAATTAAAAAAATTTCTGAAAATAATTAAACTTTGGAGAAGAATTTTGTCATTTAAAAAGATAATTGGGATTTTTAAGAGAATTTTTTTTAAGATTTGAACACAGTTGAATTTAATAAGAATTTTATTTTTTTTTAATGTTTGCAATTATTTTTAAATTCTACAAAATTGAATTTTTTTTAAGTACATATTTTCAACACAATTAGAAAATTTTCAAATTTTATTATTTTTAAAATTGCTAATTTTATTTAAAAAGGTAGCAAGAAGTTAGCCGCGCGCGATTTGTTTACTTGTTAAAAAAATATTTTTTTACATTTTTATTAAAAACTACGTGAAAAAACAAATTTTTTTATTATAAGAACGTCCAATTTTATCAATTTTTGTCCGAGTTATAAGCATTTAAAAAAAAATTAAGTGAAAAATGTGTTTTTTCAAAAACCTGTAACTCTTAAACCGCTTAATGAAAAAATTTTGAAAAAAATCATAGTGGCTAATTTCAATGAGCCACTAAAAGAAAAAAAAATATTTAAAAAATATTTGAAATGCAAAACTAAAGTAATTTCCGATTTGGTGTGGAACGCCCCAAGTACAAAAAAAATCTGAGAAAGTCAGTAAAGTTTAATGATCGTTTTTGTCTAGCATAGAGAATAATTCTTTTTTAAAACAATAAATAATAAGTAACCAAATAAAAATTCTATAATTTACCCTATTGATCATACTGGATAATTTTTATTTTTTTGACAATGAAAATCAAAAAAATTCCTCTTGGAATGTCTAAGAAAATTTGTCCTAAATTCCAAATCGGTAGAATTATAATTCACAGTGATGTTGAAACATTTCCTTCTTCTCTCTCTCTTTTGGAATTTTTTTTCTCAAAAAAGTTTCTTTGTTGGCTTTAGTGAAAAGTGTTGGTATAGCAAATGATTAAATCTGTTATGCCGTCAAAATCGTCTCTCAGTGTGTGTGTGTGTGTGTGGGTCGTAGTCTGCAGGACAAACGAGGGACGATTTGCCTGGAAAGCTCGGGGAACATTTCACAAGGTGGCTGGAGTGGGTTTATCGGGGCGATTTGTATAATCGCCAAAGTTTTTGGAATTGAGGGCAGTCGCACTATTTCTCAAACTGGAAGCTTCAAGTTAACAACGTCTCTCGAGTAAACTCTCGATTGATTTTCCGTTCTTCAAATTTAATTCTCGACTAATTGTTCCCAATGATTTTCTTTTCCCTTCTCACAATCATTCACCGTCCAATTTAAAGTTTTCTCAAGTGTATTTCACGCAGTCATAAATGCAATTAGTGTTATTTTATGTCATTTGCGTGTTTGACGAAGGGGGGAGAAAATTATTTACAATTTTCACAATCGAATGTTTGGAAAAGAGAGTTTTAAAAAAGGTCTCAACAGAGAGCAAAGAAAACTAAAAAAAATTTAGTGTTCAAAATATTTTAATTTTTAATTATATAAGAATGAGGAAAATACATTCAATTATTGTAAAGCGTATTTTGGTGAAGAAAAAATATATTTATTTGTTGCAATAGAATTCTCGGAAATGGATTTTCAAAAAGAAAAAAGTTTTTGCCTTGTTTAACTCAAGAGTTATTATTATTTAAGTAATTTCAAATCTTAATTTTTCCTTTAAAAAGGAATTTGTAATTTACACAATCAATCACATTGTAAAGTCTAAAAATGCAAAAAAAAAAATTATACAACATTTTTAGAATTTATATTTTAGTAATTTAGTTCACTAAGTTAGAATTTAATTATAATTATTTTCTAAATTTAAATTTACTCATTTTGCGTATTTATAATATTTTTAAATGATCATAGTGTAATTACTTAGATCTACATATAAATATCTATAACATTTATTTATTTAGAAGAATAAACAAATAAAGTATTTTTGTTATATGAATTATCTTTGCTTTACTTATATAATTTTAAAACATTAATTTATTTCTTACAGACCAACAGATTTTCTGACATATTTTATAACATTTTCAAATAAATTTTTTTAACAATAAAAACCAATAGTGTTTTAATGTTATTCAATATTTCTTGCTTTTCAAAATGTTTCTCTTGATAGTTTACGAAATATTTTTTGTTGTTAAAAATACATTTCCTCATATTTTTAAATAAAAAATTTTTTTATACTGAAATGTTTTTGAAATATTTTTCCAGTAATTCGATTGGGTAAATTACAATTTGTTTTGCTTTTAAAAATGTGTTTGTAATATTTTAGGTGTCAAAATATTTTTTAACTAAAATGTTTCTGAAATGTTTCAATCGGATGAATTACAATTTTTGTTGCTTTTAAAAATATTTCTGTAATATTTTATGTATTAAAATATTTTTTACCATAAAATGTTTCTAAAATAATTTTTTAGAAATTCAATTGGGTAAATTACAATATTTTTTTTTATTTACATAAATATTCCGTTTACATTTACCCCAAATGACCCTATATTATATCTAATTAATGTAAAATTAATAAACAATGTTATTAATATCTTAAAAATCATTTAAATTCTTGTGAATAATCTTACAATTAATAAAAATAACTGAATAATTTCAATAAAATTTAAAAAAATTTTTTAAATAATTTTTTAGAATGGAAAGCTTTTATTTAATGTTTTTAAAAATAATTTTATTCTTTTGAGAATTTTTACTACAATTAAATTTAAAAAACGACATAGTTTTATTTTATAAATAATTGCTTTCATGTTTTTAAAATAATCTCTGCTGGTAAAAATTGTAATTTCAGTGAAAAATTTTATTATTTATAGAAATAATTTTATTCTTGCGAAAAAATGTACTATTTTTAAAAATAATTAAACTGTTTTCAAGAATTTATGAGAAGTTTGGAAAATAAATTAATTTCTTTTGAAAAATTTTACTAAAATTTTTTTAAAAAATTTACTAAATCCTTTAGTGCAATTTTATTAAAAAATTGTCATAATACATGTTTTATAAACAAATTGTGTAATTTTAAAATTTTTAAATTCAATGAAAATAATTTAATATTTTACAAGAATTTTTATAATTATTTTTAAGAGAATTTAATGTAAGACTTTTTACTTAATAATTAAACAGTTTCAATGGATTTATAAAAATTTCACAAATTAGTTAAATTCTTTCCTGAAGTTTCATTAAAATTGTATTGAAAATAATTTAATTTCTGCGGAGAATTTTACTATTTATGAAAATAATTGAATTCTTGCGAAAAGTTTGTTTAAAATTTTTAAAAATATAAACAATAATATTAATTAAATGTATAGGTACTAAATAAGAAAATTAAAAAAATTTTTATTATGAATTTATCAAAAAATTAAATTTGAAAATAAAAAATTTTGTAATTTGTATTATAATAAGTTGAATATCACGTTCTGCGATCTAGCGCGTAACATTTGCTAATATGAATTAATAAATTTCATAATATATTAATCTAGCTTCAGCAAATTAAAGTAAAACTTTTTCTTATTTAAATATTTCAAATGAATGTTAAATACTTTTTAATTAAAAATTTGAATAAAAAGCCAGAATTCCTCATTTATTCTATAATAATCGATTGTATCAATTAAAAATAAATTTTGAATTTTAATCAATAATAATTGATTTTTTTTGCTTTTAAAAATATTTCTGTAATATTTTAGATGTTAAAATATTTTTTACGCTAAAATGTTTCTGAAATATTTTTCCAGTAATTCAATTGGATCAATTACAATTTTTGTTGCTTTTAAAAATATTTCTGTAATATTTTAAATAGTAAAATATTTTTTACACTAAAATGTTTCTTAAATATTTTTCCAGTAATCTAATTGAGTAAATTACAAATATTTTTTGCTTTCAAAAATATTTTTGCATAAATTTTAAATGCTACAATGTTTTTTACACTAAAATGTTTCTGAAATATTTTTCCAGTAATTTAATTGGATTAATTACAAATATTTTTTGCTTTCAAAAATATTTTTGCATAAATTTTAAATGCTAAAATGTTTTTTACACTAAAATGTTTCTGAAATATTTTTCCAGTAATTTAATTGGATTAATTACAAATATTTTTTGCTTTCAAAAATATTTTTGCATAAATTTTAAATGCTAAAATGTTTTTTACACTAAAATGTTTCTGAAATATTTTTCCAGTAATTTAATTGGATTAATTACAAATATTTTTTGCTTTCAAAAATATTTTTGCATAAATTTTAAATGCTAAAATGTTTTTTACACTAAAATGTTTCTGAAATATTTTTCCAGTAATTTAATTGGATTAATTACAAATATTTTTTGCTTTCAAAAATATTTTTGCATATTTTTAAATGTTAAAATATTTTTTATACTAAAATGTTTCTGAAATATTTTTCCAGTAATTCAATTGGATTAATTACAAATATTTTTTGCTTTCAAAAATATTTTTGCAGTTTTAAATGTTAAAACATTTTTAATACTAAAGTGTTTCTGACATATTTTTCAGTTATTAAATTGGGTAAATTACCATTTTTTACTTTTAAAAATATTTCTGTAATATTTTAGAAGTTAAATTATTGTTTAAATTAAAATGTTTCTAAACTATTTTCCCTGTCATTCGATTCTATAAATTACAAAAAATTTTTTTTTGGAAAATACTTTTTACAATTTAACATATTAAAAAAAAAATATTCAAATTACGATTTTTTGACGAAAAATCTTTTTCTAGTGCGAATTGGAAAATTAAATTTTCCATTAGCAAATTATCTGAATGGGTGTCTATTATGCGGATCAATTGAATGAGGGTAATTTATATTAATTCCCACTCACTCCCTCTCACTCTCTCTTTTCCTCCCTGGAAATGAGTATCATAAAAGAGAAAAATGTATGATTTCATTAACAGCTCAATTTGAGTTAATTTTATCACTCGAATATATCGAGATCACTTCGCACGATTGTTGAAGATTATGCGGATTTGATGCCAAACGGATGCGAAATTCATTTGCTAGAAAATACGCTAATCGGGTATACGTGGAATATCTTCTTTTCTACTTCCCCCCTTTCTCTCTCGCACACACATGCACACTATATAGAAAGTGGAAAAGATGCCCCGGCCTTTATTGCCAATTCAGTAATGTTGAATTCTGGAGTAAAGCCAAATATTTACATCGAGTAGGGAAGTCTTTAGGATTGGTTTTACAAAAATCGTTTATCTTTTTATACTGCTCCTAAAAATTTTAAGCTTCGTATGATGCGCTCACCGAGAGAAATACGAGTTTTGCTACAAATTTCATTTTATGGTTATTTCAACTGAGTCGTTTTATGGTTCATTTAAGTATAACTGTAGTTTAAATAACCGTTGGATATGAGTTTCGACAGAAAGAAAAAAAGAAGAAGGAGAAAAAAAAGATTTCTCTCTTTTGCCATCAATAATTTTTTCCTCCCTTTTGTCCGAAATGAAAAATCATCTTTCCTCACTTTTTTTTCTTTCCGTTCTTCCGTTTTTTTTAAATTGGTTAATAATAATTTTAATTATTAATGATTTTAATAATTTTAATAACTTTAATTAGTCAATTTTTACGTTAATTTTATTTCTTGTGGAAGAAAATAAAACATTGGTGTTGGAAAATATTTTATAAAATATTCTTTTGCTATTGTGTAAGAAAAAAATGTAAGAGAAGAAAATAATGCGATTATGAAAGTAATGAATGAAAAAAGAGTGTAGAACTCATCTTGAGGTATTATAATAATAATAATAATAATAATACTTGTCTTGATGATAACGGTAGAATGGAGCTTCGGTTGGAATGTGTAACGTGGATAAGAGGAACCATTTCCACATTTCCACTGGGAATTAGAGGCAGAGATCAGGGAAGGGCTCTTTTGTGTACATATATAGCTAAGAGAATTCGTGTCAATTCATCCACTCGACTCTCATAATTTTATGTAATAAACTAGTTTGAAATAAAGTTTAATTACAGTTTTTTGCTTCTATTTTTTTTTAATTACTTACTGAGTGAATTTCACTTCTACACTGTTTTAAGTTATTTCAATTATCATTTTAATTTCCAAGTAATTAACAAACTTTCTTTTTTCCCCTATTTTTACTTAGTGCCATTTTTAAACGTTACAATTAGTAATCATTTATGTAATCGAATTCATTTTTCAAATATGAATTGAGAATTTAAGATTCATTTCAAATCTTCTGCTTCTTTTCTAAGGAAAATTATCTCGGAAAAAAATATATAAAGTTGATGAAAAGAAAATTGTTTCATTTTGGGGAAAATTTTTTTTTCTTCCCCCTGCTTCCCAATTGGATACATTTTATCCCAATGTCTTATGAAACGCCCTTGGGAATTTCATCGATTCAATCTTTTGTTTCTAAAGACAGTCCCCATGTTGAACAAATAAAATAGAGTATATATTCAATATAATAGTATTTCCAATATTGCCAAAAGTAATGTAATAAGACAATAAATACTGTTTGTTCCTTTATTTTCTAATATGTTGGATGAAGTTTAATAAACTACAGTTGAAAATTGACAAAAGAAGTTAAAGTATTTTTCGAGAACTTGAAACTTCCGAAGAGTTAGGAAGACAATACTTAGAAGAAGAAGAAGGAAAAAAACGAACTTTACTAGATTTCATCTACCGTGATTTTCGGAAAAGTTTTCACAAACATAAAACTTTCTTTACGAGGCTTTTTCTAAAAGTTATATATTTGAGGATTTTTTTTTCCGAAAGATGAAGATTTTAGTGTCAAAAAGTGTATGCAAAAAAAATTTTTTGAAAAATGGAAAGAGTGAAAAAGTAGATTGTGAAAAAATTTCAAATTACAAGAATGGTATTAAGAAGATTGTTCATCGCTGTTTTTTTTTAAAGTGAAGTACATTTTTGTCACGCAATTTTTTCCCCCTTAATCAATAACTAATTTTCCTTAATTCACTTTCGTCTCCTGTAAATTATACTTTATGGACTGAAAATAACTTTTCTAAGTCTGCAAAAACCAACTGTATAATTTTTCCATTTCTTCAAAATTTTTTTTCTATTTTCAACATAATTGTATAATAATGATGGATTGTGTAAATTATAAAAAAAATTTTCCTTCAAATGACGATGTCAAATTATTTCGAATCTCGTCGAGTAATTTTTAAGGCACACATTTAACTGTCTGGCACGTCTGCCATTTTCTCTTTCTGTGTGTAAAATGTTATCGCGTTTCTCTACAAGTCCCCCGGCCTCGAATTTCATGGTTCGCTGAGCGCCAAAGTGAAAATAGATGGAAAGAAAGGAAAAGAATGGAATAAGGAAAGAGCGAATGCATTCTGGGTTGGGAAAAAAAGCAGTGAACGAGTAAGAGAAAGAGAGAGAGAGAAAGGATAGAAACTCGTAGAGGTAAAAACAGGAAAAGAACTTTCGGTGGCGCTAAGGGGTCCAGGATTCACCTTGGATCAATTGTAAATAACGAAGCCCTCAATTTTCTTCAATTTACGCCACGAGATAGAAGTCGATACAAAATACTTTTTCTACCGTCTGTTCCGGAGCAAACCCAGCATTCACTGCTGCTTCGAATTTCCAACTTGTATTGCAACTATACAATTGGGAATAAATTTCCAAAGAGAATTCTCATTTGGAAATTATTACCGATTGCATAAGCTTTTAGATTTATATAATCGAACAAATTTATCAAGAAGCGTTATTCTTCTTCTTCCACCCATTTTACATGATGAAGCAAAATTTGTTAAACTTACTTTTTTTCAATTCTTTCTCTTAAATGCTTCCTCCCACAGAAAAAGTATATTTAACCATTTTTTTTCCTATTAATCTTTTTTTTTTCTTTAATTTGCAGAAGAAGAATTCGCAAAATGCAAACAACAACATTCAAATAAAAAAAAATTGTTTAAAAAAACATTTTTTTAAAACTATTCTCCTATTAGTAAGCTTTTAAAACCCCAATGCCACAAAAAGTTTAAAGTCAGTGAAAATCGTTTTTGTTTAAACTCGAGAGCATTAAAATTTAGTTGAATTATGTTCAAAAGCATTTAAATTACTTTCCTTGATGTGGATTTCAAAGTATTAACTGAAATAAAGTGCCATTTCAAATATATAATCGTCTTTAAACTATAAATTTCTCAACTTTACAAAATTCATTTTGTTTGAGTAAACTCTGCTTTATACGACTGTGGCTATTTTAGAAAACGAAAAAGCACAACTTTTTTTTTAACTAAACTGATACACAAATAACTTTCTCTCTGTTCATTACAGGAAGAGATTATTCTCTGGTTATGGATTTTATTTGTAAATTTCCTCATTTATAAAAAAAAAAATTCCATACACAACTTTTTCGTTAAATAAGAATTTTTTAAAATAATTAGTTAAAATAGTTTCCATAATTTTCAGTAACTTAGTAAATAATTTGGGAACAATTCGTATTAAATAAAATTATTTGTACACTGAAAGAAAAATTTATTTGATTCAAATAAACGATTATTTGACTATCAAATAAATATTATTATTATTATTATTATTATTATTATTATTATTTATTATCAAATAAATATTTACTTAAATCAAATAATTTTTATTTGAATCAATTAAATAATATTTGCTTCAAATACAGTTTATTTGATTCAAATAAAAATTATTTGATTTAAGTAAATATTTATTTGATAATAGTCAAATAATCGGTTATTTAAATCAAATAAATTTTTTTTTCAGTGTAATTTATGTTCTTAAAAGTTTCGAACGTTCAAATGAAAGTCTATATTTTTTTTACTTCTTCTAATTTATATTTCTTAACAAAAAAATTATTTTTCTATTAAAACAAATTAATTCTAAACTAAATGTTGTGTAATTTCCATTATTTTTCTTTTTAAATGGTAATATTCTGAAAAAATTAAGGTGAAAAAAAATTTCGTTCATTTGAACGTTGAAAACTTTAGCCACATTGTAATTTACACAATCGATCACATTATTTAATTATTTATTTACAAAGTTCGTTCCCGCAGTCGGAAAAAAGACATAAAAATTATACAACGTTTTTGAAAATTATTTTTTAGTTTACTTAGCGCTTAATTATAATCATTTTCTCAATTTAATTTATTTCAATAAATTAATTAATTAATTAATTTTTATTTATAATATTTATGAAACTACTTTTTTCTAATTACCTACTTTTATTATTAGAAATATCAAGATAATTTATGTATTCAGAAGCGTAAATAAATAATAATGTGAATGAAATGAATATATAAATGATAAAAATATGCATAAAGTATAAATTATAATATATAAATATTTATTTAATATTTAATTTCATTATAATGTTTTTAAAATATCTTTTGTAATACAGGGAAAATGTCATTTAAACAAAAAAAATAAATAAATAAAAATAGCGTAATATTTTTCTTAAATAGCAATTACCTGCTTTTATTATAAATTTATAAATATCAAGATAATTTATGTATTTAGAAGATCAAATAAATAAACAGTAATGTGAATGAAGTACACATAAAATATGAATTATAATATTCATTTATTCATGACATACTTTAATAATATATAAATATTAATTTGTTATTTCGTTTCATTATAAACCTTCTGAAATTATTTTTGTATGATTACGTACCTTCATTTCAAATATTAAAATAATGTATGAACTTAGAAGAATAAATAAATAAATAATAAAGTGAATGAAATAAATATTAAAGTATTTTTGCACGAAAAAGGAAGTTCCGTTTAAATATTGATATAAATAATTCAACAAGTATTGAAATGTTTAAGAGAAGTTATCGACCTCACAAGAGGAAATTTCATTTTAACAATTATAAAAATAGCGTAATATTTTTTTTATTACATCTTTTAGATTTTATAACATGATCGATTGTGTAAATTGCAAATAAATTTTAATCATCAATGTTTCCGTTCTATTTACCTTGTGTTATAAAAATTATTTCGAAAGAAATTTAAAATTATTTAAATATTCTTCAATAAAACAGACAAATACTATTTCACTGAACAAAAATTTAAATAAACATCAATTCTGGTTAACAAAAAGTTAAATTGTATTCGCCTCTTTCTCAAATATAAAAATCGTGATATGTTGAATTAACAGAAACCACAGTGCGGTTTTGTTAATTCAATAGAAGATTGGCGTGCAACGTAAAGTGGTCAAATATCACAGAATCACTACTATTATTACTATTATTATTATTATCACTATCATGATTATTTTTTTCCTTTTTTATTAAAATTTAAAATTTTTTAAATATGGAGAAATCCTTCGTTTTCCCACTGGAGTGAAAAGGGGAAAATTAACAAAGGCTTGTTTTAGGGTAACCAACGACCCTTCGGGGGTCGGAGGAGAGAAGGGGCAATCTAAAGGTCCGTCCACAAAGCGTACGATAATGCTTTAAACAATATTCCAAAGCTGACTCCTAAGGGGATATCAATTTCCCATTGTACCGCGCAATTTCAGCCAATTTTCCATGTACGATGCTATAAAGGCTTTGGGAAAAGGGGGGTACTCTATGTTGCGATATGGGCAACCAATCAAAAATTCGCTTCGACGAACGTCAACGAACAACAAGCGTAATCGACTCATCCCCCCTCTCTCTCTATATATATATATCTGCATACATGTATAAAGCAGCACGCGATCCATGTCGCTAAACGAAAAGCGGAAAACTTTACAGGAAAAGGATCCCGGGGTTAAAGGTTAAAAAGAGAAAAAGAGCGAGTGAGGAAAAATGAAAGGGAAGGAAAGAGAAGGAGATAGAGAGATAGATAGATAGAGAGAGAGAGAGAGAGAGAGAGAGAGAGAGAGAGAGAGAGAGAGAGAGAGAGAGAGAAGCAGACAGTTTGAGGGGGAAATGTTCGAGTATACGTATATAATAGTTTCGACTGTTGATGTTTCATCCAACGAGTGCTTTGCTCGCGGCTGTATACGGGTCATATGCATACGCATTTTGGTTCTAGTATATTCATATGGCCGGAAGGAGATTGCAGATGGAAAAAAAAGGATCGAAGGAAAAGTACACTGGTTATGAGAGTGAGAGTTCCCTCAGACCGCACTCTCGAACGTCCACTAACCCTTCGGGCCATAAAAGTAATTATCGCTCGTAGTTAACGATTCTGTCTACAACGAGCACCACGTTTCCATATGTGCAACGCTTACTCTCTCTCTCTATCTCTCTCAAGCATTTGCTTGCCCTGCCTGGCAAGACTGTTGTTGATAAGGGTGCGCCTCTGAGATTGATGAACAAGCCAGAACAAATATATACACAGATATTCAAACCAAAGTCATGACAAGTGAAATGCTCTGTTAACAAACTGACCACGAAATCGTTTGTTAACGTGGGTTAACTTTTTCACTTCACACTGAGAAAAAAAAATTTTAAACCAAACCTAAACAGTCAACCAAAAGATATGTTTGATTTAAACGTATTTTATTATTGAATTGAACGTATTTTTTATTGAACCGAACTAACTATTACAGTAAAACGTCAGGTGTTAAAATAGCACCAGAATTGATTAAAATAATGTGCGACAGTTTAATCCCTCTGGGATTAAATATTAACACGAAAAAGGATTAAAATAATCTATTTTGGTGTTATTTTTTACAATTAATAAAATTATAGTTTATTAAATTTTTTTAAAACGATAAAACATGAAGATATCGATAATATATAAATATATAATATATTTATATAATATGTTTATAATAATTAAAGATAACTAAGTAATAAAATCATTATTTTATATTACAAGAATATTATACTTCTTCAAAATTATTTTCATTAGTTCTATTCAATTCTTATTTTAAAAATATTTAACTACTATTTTACTTTATTTTGTTTAATAATGATAAGGCCCAAATACGTATAATAAATATCATTATTAAACAAAATATATCATACGGTCAAACAACCAAAAAATTACTATTTTACTTTATATCTATTATTTTTAATAATAATTAATTAATAAATTTCACGAAATTTCAATTATTCCTAAATTCTTTAATTACATGCATATTCGAAAATAAAAACTTCAAATAATATCACGGTAAATCGTTAGGTATTAAAATAACACCAAAAAGGATTAAAATAATCCAATTTAGTGTTATTTTAATCCATTTTGGTGTTATTTTAATACCTAATGATTTACCGCGATTCAACAAATTCAATTAAACATTTTCAAAAATATTAATTTTAAAATCAAATTATTTCCAAAAAGTTCACTCTATATTTCTTCTAATATTTAATTATAATCTAAAATTTATACTGAAATTCATTTTTAATATTTTTATAAAATAAAAATCAATTATTATTAAAAAATTATACAAGAATTTAATTATTTAAATGCAAAAGGAATTAATTTATTGAATAATTGAATGTTTCTCAAAATTCAATTCTCATAAAGAATTTTAGTAACAAATTTTTTAATTTAATTCAATTATTAAAAAAAAATTATTTAATTTTTTAATATTAATTCAATTCTTTTGTCGAATTTTATTAAAACTTGCAGGAATATAATTACTTTTTTCAAGGAATTCAATTTTAATTGTATGCAAAATAATTGAAATGCTGCGATGAGTTTTATGGGAATTTTAGTTAGTTAAATTTTTGCCTTTACAGTTAAACTTGAGGTGTTCAAATAATAACACCAGCATGGATTAAAATAATCTGCACCAATTTAATCCATCTAGTATTAAATTAACACAAAAAAAGAATAAAAATAATCTATTTTAATTCTTTATATAAATAAAAAAATTCTTCTCTGATATTCAATTATTTTAAAAAATTTTAATCACATTTAATTATTATTTAATTTAATCAAATTCAATTATTTATACATTTTTTTTATAAATTTTTTCGCAATAATTCAATTATTTTCATAAATAATAAACATCATTGAAGAATTTCAATTATTTTTAATGCAATTTTAATCAAATTCCTCGAAAATGTTATTATTCTCATTTATCTTATTAAATTTCGTCCAAAAAATTTAATAATTTAAAAAATTTGTTGATAACATTATTTATGAGAATTTAATTTCAACAAACATGAAACTAATAAATTATGTATTTTTGTATTTAGATAATTCAATTTTCGTAGAATTTACAAATAAAAATGGTTTTAAAAATGAATTTCAGTTAAAGGTTTAGATTTTACTTAAGTTTTCAAAGCATTTATAATGTGGACTTTTAGAAATAATTAAATCTTGAAAAAATTCCAAACTAAATTCATTGAAATTCTTAATTTTTCATTTTTTTGACGAAAAATTCTGTAGAATTAATTCTTTTCAAAAATTTAATAGGATTTTAATTGAAATTATTTCAAGTTTTTATTTTTCAATATGTATTTAATTGCAGAATTTCCGAATAGTTGAAATTTTGTAAAATTGAATAGTAAACGAATAAATTTAAAAATTCTCATGCACGGTAAATCGTTAGGCATTAAAATAACACCAAAAAGGATTAAAATAATCCAATTTAGTGTTATTTTAATCCATGTTGGTGTTATTTTAATACCTAACGATTTACCGTGTGAAACTCATCGCAACATTTCAATTATTTTTCATACAATTTTAATTGAATTCCTTAAAAAAAGTAATAATGTTCATAATTTTAATAAAATTCGACAAAAGAGTTAATTGTTAAACAATTTGTTATTAAAATTCTTCATATTAATTGAATTTTGAGAAACATTCAATTATTCAATGAATTATTTACTTTTGCATTCAAATATTTAAATTCTTGCAGAATTTTTTAATAAAAATTGATTTGAAAAAGAATTTCAGTAAAAATTTTAGATTATAATTGAATATTAAAAAAAATATACAGTGAACATTTTGAAAATAATTGAATTTTGAAATTAATATTTTTGAAAAAGTTTAATTAAATTTTTTAAAAATTATTTGAAGTTTTTATTTTCTAATATGCAGTTAATTAAAGAATTTAGGAATAATTGAAATTTCGTGAAATTGATTAATTAATTATTATTAAAAATAATATATATGAAGTAAAATTGATGTTAAAATTTTTTTTAAATTATAATTGAATTGAAATAATGAAAATAATTTTGAACAAGTATAATATTCTTGTAATATAAAATAATGATTTAATCATTATAAAATATGAAGAAATCGATCACTCCTAGTCGAAGATTAGGAGCTATCGATATCTTCATGTTTTATAGTTATCAAAAAATTAAATAAACTAAAATTTCATCAATTGTAAAAAGTAGCACCAAAATTGATTATTTGAATCTTTTTTAGTGTTAATTTAATCTGCAACACTTTTTAATACCTCACGATTTACTGTGTAAGTATCAAAATTATTGTGTTTTAATCAAACATAATTTTTGGTTGACTGTATAACAAAGATAATTATCTTTGATTCATATATTTTTTTTAGTGTTATTTGACTTCTTTTACAAAATGATTTGTAATTTACCCAATCGAACGTGTAAATTTAAACTAGGGGAGTAACACAGCTAAGAAAAAAACATATTTTTCCGTCCAAAGAGTTGAAGAGAAAACTACAATCCAAATTAAAATACTAATCTTTTTTACATTTGGAAATTATTTTTTATCCACAAGAAGAACGGACTCGAAACTAACATAAATTCGACATTATTTTTCCTTTTCAAATTCCTCTTGCCTTTTTCTTTTATCAGCAAAGGAACGGAATCGAAACTCTAATCCAAATTCATCACGTTAGGTAGAGTGACAGATCGGGCAAAGGAGGTTTATATATATATCTCTCTCTGTATTTGTGTCTTGGGTTCTATAATATCGTTTGCAGAGAAAGAGGTCCATTAAAGAAAAGGCTATATTGAAGAACGTATTGTGGCATTACAGCCAAGAACTCTCTGGACGAGAGTGACATTAAGCCTTGAAAACGATAAGACCACCCGTTGTGTATAGTTGTAAAGCACACACAACCGTGATGGGGTGATTTCTGTAAAAGGGTGAGAGGGGGGTGGGTTAGAAAGGTGGAAGGGGTGCCTAGTGTCCCCTTTAACTCAACACTTACGACCGAACGTGTTCCAATCTGCAACTACAACAATTCTCTAGTAGCAATACACAACGTCTTCAATGTACCTACATAACAATACACTCAACTGTAAACGCAATCAGAGAGGAGACCTTCGACTTCTGCCTCTCTCTCTCTCTCACTCTCTTCTCTACCTCCACGCACTTTAGCTTTTAAAGCATACACATCAGAAATATCTACAACACAGTTTGACACTTAACCTTTGTTTGTACTGTTTACTCACTCTCAAATTGTTCGAGACTCTTATTGAAGAGGCTCAAACATTAGTGTGTTGCAATTATTTTTAGGTTGATAATAATAATTGTTCTTCTATTCAAATATTATTGAGTCATTCCATTATATTTCGAATAAAGTCGTTGTCGACTAATTTTAAAAAATTGTAATATTTTGCAGGAATGATTTTAAAGATATTACACTCACAAAACAGTCTATTTCAGTAAAAAGGAATACTTTTACCATAAGCGGATTTTCCCTTTAATATTTGTCTAAGTGGAATTCTTTTTCTATTAAAAGTAAATTCCTTTTAATTATATCCCTTAATTATTAAATGATTTTTGTTTACAGTACCGGCCAAAATTGTCAGTCCACTCATTTTTAAAAAAAATGAAAAAAATTTTTTAACATAAAATTTATGAAAACTCAAATTTTTTTTAATTATATTTTAAAGACGATAAAATTTTGAAAAGAATAAGACCTCACAAAAGGCATTTGTCAAATATTTTTTCAAGATATTCTTAAAAAAACTGTCATTTTCAATGTTTTACAAAAATTTGAATAACTTCGAAAATAATAAACGCTGCTTAATTAATTTAATTCATTTATTCGTCTTATCAGTATTTGATTAATTTATTTATTTAATTAAAATAATTTATTTATTTATGACTCAAATTTATAAGATATTTTAAATTAAATTTTAAAAAATAATAATAACACAAGCCTGCAAATAATAATATATTGATAGACAGGAAAAAATATATTAAAATAAGAACTAAATTTCTTTCATCATAATTTCCATGTAAATAATCTTTTAAAATTTCTTTTAATTTTAAAAAGTTATGACTTATTACACTCTATATTTTTAATGAATTAAACTATATTTTTCGAATATATAAATAATTATTACAATTATTATAATTACTCAAAATTGTTCATATTTCATTTAAATTTTAGACATATTGTTTATTTCATTAAAAGAATTTAGTTTTATTATTATTACATATTATTAGTTATTAAATTTATCCACTGTTGTTTTATGAATAAATGATTATTGTAAAAATTGTGCAGATTACCTTTCCACTATTTGACAAGTAATTAAATTTTTTAAAATTATTTTTACATGTTTACAAATGTCAAATTACTTGAAATCATCCTTTTGACATAAAAAGATTTCATTTAAAAAACAAAAGAAATCAGTTAATATTTAAACGATTTTCTTTTTTCCAGTAAACTTCTAACCTTTTTGTATTTAAAAGATTCTTTTTACAATAAAACTATTTCTGCTAATAGTTAAAGGACATGATTTTAAAGGAAATTAGTTCTATGGTTAATAGATCATTTTTTTGAGTGTAGGATTACCGAACAAAACGAATTCTATAAATATTTTTTATATTTATTGTAAAATAAGCATCTACAGTATATGAAGTCGTAAAAACTGTCACATTTTCATCTATTAGAAAATATTTAAACAAAAAACATAATTTATTATAAAAACGCAAAAAAAATTTAGATTTTATTAAGAATGAATTATTTTATTAGTATAAATTGGTAGAAACAATTATTAATAAGGAATATTAAATAAAAAATTATTTTAAAGTTCATCTGGTAAATAACCTATTTTTGCAAATTTCATTTACTAAATGTGAGAAACAGAAATCATTAAATTGAATCAAAGCTTATGAAATACAAAGTACGTGTGATTAACTTTTAGTTTTTCTTAACACTTTCTTCCTTTTTTCTTCATAAATGTTAAAAAATAAGCAATAAAAACTAGCACTTTGCTTATTTTCACGATTTTAAAATGTAAATAACTTCTGCCCAGAAAAATGTAAAATTACGAAAATTGGGCAATAATTAATTGATCACTAGATACACTCACTGGAAAAAGATTTTCTTTGGTCCCGAAGCTATTTTCCGAATTGATTAACTTTAAACTATTTACTATTTTTGTCAGGTTAACACATGTGTTTTTTAAATGACGAAATTAGCTCTTCTTGTTAAATTGTTTTGATCCAACTTCAGTTTTAAAAAAATTACATGTATTAACCTTTTAGAAATAGTGAAAAGTTTAAAATTAATAATTTTAAAAAATAGCTTCGGGACCAAAGAAACTCTTTTTCCAGTGAGTGTATCTAGTGATCAATTAATTATTGACCAATTTTCGTAATTTTACATTTTTCTGGGTAGAAGTTGTTTACATTTTAAAGTCGTGAAAATAAGCAAAGTGCCAGTTTTAATTGTTTATTTTTTAACATTTATGAAGGAAAAAGGAAGAAAGTGTTAAGAAAAACTAAAAGTTAATCACAGGTACTTTGTATTTCATAAGGTTTCATTCAATTTAATGATTTCTATTTCTCACATTTAGTGAATGAAATTTGCAAAAATAGGTTATTTACCAGGTGAACATTAAAATCATTTTTTATTTAATATTTCTTATTAATAATTGTTTCTACCAATTTATAAAAAATAATAATTCATTCTTAGTAAAATCTAATTTTTTTTACGTTTTTATAATAAATTATGTGTTTTCTTTAATATTTTCTAATAGATGAAAATGTGACAGTTTTTACGACTTCATATACTTTAGATGCTTATTTTACAATAAATGTAAAAAATTCGTTTTGTTCGGTAATTCTAATATCTTTAAAATCATTCCTGCAAAATATTACAATTTTGCTTCCTCGTGAGGAAGCTTTGCAGTCGTTTAATTTACAAAATTTTTAAAAATCCTTTTAACAAATTTTCTTCTATATGGGACTATGTTATATAAGACCCTGAACAATTGTCCGGATGTATGTATGTGTGTGTGTGTGTGTGTGGATCCCGATTTTTGTGAACACGATAACTCGAAGAGGTTTTAACGAATTTGGCTAAAATTTACCAGGTATATTTATCATAAAAATATCTCGAACTGGATTGATAGACTTTAAAAAATTCTCAGAAAAAAATTTTTTTTTGACTTTTTTCTAAAAAAAATTTTTTTTCAAAAATTTTTTTTTAAGTTGGTTATTGAAGTTAATATATAATAAAATCTTATTCTTTGCATCAAGACGAATCGATTGGTATATAAAAAGAATAAATTGTATGAGAATTTATAGAGTTAATCACAATTAAAGCTGAAAAATTCGCATTTTTCTCAAAAAATGAGTTCTTTCCGCAAAATTATGTTGCTGTATAAGAAAATCTTACTCACTTATTTCTAAAATTTTATTCTTTGCATGAAGACGGATCGATTGCTATATATAAAGTATATATTGTATTTAAATTTATAAAATTAAAACCAATTACAGACACAAAATTTGCATTTTTTAATAAAAATTCATTTTTTCTTAAGAATCATGTTGCTGTACAATAAAATGTTATTATTTATTGAAAAATAAATCTAAAATCTTATTCCTTGCATCAAGACGAATCGATTGATGTATGTAAAATATATATTCTGTTGAAAATTATTGAATTAATTACAATTAAAGATGAAAAATTCATTTTTTTATTAAAAATTTTATTTTGTTCATTTAGGATTAAAACAAATTTTATAAATATTTTTTTGATTTTATAAATATTAGATCGTATTAGAAATTACTTAAAAATTAAATATACTTAATATACTTAATTATAATTATAATAAATATAACAAATTTTTAAAATTAATTTTTAATTAGATTTGAAGACAACAACATGGAAAATATGTCAATACGTGACAATAAGTTAGTGCTTCCTCCACGAGGAAGCAAATTTTTTGCTGATCGTATAGAGGAAGCAAAATGTTCATGTAATGAACATCTGGATTTACAACTTGTTTTAAAATTAGTCGGCAACGACTTTAGTCGAAATATAATGGAATGACTCTATTACTGTAAAAGTGTGAATAGACAGAACGAATGAAATACGAAGAGTATTATAGTTAATTTATATTTTTAAATTTTAATGTCACTTCACTTTTAGTTTCAACTTTGAATTTGCAATTTTAATAAACAATGCAAAGAAGGAGGGGAGAAATTATTGGCTTTTTGAATTTATTTCTAATTTTGATTCTATTGTCAAAAATGGGTCGCAGCTTGATATTTATTTGAGGATAATAATTTTCGGATACGATCGTAGAGCACAATATCTTGAGCATCTCTTACTGAAATACGATAGTCCTCGGGTAAAATCCATATACGTTCTCTGCACCTTGGGGACTAGTGTATCATCTGTTATACTAGTTTCAAATGATTTGAATTTCCCTCGACCGATACTATATGTATATATATATATATATACCTGACATAACTACTCGTATTTCCTTTCATGTCCCCTGGACGTTGGGTATTTATATATAAAAATTCGATTTTGCAAACGATGTTCCATTCCGTCTTCTTCGGCGTATATATAAGACTCCACTGCTGCTTCACTTAGTGTGTACCAAAAATATTTCTGCGAAAGTCAAATACTATAAATCACATATATATAGAATTTTCTCATCGGGTGTGTTCTTCATTTTTCAAAATGCTAAATGTCTTTCTCGATAGATACTATAAAAGCCAGACACGGGGAACTTTTATATGCACAGTATCAGAGCTTTGGAGAGAAAATAATAATTCGCTATTAGTTGTGGAAATTTGTTATTCTTTTTAGTTTTGTTAGCTAATTATAGTGGACCATGTCTAGGAAATTCGAAAGTATAGATGAGCGTATAGGAGATAATCACGTCATAATAGTGGCTCGTTTACGGATCATATATGTGTATATATATGTATATAGAAGTAGGGTATAGAGTATAACCATGTGTCTAGGTCATTACAGTGATAACATAGTCCACTTCATCGTGAAATGGCCACTTTGCAAGCTGTATGCATATGGGATACTCGACAGATTTTCTGACATTTATGGTTATATGTCTCTTTTCGAAAACAGTTTCGCAAAATTCTCATCAAAATTGCCTATTAATTTGCTATAGTTCCCATATTTCAAATAATATTCAGAGAATGTTTACTGTATCATTCGATAAATTTCGGAAATCTCATTTAGCGGGGATTTTGTATTAATAACGAAACGCAATTTTAATAATTTGTATTATATTTTTTACAATACAATAATCATTATATTATAATTTAGAAGAGATTTTTGGTCATGAAATAATAAATATTAATTTATTATTTATATTATTGTATAAGTATTTTTAGTTACTTTTGACTCAGCATTTTACTACTAAATTATTAGTAATCAATATTAGTAATATTAGTTATCAAAAAAGTTTTTTGACTTTAAAATTTAAGAAATTGTAATAAAAAAAACTTAACAAAATCGTGCAATTTTTTAATTATATGCAAAAAAATATTGTTAAACAATTTTTTTTTAATTTTCTAATATCATATTCGGAAAGAGGAAACTTTAATGCAAAAAAAAAAAAATTATTTGTCGAAGAGAAAATAATAAGTTTATTAGAAAATATTTAAGTTTGAAGTCAGACTAAAAATTCAGTGCATTCAGTCGTTAATGGGCTAATAATCGTTGAATTTCGGTAATCTGTTCGCAGTTTGAAGTTAGTTGTCGTTTGCTGTTTTGTTTCTTGGTTTTTTCAAATAGTTTTTCCTTCTAAACATGTATTTTCAATATTTTAAATTAATGTATTGAAAATCATCCAATTGTCGAAAAAAATTTTATAAAAAAATTTGAAAATAATAGAATTTCTTCGAAGACTTTTCTTATTCAGGAAAGTAATTGAACTCTGGCGAAGAATTTTATTAAAATTTTCAAAAATTGTAATTACATTTTTTTTATTTTAATTAATTTAATAAATAATTAAATTAAATATAAATTTCTTTTTTTTGAATTTTTTTTAACATAATGGACTTTTATTAATAATTTTAATTAAAAATTTTAAGAATTTAATTAGTTTAAGAATTAATTAATTAATTTTAAGAATTAATCATTTTTATGAACAATTTCCATTACGTTTTTAAAATCATCGTATTCGTAAATAATTGAAATTAAGGGAGGTGGTCACTTTTTCTAAAAAATATTTTCTAATCCTTTTTGCTTAAAAAAAGTGATTTCTATTAACATCTTATTTGTAAAAAAAGTTCTTCTAATAAGTTTTGATTTCTAAAAAATGTTCTTTCAAAAAGTTATGATTTCTAATATTCATTTTCCTAAAATTTGTAAAATCACATAATTTTGAAAATAGTTAGAAAATTGTTTAAAAAAAACAATTTTGCAGATTTTCTGTTTCTCAATCACAATTCTATTTAGCAAATGACAAGTTTCTTTTTGAAAATAAAAAAAGAATTTTATAAAATAACTATTACTCATCCCAATTTGTTAACAATATTCTGTTCTTTGAAAAAAAAATAATTTGCATCATTTTTATACAAAAATGTCAAAATTAATATATTCAATATTTATAAAACACTTTTTTAAAGAAAATTTTAAATATATTAGGAAAAAAATCTCTATAATTTCTATTTGTTAATTAGAATTTTTAACTAGATTATTATTATATTATTATTATTATTATTATTTAATTTATTATTATTTTATTATTATTTTGGAATTTTGTTAAAAAATTTGCATAATTTCTATTTTTTCTTATAATTATTTAACGAAATCTCAAATATTTTGTTTAAAGAAATAAAAAATTTTCGTAAATTTTAGTTTTCAATCATATACCTATTAATTGTCATTATAAAAATTAAATATTGTTATAAAAAAATAATTTTTTGAAAATTATCCTTTATTAGAAAAAGATATTTTTAGAAAAAAACATTTTTTAGAAGCAAAAGAATTGGAAAATCACCTTCATTAGAAAAAAGTGTTTTAGAAACTTACCTTTATTAGAAAAAATATTTTTAGAAAATAAAAAAAATTAGAAATTGCGTTTTAGAAAAACTGTATCCCAATCGAAATTAAATATTTAATTATTTGAATTCTATTTGAATTTTAGAAAATAATTACAATCGTTAGAAATATTTTTATAACGAATTTGACAAAAATTTTACTACTTAAAAGAAGAATTAAATTGCTTCTAAGGATTTATTAAAATTTTAGAAAATGTAATTGAATCGTAAAATATTAAAATTTTGTTTAAGAGTAATTACATTTTTTTGAAAAAATTTGAGTTGTTTTAAAAATAATTGAATTCTTGCAAGGAATGTTTTATAAAGTTTTTGAACAAAAAAGAATAATTAATTAGTAAAGTAGTTATAAATATTAAATTTTTGTAAAGTTTAAATCTTAAAGTATTCAAAAATTCATATCTGCTGGTAAAATTGGTTAGTACTTAAATACTACACAGTCTGACCAAACTCGAGTTGTTCTACTTAAACCGCAGGAATACAAAATACCATCTTTCCTTTTTTCCAATTTTGAACTCAATTATAATTTGTCACGAGGTGTAATTATTAATATTACTTAATTTATTAATTATTACTTAATTTTGTAATTATTACTTAATTTTGTAATTATTACTTAATTTTTTAATTATCACTTAATTTTTTAATTATTACTTAATTTTTTAATTATTACTTAATTAATAATATTAATAATTAATATTAATTTAATTAATATTAATTTATTCACGGTCTGACCAAAATCGACTTATTCCACTCAAAAAACAAAAATTTACCAAAATCCCATCTTACACTAACCGAGTTTAGCTGCTATTGGTTTTTTTGTATTAAAGAGAACCTGTAAAGTAGAGAAAATCAAGAGGTAAAAAAAATGTTCGACCAACATTTTCAGAGAAAAAAGAAGACGAAGACGAATTGCGGAAATGGAAAGAGAGGAGGGAGAGAGGCTCACACTCTGTCTCTCTTTCTCACGAGATCGTGAATGGCATGGACGGACGCGCTATCTCGCTTGCATTTAATTTGACTGAGTCCCGAAGTTGCCCGGCAACTGGGTCAATATTTTATGGCGGCGGCAATTAGTTAACTTTGCGGTTCGGCAAAAATGTAATTGCTGGCATGTGAAAGAGCAAACTTGAAGTCAGTCGAGGTTAATGTCGAAAGTTCCGTATCGTCATTCAGACGACGATTCGTCTGCGGCGATTCTTGTCTCGTCGACACCCAAACTCAGTTATATACGACACATCGCTCAATTTTTTTCTTTTTTTTTTTGAGACTCTAGCAATTATTTTCTATAGCTTTTTATTTTCTCTTTTTTGAGTTCACAATTTTTCTAAGGATGTCAAATTGAGACAAAAAAAAAGAATCAAAATGTTGCTTTGTAACAGTTTTGATACGTTCTTTGTCTTAATTTGTTATCTTTATATGTAAAATTATTTGAAAACGTCAATAATTTATTTTTTAAATAAATATTTAATTATTGTTTTCTGTTACGGATATTCAGATTTTCACAAATTTTAAATTCAAACCTTTTTGAAATTTAACTATTTATTAGAATATTATTATAATACTTGAACATTAGATCATGATTTATATTATAAAAATATTATTAGTGCAACTTCTTCAAAATTATTTTCATCATTTCAATGTAATTCTTATTTTTTAGAATTTTTAACTAAAACTCTTCTTTAAATCAGGTATTTTTAATAATTTTCGTGAAGTTCTTTGAATTTTTTTTAACTACTTGTTCATTTAATTCAATTTTACGAAACTTTGATCATTCGGAAATTCTATAATTAAATAAGAAATTGAAAACCTCAAATAATTTTTAAAAAAATTAAATTAAACTTTAAGAAAAAGAATGAATTCTATAGAATAGTTAGTCAAAAAAATGAAAAATTTCAATTTTCTAAAATTTTAATTTAATTTTAATGTTCAATAAACATATAAAATTTTAACTCGAATTTATTATTAAATCAATTTCTTTAGAAAATTCTACGACAATTTAATTTTTTAAATACAAAAATAAATAATAATTTATTAAATAATTGAATGATTCTTAAAATTTCATTCTTATAGAGATTTTTATTAATAAATTTTTAAATAATTTAATTCTTTTAACGAATTTTAATAAAATTTTTAAGAATAATTACATTTTTCAAGGAATTCAATTTAAATTGTATTAAAAAATATTTAAATGTTTGCGTTTAGAATCTTATGAATTTTTTTTAATATTGGAATTCTTTTGGAAATTTTTATTAAAATATACTTATTGAAAATAATTGAATTCATGAAAGTTTTTAAAAATAATTGAATTTCAGAGAAGAATTTTCTTTTCTTTTAAAATAATTGAAATCTTAATGAGGATTTTAAAAATTTCTTTAACATAAATAAATTTCTCTAAAAAATTTTATTACTTTTGAAAATAATTTATTTTAAAAATTTTTATTAAATTAAATTTTTTTTATTAAATATTAAATGATTTTAAAAATTTCTATAACATAAATGAATTTTTCTGAAAAATTTTATTACTTTTGAAAATAATTGAATTTAGAAAAGCTTTTAAAAATAATTGAATTTCAGAGAAAAATTTTATTTTCTTTTAAAATAATTAAAATCTTAATCAGGATTTTTAAAATTTCTTTAACAAAAATAAATATCTCTCAAGAATTTTATTATTTTAGAAAATAATTGAATTCAGGAAAGCTTTTAAAATTATTTGAATTTCAGAGAAGAATTTTATTTTTTTTTTAAATAATTGAAATCTTCATGAGGATTTAAAAAATTTTTTTTAACATAAATAAATTTCTCCGATGAATTTTATTACTTTTGAAAATAATTGAATTCAGAACAGTTTTTAAAAATAATTGAATTTCAGAGAAGAATTTTATTTTCTTTTAAAATAATTGAAATCGTCATAAGGCTTTTTTAAATTTTTTTTAACATAAATAAATTTCTCCGATGAATTTTATTACTTTTGAGAATAATTATATTAATGAAAGTTTTTAAAAATAATTGAATTTCAGAAAATAATTTTATTTTCTTTTAAAATAATTGAAATCGTCATAAGGCTTTTTTAAATTTTTTGAACATAAATTAATTTATGTAAAGAATTTTATTACTTTTAAAAATAATTTACTTTCTGCAACCATTTAAATGTAAATTTGCCCAAATTCAATTTTTTTATGGTTTTTTAACGAAAATAAATAAATAAAAATAAATCTTCTATAAATTAGTTATTTTCAATAATTAATTAAATATATCTTCAAACAATTTACTAATTTCAGAAGAATCTGAATTACTAATGTCTCTCAAAAATCTAAGTTCTTTAAAATGTTTAATTAAATTTATTGATCTATTTATAAATATTGTAAATGCAACTGTTTTAAAATTCAATTAATTTCAAAATAATTAAGTAAAATTAAATACTAAGTTTTTCGTAAGCAAATTATTTCGGCTGCAATTTTTTAACTATAACTACTAACAAAAATTAGAAAATATACAAAACTATTTAGAAAAATAGTAAATATATTGAAACTAGAAACATTTCTCTGGAATAAAATTCGAAAACACGTTGTTGACATAGAACTACTTTTAATACTGCATTCGAATTGTAATATTATTTAACCTCTGGGAAATATTTCTGTATTATTCTTTATCGAGAAGAGAGAAAACGAAAATTGTATAAATAGTAGCAGTTAATAAATTTGCAGTAATGTAACGATAATAAATTTTTTTCTCTATATTATCATTTAGCTCTTGTAATTTCGGAATTATTCGCAAATACAAGTGTTGACAGAAGCTGCACTCAAATTATCGATGTATCGATTTTAATTACTATATTTTCGAAAATGAAGCAAATAGAATTTATTAAAAAGTAAACTAATTTCTCAATACACTATTGACAGAAAAAGGACCAATAAAATGAAAAATGTAAATAAAAATTGTTTTCACCAAATAAACAATGACTAAAATATTTTTTGATTAAAAAAATCAAAAAGGAAGTAAACAATTTTTACAAACAATTTTCGTCCTGTAGAAAAAGGTACAAACGGAAAAATTAGAACCGCTAGAAATAGATAGAAACGTATTCGTATTTTTAAATTTCACCAAAACTGGGAAAAAAAATATTTACGGTTTGAATTACATTTCATTTCCTAATAGATTGAAATAGTTTTCCCTCTTTTTCTATCTATCTCTCTATCTTCTTTTTTTTTAAAAGAGACTTTTTATTCCAGAAGGGATAAAATAAAAAAAATATTGCTATTTACTCTCGTCGTTTGTTGTTCCTTTGTTACACAAACAATGTAAAAAGGAGTATGGAATATTTAAACAAGTTTCGGCGGTGTTTCAAATTTATATCAAGTGCCTACTCGAATTTTTTTTTCTTCTTTTTTTTTGATCGAGTGTGCATTGAAGAGTTTAGTTTTCCAACTAAAAGGTTCAATGCTGCAAAGTAGGGGCAATTTGGGAAAGTGAGTTCTGCTTGAAGTGGCTTGTGTGTCTGTGTCTGTGTGTGTTGGGGAAAAAGAGGGAGAATGAGAGCGGGCATGCATAACGGATTTACCACGACATGTTATGCAGGAGGCTTGGAGTACTCACACGGATCAAGGAGATAGTAAAGCTAAAGGAGAAAGAAGGAGAAAAAGAGCTTTTTTTGGATGCAGCCCTTTTGAAAAATTGAACTTCTGATATATCTCAGTAGTGATGGTGGTTGTTTGAGCCTAAAATATTAATCATTGCCCTTCGTCTCTTTGCAGCATTTTCTCTTTTTTCCTCTTCTAGTTTTCCTTCTCTCTTTTTTTCCTTTTTTTCTACTTCTCTCTCTTTTTATTTTTCCTCCTCTCTCTTTTTATTTTCCCTTTTCTCTCTTTTTACTTTTTCTTCTCTCTCTTTTTCCTCTCTCTTTTTCCTCTTTTTTTCTGCGCTTTTTCATTCTTTCCTCAGTTTTTTCCCCCCATTCCCAAAAGCAAGGTGTATAAACTATTTTAAATTTCAGATCAAGCTGAAAGAAGACGTGAAGGGAGAGAAAGGATCCGAAATAATGCGCGCTAAAAAACGACTCTTCACAGTTTGTCGCGCGACACACTCACAAGCGTCGATCAAGAATTCCACGATTTTTAAGAAAAGAAAAGTCAGCGAATTTTTTTTCACTGAATCCCCCTCTTTTTTCTTCTTCTTCTACGTTGTCGTCTTCTTTTTTCCACTGCCGCAATGCCTAGTGAACGCAAACTGAGTTCCGTCTTGAGAATATCCGGAGATTTATTACTGACGTGTGGCTTTTATTCTTTTTTCTTTCTTCAACTATCGTCTTTTTTCATTATTATTATTATTATTATTATTATTATTATTTTCCTTTTTTCTTTTCATTTTACATTTTTGAATGTCAATTCGAGAGTCGTCAAATTAATGTCGGCTTTCACACTATTTGTGGATTGACATTTCCATTGATTCCCCTTGAGCATCAATTTGAATTTATTTCAAATGAATTTTCCTCGTCAAAAAAAAAAATGAATCCGGAGATTTTTCTCCTTTTCATTCTCTCGCTTGACTTGCGAGTCTTTTGAGAATGAGCAAAGAAATGCGGAAATTGCGAAAGATTAAGTTTTTTAGTTTGTTATTATATTTTTTCGGATTCTACGTTTTGCTTAATTTGTTTATTTAAATGTGAAAAATTTTCTTCTGTTTGTATTTTATCTGAATTTGTATCAAAACAAAAGATGTTGGCATTAGTCATAAACAAAGATTACAATTTACGAAATACATTTAGTTGTAAAAGGGGTTTTTTATTAAAAAAGTTTCTTTAAAGCCTTTTCAATTTTCTCCCACGAAGGAAACTATTGAAATTTTTCTTCCTCCCCTTTGAATATTAATTTAAAACTTTAATTTTCAGACCCTATGGAAAAAAAGGCAAGGGATTAAAGTTTCAAAGACAACGAATAAATTTGAAAAAGAGGGAAAATTGTTTTTTAAAAAAAGGAAAAATATTAAACCCTTCGAAAAGTTACACTAAGCGGATGAAATTATTTAATATTAATTTATTATTAAAAGAGCGAAATAAAAACTAGATGAAGGAATTTTCAATGAAAAATCCCGGGACTTAAACGAAGGAATATAATATCTATATACATATATAGAAATCGAACAAAATGAAAGATAAAAGGAATACTAAATGTGGTGTATGCAAATGTAGAGGAACAGGCCGGTAATACAGACCAGGTTAAACTTGCAATCTCCACCTCCTTTTGCTCTACTACCCCCCTCCTCCTCCTCCCCAACCATTCTCCTGCTCTTCGATTCTCTTCGCCAGCGACGCTCTAATCTCTGGTCTAGTGAAAAAGTTTGGACGCTGGCGACGAATACTAATTAAAGTCTTGCGGAATGAAATTAGTTAGTTGCAGGCTTGCGGGTCTCTCGTTGAATGGCACAAAAAGCCGCTTATGATAATATAATAATACTTCGCCTTGGCCATAGTGTTACACATTTAATTATCATGTATTATGTGTTCATTATATTTTGTAGGGAAAAAAACAATTTTAACTTTTTTCGGGGGTGAAAATTCTCTCCCTTTACTATTGAATAAAAATTGGAATAATATTTTAAAATTTATACAGACGAAATTTTAAAAAAGAAAATAGTAAACAAAAGGGTAGAATTGTGCAAAATTCGAATCGATAGAAAATTCGAATCGAACGAAACTTCGAATTGGCCGATTCGAATCGAAAGTAAATTCGAATGCGGAGTTTTGAATTGTACAACTTAACTCGGTTATTTAATTCGCACAATTATTTTTGACAAAAATCCTAACTAAATAACTTTTTCCTTAACTTCTTCTTAAAAATTGTTAATATATTTTTATTAATTCTATAATTTTAATATATTAATAACACATAAATTTCAATAATATGTTGAAAGTGAAGAAAATATTTCGCTTATTGTTTGTATTATATAAGGAAAAAAAACTTATTTTGCAAATCTTTTGCACAATTTTTAATAAATAAATAAATTTAATGTTTCAAGAACAATTGAAGAATAATTGGATAATTTAAAAAACTCATTTTTTGGGGAATTTTAATTTTTAATAGGTAGGATTATAATTCTAAAAAATTTTAATGTTATTAGTTTGTGTATGTATTTGAATTTTTGGTAATATTGAAAATATTGAATATCGAAAATATTGAAAATAATTCAATTCTTTGCAAGAATTCAAATATTTTCATAAATAATAACGATCTTCGTAAGAATTAAATTATTTTTAAACAAAATTTTAATAAAATTTAACGAATAAATACAATTATTTTCTAAAATTTTAATAAATACTTCAATAAAATTAAATTATTTTCTAAAATTGTAATAAAATTTCACAAATAAATACAATTATTTTCTAAAATTGTAATAAAATTTCACAAATAAATACAATTATTTGTTAAAATTTTAATAAATACTTCAAAAAAATTCAATCAATTTCTTTAATTGTAAAATCTTTGCAAAAATTCAATTATTTTAAAAAAATTTCACGAAAAAATTCTTCTTTAATTCGTTATAGAGTATATTTCATAAGAATTTAGCTATCTTCTAAAATGTTAATAAATCCTTTGGAATAATTTTATTTTATTTATAAACAGTAAAATTCTTTGCAAAAATTGAATTATTTTTAATACAATTTTAATAAAATTTCAAAAATATTGAATTAAAATTCTTTAAAAGTTAATTTTTAAAAATTGTGATAAAATATTTAATACAAATTATTTATTTTGAATTAAATTTTAAAAAATTCAATTATTCAAAATCTTTTTAATTGTATACTTCAAAAATTTGATTAGAAAAATTATTCAAAAATAAATTTTCAATAATTTGTCTATAGTTATGCTTTTCACATTATAAGAATCGAAATAAGTTGCACTTTATACTAAAATAATATGGTATTTTGTCGCAAAATTTAGAAGAAATGTCAAAAAAGTGATCAGTTGTATTATGAAAAATTGAATTTATAGTTTAAAGTAAAATGTTCTCTTATTTGACTCGGACTGGTTATATTTCTGTCAGTAATTGGTCCGTAAAGTCCGTATTTTTAAACACTTTCACTGCAGTGAAAAAAAATTTATTTGATTCAAATAACCGATTATTTGTCTATAATCAAATAAATATGTACTTGAATCAAATAATTTTTATTTGAATCAATTAATTACTATTTGCTTTAAATACTGAAATATTTGATTCAAATACAATTTATTTGATTCAAATAAAAATTATTTGATTCAAGTAAATATTTATTTGATTATAGACAAATAATCGGTTATTTGAATCAAATAAATTTTTTTTTCAGTGTGGTTCGAGCCCTGTTCACTTTCAACACATTATTGGTATTTGTATGTTATTTATATTATTAAAATAATAGAAATAATAAAAAATATATTGACATTTTTAAGAAAAAGTTTCTAAGTGCTAGAAAGCTGTATTATGAATTCCAGTCTTCTAATTTTAAGTTAAGATTTTTGTCGAAAATAATTGTGCGAATTAATATAAAAATATGTAATAATAAAGAAAAAAATAATAACGGAACAAAATAATAACAGAACAAAAAAAATGAGGAAATAATAGAAGAAAGCTGACAAAAAAGAATTAATACAATAAATTCGAAATTCTAAGAAATTAAAAATTGTAATATTTCTTTTTCGATTGTAATTGAAGGGAACAAAAAAAGTATCATTGTGTATAGATTGAAAGCAACTGTGTGAATGGAAAAGGGAATATCCAAAAGTACGTTATTAGATTTTGAATGTGCAATTGAGCTGTCTGAGACACTGGAGTGGTACATTGTGAAAGTTGCAATTTTCTTCTTCGCCACGCGACTAGCAAGAAGAAAAAGCACCTCTCGAATTCTCATTCTCAAGAGATATCGATTAGAAAACACTGGAATTATTGTAGTAGCATTCTTTTTTTTCTATTTCAAGAACGCACCACTTCAACGTATTTTTAAAGCAAAAAAAATAGAAATCCTTTCATTAATTTATTCGATTTATTAAGTATCTGAAAATTGTATACTTAAAAATCTAAAAGACTAATCGTATTATCAAAATGATTTTTTTTCAATTTTAGGCTAATATTTTCATAACGAATTTGCAAAATATTTTATCACAGTTAAAATATTTCTCAAAATTTTGTTTAATTTTTCCAATCGAAATTTATCTTTATTATTATAAATTTCTAAAATTTCGTAGAAAATTTAATTTTTTTATTAATTGCCCTTCAACATACCTTTCATTATCGAAAATTGAAACATTTGATAATCAAAGTGAATTTTTCGATACATTTCAAGTTGTTAAAAAAAAGATTACTGTCAAGATGCATAATTTCCAGATAAGAAAATTAGCAACAACAAAAAGTTTAAAAATAGAAAGTGTTTGATGAGTAAAAAAAAATGCGGAAGAAGAAACATTAACAAAGGAAGGAGAGAAAAAAAATAATAAAGACTCACCTTCCGATTTAAGTGCCGGTGGTTTACGTGTGGCCCAATTCGTTCGGATGCTTCTACTCCCCAACCACTGGCCATTCATTGCACCAATAGCGCTCTCCGCTTCCTGGAACAGTCACGTGAGAAAGTGAATGACGATAAAACGCAGGCATCACGAAACAAAAGTGATTTAAGCAGGCATAGGGAAAATTTTGCTCGATCGAATTTTGCGCGCTCTGGGCGCGACATAAAACGGGCGGGGCGCCTACCGGACGAAACGATCCCCCCCCTTTTCCTTTTCCTCATCCCGCAGCTTTTCAACAGAGAAAGCCGATGAGGGGGAAAAAGGGACGTCAAGGGAAAAGGGAAAACGGAAGCATTGCTGGATCGTATGTGCTCGTAAGGTTTGTACGCTCGACCGAGCAGCCAATCAGCCGACGACTCGGATATCTAAAATGAGATCGGATGACTTGGTAGCGCATATAAAAAAAAAAGAAAAGGGTATCGTGGGCCAATTTTTCCTTCAGAGCTTCAGGCATGTATCATTCGCGCTTACCGTATCGATGTGACGTGTAATTTTAAATCTCTCTCTCTCTCTCGTCAGATAAAATTTATAAGTTTATAGACTCTAATTTTTTGTAATTTTATAAAATTATCTTCGTGATTTTTTTTCCTATTGAATAAGAAGAGATTTTTTTTTAAATTGAGACAAAAAGTTGGTATAAATTTTAAGAGATTTATTTAAGAAAATTGTAATAATAATTAATGGGAATAAATAATATTTTTTAAAGAAAAAATTAATATAACATGAAAAGGAGAATCTGTATTAATAATCGTTATGTTCCCGATAATTAGTTTTGTAGTTTGAAGTTAGTTGTTGTTTACCTTTTTGTTTCACAACTTTGTTAATAATTGTTCGTTTTAATTTTTTTCAATTTTATAGCTAATTAAGGGGAGGCACCACCGTCCACTTTGACTTCTTTAAATTTTTAATATCGAAGAGGGTTACATTTTTTTTCTTACATCATTTCTAACCCAAAAACATACTAAAATATAAAATAAGGTCTGAAATATAAAAATTTAATTTTTGAAGAGGTTGTGATTTTTATCTTTTTTCTCGTTGCATGTTTTTGGAAATCCATTCGATAAGCTGCTTAAAACTATAAAATAAGCTTTGAAAAAAATTTTTGTTAAAAAATATTAAAAATTTTAAGAAGAATGAAATATATTAAGAATTATAAAAATAGATTAATTTTGAATGTTTAAATTTTTTAAATTTTGTCATCTTTTAAAAGCTCTATATCGATAATTTTTTTTTTTTAAATGTGCTTACGAAAATTTTTTTGAGCAAAATGCAAAAATTATGTCAAATAACTAATTTCATAGGTTAACATTTTAACGTTAGGGGGTCACTTTTACCAAACTCATTTTCCCAAAGTAGATTTTTTTGCAAAAAATCGTATTCACAAAGAACTGTCATTCCCAAAGTACTTTTTTTCCAAACCTATTTTTTCCCAAAGTCATATTTTCCCAAAATAAAATTGCAAATATCAAGTCATATCATTTCTATTTTATGAAAATTTCACAAAACAATTCAATTATTTAAAAAGAAACTTTTATAAAATTTGTCTTAAGAATTCAATTATTTTCAAAAGTAGGTAATATAAATTCATAGCAAAAATCCATAATTATTTTCAAAAAAATTTACAAAAATTGTCGACAAAATTCCAACTATCTTTATAAATAATAAAAAATTTTCTCTAAAATTTAATTATACTTTCGAAAATTTTCTTCAATTTAATGATTTTTACAAAGTAATAAAATTAGCAAAGGAATTCAATTATTTACAAATTTTCTATAAATTTCTTCGCTATAATTCAATTGTTTTCATAAATAATAAAATTCTTTTAAGGAATTCAATTTTTTCATAAATCATAAAACTCATTGGAGAGTTTCAATTATTTGTAATAAAATTCTAACCGAATTCCTTGTCACAATTTTAATTATCTTTATAAATAAAATCATTTTTCTCTGAAATTAATTTACTTAAAAAAATTTTAATAAAATTATTGTTAGAATTTCAATTACTTTAAATACATGTACAATTATTTTTCAATTTCTCGAAAAATCCTCCCCTTAATGTCATAAAAATTATTAGAATTCTTGCAAAGAGACTTACAATTTTTATAATATTTAAATTGTTTTAAAGAATTTTAACATAATTTTTGAAAATAATTGAATGTTCAAAACGAATGTTTAATAAATGTTCAAACTAATTGTATTCAATCGAAAACTATGTTATTAAATATTTTTAAAAACAAATCTATTCTGGTGAGAAATTTTATCAAAATACTACAAAAAAATAATTGAATTTTTGCGATAAATTTGTCAATTTTAAAAAAATTTCAGTTTTTCCGAAGAATTTGGTCAGAATTTTTGATAATAATTGATTTTTATTAATATTTCTAAAGTAATTGTATTAAATCTATTTTTTTTAATAATTTTAATTGGAAATTTTGAAAGTAATTGAATTTTATGAAAAATTTCTTTCAAGTTTTAAAAATAATAGCTTCTGTTGAAAATTATACTGAAATACTTTATTTTAGAAGTTTATTAAAATTGTATTAAAGAATTTCTTTGATTTTTTTTTAAAGAATCTATTTTCTTTAATAATTTGAATTACTAATTTTAAACATAATTAAATTTTATGAAGAATTTCTTTTAAGTTTTAAAAATCTTCTGTTAAAAATTATATTTAAACATTTTTTTTAGAAGTTTATTAAAATTGTTTCAAATGTAATTCAATCCCTGTAAAAAATGTTATGATTTATAGAAATAATTTAGTTCTTGAGAAAAATTTTATTATTTTTTAAAAGAATTGAATAGCTTCCAAGAATTTATTAAAAGAATGTAAAATAAATGAATTTTTTCGAAAAATGACATTAAAAATTGGATAAAAACTTTACTAAATCTTTCAGTTGAATTTTAATAAAAAATTGATATATAATAAAATTATTGTAATCAAATTGTGTCATTTTTTAATTTTTAAAGAAAATAATTTAATATTTTACAAGAATTTTCTTAATAATGTGTTATTTGCATTATAATAAATTGAATATCACTACGTTTTTAGCCCATTCAGTATGCCAAAAAACCTATTTTACTACTAATATTAATTCTAGGAAAATCGTCTTCAATCATTAATGACAAGAAAACGAGATGAAGAAGTACATTCAGTTTGACAAAAATCATTTTTTTTACTGACAACAAAAATTATTGTCATTTAGTAAAAATTTAGTCTGACGATAGTAGAATTTTATCACTGATGGAAAAGATTTGAAAAAATAAAATATTCCTGTCAGACAATAACTGTTTTACAACTAAAATTAAAATACCTCAAAATTAGTGTCCTAATCAGGGGAATAAAAAATATTATATCTTAATTCTCATCCAAGATCGATCTTTACTACTGAGTCAAAAATTATCAATTTTTCTCAAGACTGTCTGAAATAATTTTGTCTCTACAACTAATATTACTTTTAATGAAAATTATTCAAAATATCCTCTTCCGTCTCACCGAATATCAACCTCTTTCCCTATAAAAAACAAACTTAAACCCTAATAAAACTCTCTTCTTCAACCATTACATCTTATATTAATGAATGACATAACAATAAGCATTAAAAAAGAAATTTTAAATTCCTCCCCCTTCGAAGAATTTTCACTTGAAAAGTGGGACAATAGTCATCTGAATTTATTAGTAATTAAATGTCTTATTGTCATGAAGATGGGAAGGCGCATTCCTTACCGTCTTTCAATTGCGGTGGCTTGTGTGAAATCCGTTAAAATTTCGCGGAATCGTTTGGAATTCGTTCAACTCTTTTTGAATGATATCCAACTTCTTAATGCAAGTCGTGATCTCCTTACATATATTTTTCGGTACTTTGAGTTCATACCTTTTCAAAAATATCTTTTTAAATCATCTCTTCTTAAACGAAAAATCATTTAAATCAATTTTTCAACACTCGTGAAGGGATTTTTTGTTTTAATAATTTCTCAAAGTACCAAAAAATATAGTTAGGTTCATTTTTTGATTTTTAATAATTTAAATTTTAATTAAAATTTTTCTAGTTTACTTTTTGATTTTTAATATTTTGAATTTTAATTAAATTTTTTTTGTAGTTCACTTTTTGATTTTTAATAATTTAAATTTTAATTAAATTTTTTTTCTAGTTTACTTTTTGATTTTTAATATTTTGAATTTTAATTACATTTTTTTTAGTTCACTTTTTGATTTTTAATATTTTAAATTTCAATTCAATTTTTTAACCTTGTAACATAAAATTTTTTGAATTATAAAAGAAGTTCAAATTGTTTTTCAAAAAAAAGAATCTTCTTCCAAAAAAAAAAAAAAATTAGAAAAATTTTTCTCTGCTGGAGAAAAAAAATTCATTTTTAAACGATGGCATTTTACACGATCGCTTCGATAGGATTATCACATAAATCAACAAATTACGATAATAGCGGCAAGATCCGTGAGCGGTGGGTCGTTTTGTAGGGCACTTCCTTAGGGATTTTTGACGTTACATAACGTCTGACCAATGTTCGTGACTGGTGAATAGAACAAAAAAGAAAAGGAAATAAATAAAAATAGTAATACAAAACGGAAGCAAAAAAGAAAGAATATAACATCATCATTGAGAGAAAAGAATTATTTTTTTTTTCATTCTTTTTTTGAGGGTTGACTTTTTCCACGTGTGTGATCTCAATGTCCATATTCGCCCCCTTCTTTTCTATATATGAGTGTTGCATGACAAATAACGTAAAAGTGACTATACCACAAGGGATGTCTTCCTTTTTAGGATATAGCAACAGCACATGCAGGACGAAGTGATGAATTATGATATCGTGGAAAGAGGGAAAGTGCACTGTTACGTGGTCACGAAATTAATGGTCTTCGAAAGGCTGTTGAGGGTAAACATTCGTATCATAATTTTGACGACACAATTCACACATCGTCACTCGTCTCCTTTTTTTTTATATTCCAGAGAGATATAAGAGAGAAAAAAAAGATGCTTGTGCCATAAATAATTTATTTTTTACATATTTTATTATTATTATTACTACTATTAATATCATTATTATTACCATTATTATTCTGTTTACTATTTTTATCACCATTGTTACTATTAATATATTAAATTTATAATTATTCTTCTTTTCAGGTTCCATTACTGAAAAAAATTATTTAATTAACTAGCAAAACTAAACGCGCGCAAGCGCGAATAAAATTTTCTTTTCCATTTTTACTTTCAAAATTTGCTTTTCCAAATTTAATAAAAATTCTTAATTTCTAAAAAAATATCATTTTTCTTACGGTCTTTCATTCAATGTAATTATTTGACAAACTTGTACAGTAAATGCCAAAATATTTCTAACAGCAACTTGAATTAAAATTCAAAATTTATTTCAATAAAAATTGGCAAAATTTCCAATTGTTTCAATTTTTTAAAATTAATTTCGGAAATAGAAGTATTTTTACAAATTAATTTTGGAAACAGAAGTACTTTTTAAAATTAATTTCTAAAACAGAAGTTTTTTTTAAATTAATTTTGGAAATAGAAGTACTTTTTAAAATTAATTTCGGAAATAGAAGTATTTTTTAAAATTAATTTCTGAAATATAAGTATTTTTACAAATTAATTTCGGAAATAGAAGTATTTTTACAAATTAATTTCGGAAATAGAAGTATTTTTTAAAATTAATTTCGGAAATAGAAGTTTTTTAAAAATTAATTTTGGAAACAGAAGTACTTTTTAAAATTAATTTCGGAAATAGAAGTATTTTTTAAAATTAATTTCGGAAATAGAAGTATTTTTTAAAATTAAGTTCGGAAATAGAAGTATTTTCTAAAATAATTTTAGTTTCATTTATTCAAGAAACAATTATTCAAAATTAAATTCTTCAAACCTTTAATACTTTTTGTTAAAAAAAAATTTTAAGACATTCATATTTATTTTTTCAGAGGAATTAAAATTTCAAATAATTTCAATGAAAAAACTCATGAAATATAATTATTTTCAAAATTTGCAACAGTAATTCATCCAAAATTCAACTATTTTTTTTGGAATTGTTAAAAAAAATTATTGAAAAAAATTTAATAGTTTTTAATGAAAAATAATGTTATCAATAATTTTTTAAAACAAAATTTACTGATTTTTAAACTTTTGCTTCCCTTAAGTTCTCAAGGAATTTAATTTGAAAACCTTTTAAAATGTAATTATTTCCTAAAATTCCTGTTATAACGGTTTAAATATTTAATTATTTTTTAAAATTTTAACTGGAATTTTTGTTAAATCAATTCCTATCAGAATTCAACTACGAGAATTAAATTCTTTAAATAGAGTAATTTTTGTAAATTCATAAAATGGTATAATTACAAAAATATAATTATATTTGTAGACAATTTTTAAAGAGGAAAAAATAAAATTCTTAAAAATATAAAATTTTACAGAATTTCCAATTGTTTCAATTTGTTTAAATTATTATTGTTAATTCAAATGCCTTTTTCTTTAGAAAATTATAATTATTATTTTTCGAAAACCTAATTTTTTAAAAATTTCCAAATTAAATTTTTCAAATTTTAATAACTTTTGTAAAATAAATATTTAACTAATTATTGCTGTTTATTTGCTTCAAATTTCAAAATACTTAAAAATTTGAACTTGCAAGTCTTTCAAAATTCAATTACGTTTCTAGAATTTGTAATAGTATTATTCAAAATTTAATTTTTGAAGAAGCTAACAAATTAAAATACTACACAATTTTCTACACATTTTTTACACACAGTTTACAAATTAACTTTCCTTCTTTTGTCATATCAATTTAAACTACAAAACAAAACAATGTAATAAAACAACGCTAATTTCAGATGAGGACAGATTATGTCGATTATTATAATATAATATAATAATATTTTCTATTTTGTAAATTGTTCTTATTAATTTAAAATTCAATGAATACTTGGAATATTTTTTTTTTTGCAAAACAGTTTGTACAAAATTTTTTTCGTATTGCTTTTTTTAAGTAAAGTATTTTTTTTGTAGAATTTATTCGGCGCTTATAGGCAAAAGAAATAAAATTTAATGAACAAATTTTCACTATCGGGCTTTGAAAAAAACAGGTACTTTATTTTCAAAGTGTTGAAATAAAATTTTCAAAGAATTAATGCTTTTTCAATTTGTATTTGATTTTTGAATATTTGAAATAAACCGCTAGAATAGATAGACGGTGACCTAATATTCTAATCTGAATCAAGTCGTATTTAATGATAAGCCAACTTCAAACCCTGATCGATATATACGTGTGTACATTATGTATACATACGATTGTATGTGGAGAAACATCGCAGAAAATTTTATTTTCTATTTGAAAATGTATTCTTTCTTTTCTATTGGAAATAATATTGAATAAAAATATTGAATTACTGGATTAATTCTTAAAATTATTATAGACTTTTTGTAAAATTACCTGTATAGTTATTTTTCTTACTATTATTAGTATTATTATTATTTTTTATTATTATTGTCACTACTATTATTCTTATTATATTTTTATTATTATTGTCACTACTATTATTGTTGTTATTATTATTAATATTTTATTATTATTATTATTATTATTATTAATAATAATAATTTTAATTTTAGTTCATTATTATTATTATAGGTACTTAAATGTTTCTAAATAATAAAAAGAAATCTTTCTATTTTTCTTTTCTTTCTCTTTAAATAAAAATTATAATAATTGTAATATTTACTAAAATTTTGCAGTTGAACTTGAACATCGTATTATAATTATAAATAGACTAATTTTTATTACACTCTCTGAATCTGAATTAGTGAAAATGTTTAGTAGGGGAGACCGGGGCGTAATGGCTAACTTTTCACTCTTTGTGCTTTTTCTCGGCCATTTTTGTTTTAATTAAATGTTTTTCTTCTGGAAAAGTTACTCTGGTATCTCAGCTTTCTTTTTAAAAAAAAAACATCCCGATATGACTCTTACTTTTTTTTCTACAATAATTTTTCTGGAGCAATGCAAAGCTATCCAAAACGCCCCAGGCCGGGGCGTAATGGATAACTCCCGGGGCGTAATGAATAATGAGTAAAAATTAATATTTACGGCCTCAAATTTTATTATATATTGTAAATTAAGGTTTGTGAATTAAATTTTATGTAAAAAATATTGTAAATATAATTATTGTATAGAAGATAAGATCAAAAAATATAACTACAATTATTTTCTACACTGAAAGAAATACTTTCGAGAATTCATCCATAAACTTCTGGTTAAGGATTTTGGTTGAAGTAGTCATACAATCTGTCAAATTAGCACATAAGTGAGGTTATGTTAGACATGTGAAGGATGATTCACACTTACTGTCCTCTGTTTCTGTCATTCGTATGGCTGGATTAACCAAACTGTTTTGGCAGTTGTATTTCATTATAATACAGTGATTCATTCTGGCAGAATCAGCCATAATTATGGCAGTAATGTCGGAAAATTTCTTTCAGTGAAAAGACATATTCTTCGGTTTTTTTATTAAAATTAATATTACAAAATTACAAATCTGAAGTTTCACTTTCTCATTTATCTTTAATAAAAGTAAGTAACTTTATAGTAAATTTAATTTGATTCATAAAACGATGACAATTAAATAAGGATTTTTAAAATACTTTTCCTGTCTTAAATAAACAAGCAAAATTATTTGCTTTTACATTACTCACAAATGAAAAAAATATTTTTTGGTTATTTTTTAAATTTAATATAGCAAAATTACAAATCGGAAGTTTAACTTTTTTAGTAATCTTTAAAAAAGTAAGTAACTGTATAGTAAATTTATTTTAATTTATAAAATGATAACAATTAAATAAGAATTTTCGAAATACTTTTCTTGTCTAGTAAACTAGCAAAATTATTTGCTTTTACAATAATCACAGATAAAAAATCGGTTATCGTCAGCACAAGCGTCGTGGGCCCAAAGCTGACACGATGTGCACTGAACCCACTCTTCTCCTGAAACGCTGTTTTTTTGGTTTGTAATTTCTCATTTCAATCGTTTAAAATCTACTATTTATCGATTTTAGATCAAAACAAATAAATAAGTTGATAAACACACGAACATATTGCAACTAAGTAACAAGTAACCGCGAAAACGAACCTACGCTGCATTATCCATCGCGCCCCGGGAAAAACTAGCCATTACGCCCCAGGGGTACTTGGCCAATATTTTGTAATTTTCTATCAATACAGAAAGTGTAAATGAAAAATCTCCAATTGGCCCTTAAAAGCAAATGTATCAAGCTCAAAACCCAATTTGATTTTTATTTTTAAAGCTATTTTTGAAAAAATGAGAACGAAAAAATGAAAATTTTGAAAAGTTACTTTCGTATGTCAAAAAAAGTTTTTCTACTATATTTCTTACAATAGTGAACAAATATTATTGAAACTTCGTACAAAGTTGCAGTATACCAAGTACAATAACTTGTCTATAGAACGAAATTATTTCGATTTACCAATTTTAAATAAATTACAATTATCCATTACGCCCCTTAGCCATTACGCCCCGGTCTCCCCTAGTTTTAATTAGTGAGTCACTTTTTGCTATTGAATTAGTAAATTTCACTAACAATTTAGTATAAATTACTATTTATTTAGTAAACTTCAGTACTAATTTATTAGTAAAATTACTAATTTAAAAGCAAAAAATGAAGCCACTTATTTAAATTAATAAACATTCTTACTAATTCAAATTTAGAGAGCACATAAAAATAAAAAATAATTATATTAAATGTTATAATAATAATAGTAATAATAATAATAATAATAATACTAATAATAATAACAACAACAATATAATAATATCAATAAACATTTATAACGGAAAAGATGAAAGAAAAATTATTAACAATTTATTTGAGTAAAAAAAAAATTTGAGTAAAAAATTATCCAAAAATTTGGAATAAATATTTTTTTCGGTCCCAGACAATATATGCTATAAGAACATGAAGAGTTTAATAATACGAATTTAATGATTCATGCGGTCATGCACTTGATGAGGGCAAACCATAAAGCGTCGTGAGCAAAAAATGAAAATAAAAAAAAAGAAAATTCTGATAATGGGAAATATACTTTATGATGTGGAAAACGTCAAAATTGTCAAATGCGCTGAATATAATATATACTGATAATTCGTTATATGACATGAAAGATTCATAAAGTCGATATTCACGAATGAAACATTCAAGTATATAGTAGCAGATTATGTTGCATACGTGTCAAAAGTATCGCGATATATTTACATTTCTGTTTTCGAGGTGTATGTATATAGTTCCATATATATATGATGAATAATAGAACAGAAACTATTTCGTGTAAATGAATATACAGAAATATTTCTCTCAACATTGTGCATTGGGGAATCATATTTTGAATATTCAAACTGCATTTCATTAGTGCCCTCTACCACCTCCCGCACACCACCCGCGACCCTTTTCAACGTTATACACCCGCCCCCACTATTATATAAGCAATATTCTTCTTGTAAAAACAAACTTAGTTAATATTTCATAAAGTAGAGTTACCAGTAATTTAGTAAAGTTCTAGTTTTAATTTTTTTTTTATTTGTAAAATGTCAAGTCTAATAAAACTTATGCTTTAGTTATAAAGTAAAACAAAAGAAAAAAAAAGTGTGTGAATAATTTTATCAGTATTATTTCAGTTGATTTAAATATATCTCTTGTCCTCCAGACAAGTTTCACTTTTCCTCCTCTGTTTCTAATTAAAGTTCTATTGAACTTCAATATAGTTTTTATTAAAATATTTCATTTTACAAACTGATCTTTTTTAATTTCGTTGGGAAAAATTTATCTTCATTTGCAAAATTATGTAATTTAGTTTGCAGTCGCCCTGTATTGAAATTGTTAAATAAATTAATATTGAATTTTTCACTAATATATTTTAAGCAGAAAAAAATTTTATCCTACAAAATGCAGAATTTCTTCTTTGATGTAATTTTAGCATTTAATTATTTTATTCTTAAGTTAAATTTTCTTTTGCTTGAAATATAAATAGAATATTGTGTTATGTTTTTTTTTAAATAAAATAGCACACTGTTATTTTATTACAGAATTGTTGTTTTTAGATCAGTGTAGGTCAACCCTAATGCTCTAAGAACTTTACATACATTACTTAATCATGAGTCTTTGTCAACACCGTTCAAGAAGTCGGATTACGTGGCCAAATGAAAGTTTCCTCGCAAATTCCACGTGCTATTCTCGAGTAAATATTATTTCACTTGTACTTTCACTGAATCAATTATTCACGACAATTTTAATCGCACATTAATTCAAACTAATTATTACAGTCGAGAAACTTATTGAATTCTAAATTTGGAAAATTCTTTCTCTTGTAATTAAAAAAAAAATTAAATCAAGTCAAAATTGTAAGAAAGAAGAAGGAAAAATAGAAAAAGCGAAAAGAAGATTTCAAGATTTTGTTATTGCAATTTTATTAATTTAATGAGAAACTTAAATGAAAACAAAGGATAAAAGAAAAGAAAATTTCGAGAATTTATTTCCCTTGCAAAATTTATTAATTTAATGAAAAAATTAAATGAGAGAAAAATAAAAAAAAGAGGAAAAAAGGGGAAAGGGAAATGAAGAAAAGAAAAGGACAATTTTAGAAATTCTAAAATTTCTTTAAAAAAAATACTTTGTGGTTAAAAAAAATGAAATAAAAAATAGAAGTTATGCAAATTTTTTAACAAAATTTCAAAATATTCTAGTCAAAAATCGTACTTTTTTTAAAAAAAGAAGAATTTTATTAACAAATTGTGATAAAAAATAGTAATTTCAGAAAATATTTTGAAGCCAATTAAAACAAATAAAGTTGCTTTTCAATGAAGAAAATTTCCTTTAGAGAACTACTTTGACGGAAATAAGATTTTTTTCAATGAATAAAATAAAATTTCCATGCAACAAATAATCCGTCTTTTAAAATAATATTTCTGTTTTTAAAAATAAAATTTTCTTCTTTAATGAATAAAATTTCTTTTAAAGAATTTTTTTCATACAAAAAAAAATCTTTTTAGAAAATTAAATCTTCTTTTTGTAACAAACAAATAATGTTTGCTTTTTTAACAAATAAAGTTTATTCCTTAGAAAATGAAGTTGCTTTTATAGACGTTTTTGATACAAATAAAATTTCTTTTACAGATTTTTTCATACAAATGAAAATTTTTTTTATAGAATTTTTTTTATATAAATAAAATTTCTTTCATACAAATACAAACTTCTTTTGCAAGAAATAAAATTTATTTTGTAACAAATAACATTTCATCATAACAAACAAGGTTAAAAAAATTTTATTTCCAGCGAAAAAGTATTTGTTTCTTTTTCTTAGTCAATTCTTTAACGAAAACAAGTTTGTCATCTATTCAAGTTTTACTTTTTACCTAACGAAAACGATATTTTCAGACAATTTTGTGGCTATATCGACGTTTTGGTTGGAAGGAAACGATTTAAAATAATTGAAATGAAAATTCAATAATTAAAAGCAAGAATAATGAAAAGATGAAGGAGAATAGAAAAACACAAATAGAATGAAAATAAAATTAAAAACTTAGAAAGATTAAAAGAAAAAGGTGTAAAAATCAGGGTTGCCACAGGTCAGGGAATTCAGGGAAAAGTCAGGGAAAGTAAAATTGGTCAGGGAAGTCAGGGAAAAGTCAGAGATTTTTACTAAAAGTACTGAAAAAAATTGAATTTTTAAAATTCATGAGAAAACTGAATTTTTTTTCTTTTTGCCTCGCAAGCTATGAAATTACAACAAATTTTAATACAAAACCTTCAATTTTTATATTTCTGCCAATAATTTCTTTTTAAATAACTTCAATTTTCAAAAACTATCATAAAATTAATAATTAATAATAAATAATAATTAAATAAAATTAATAATAACTATCATAAATTATGACTTATAAATTATTTTATGAATAATGTTTACAATTTTCATAAATACTAGATTGATAAAAGAATTTTAGTTAAAAATACTAAAAAAATTTTATTTTGGAAAAGTTACAAATAATTACAAAAATTCAATTATTTTCAAAAGTTAAAAAAATTCTTCGCAGAATTTTAATTATGTTCAAAAATTTTTAAATAATTCTCGTCAAAATTACAATTAATTTTATAAATACTAAAATACTTCATTCAAATTCAATTATTTTTAAAAGTTTTAATAAAATTCTTGACAAAATTCCACAAGAATTCAATTATTCAATTTTTAATAAATTTCTTCAAAATAATTCAATTATTTAAAATACAAAATTTAATAAACTTTTTCCAAAAATATCAATTATATAAAAATATTTTTATAAATAATAAAATTCTTCACATAAATACAGTTATTTTTATAAATTTGAATAAAATTCGTTGGAAGAATTAAATTATTTTTAAAATGTAGTAAAATTCTTTGCAGAAATCCAATTGTGTTCGAAATTAAAAAAAATATTCTTGTTAAAATTCCAAGTAACTTTATAAATAATAAAATTCGTCTCCAAAATTCAATTATTTTATGGAAATTTTAACAAAGAATATTTTATTATTCAATAAATTATTTATTTTTTAATTAAAATAATTTAATTTTTCTAGAATTTTCTAATAAAAATTGATTTAAAAATGAATTAACGGATAATCGATTTATTATTATTTATGAAAGTAATTGAATTATTGCCACGAATTTTATTACATTTTTTAAAAATAATTTAATTTTTTTGAGAAATTTTACTGCTTGTAAAAAAAACTTGAATTCTTGCGAAGGATTTTTTTAGGATTTCTTCTTCTTCTTCATGTTTTGTAATAATATTCTTATAATGCTTGTTCAATTTCAAAAAGTTTGAATTTAAATGTTTTGAAGAATTTTAATTCCTACAGAAAAAATAATAACGATTAAATATTTTTTTTTAAAAAAAGTTATTGATGTTTTTGAATAATTTTACAATTAATGAAATTTGTAAATAAATGTAATAGAACATTTTTTCTTGATTATCTAATAATTTTTAAAGTGAATCAGAATATTCTTTAGGGTCAAGGGAAAATTGAAAATTTTGTCTGGAAATCAGGAAAAAGTTAGGGAAAAATAAAATTAAATATTTTGTGGCATCCTTGAAAATGTAAAAAGATTTATTCTTTTACAAAAAATAAAATTTATTTTGTAAAAATAACATTTCATTGTAACAAACAAATTTTTCTTGTAAAGTAAATGAAATTTCAATGAAACAAATAGAATTCCTATGCAAAGCAAATAAAAATTCGTTAAAAAATGAAAAATGTTTTCATCTTTATTTTTTATGCTCACAAAATATGATGATCCTCAAGTTTTGAACGTTCAAATGAACGAAATACTTTTTTATTGAAAATATTTTAATAAATTAAAGATCATAAAAAATTTTAAAAACTTAAATTGTGTTTTTACAAATTCAGTAATTAATTTTTTGGATAGTGATATTTATTTAGTGATTTATTTAGTGATATTTTTTTTTTGATAGTGATTATTGCAAAGTAGCTGCAATAAAAATTTAATTTTTGGAAGAAATAAATAAATTTCGTTCATTTGAACGTTCAGAACTTTAAGATCCTAAATTTAATTATAAACTAAGGAAAGAAATTGGAAAATCAAAAAATGAAGAAAAATATAAAATATATTCTACAATATCAAGTTTAGCTGGGAAAATTTCGCCGACGAGAAAATGAAATGCAACAATGTTTAACGCAATAATCGAAATAGTCATTTCAGGTTGACATTGTTGTAGATAGTTTGTGGTGCTTTGGCTGAATAAATCGATAAAAGCTATAAGAGCATGTTACGTATTTATCACATAATGACATGTACGTTTTATTATAATCGGCCTATAAAGCTAACAATGTTTACCATTGTTGAGTTGAATGGTTTAAAGGGTCTATTGTTGCAGTATTATATCGTGAAGGGTGTAATTATGATACTTCCTATATTCATGGGGGCGTGAAATGGATTTTGAAACTTTACACTGTTCCGAATGGGTGGTTTATTTCAGAATTTGAAAACAGGCTGATCAACAAGGCAGTAGTTGAGTAAATACCACGTAACGCAAAGAATATCGATTAATGAAATTGAAGCTCCTCTCTTGTAATTGAGTCTCGTATTTGAGAAGACGCAATGTGAATTTTAAAATTATGCTTTAGTGAATATTAAAATCTCTTCGTTGCCCTTCAAGGTGGTTTTTTTTTTGTTTTTTTAGGGCTTTAATGAAAAAAGTCTATCGATCATTAGTGTTTTTTTTTTGCTTATTGATGTGGAGTAAGAGTTTGTAAATCTTCAATTTAAAGCATTTTTTATCAATTTATTGCGTGAGGTGGTATTATTTTTAGGAACTAAGAAGAAAAATTGAAGGGAGATTCTTACAGTCTGACTGAAACTGTCTTTTACAATTGAGGTTATTTCTACTTATGACAAAAATTACTAAAATTCAGAAAAATACAGTCTGACAAAATAGAAATTTTACTACTTAGAAGAAAATTAAATGCAGTCTGACAGAAATTGTGTTTTACTACTAAAGGAAGAACTTATTGAAATTCAGAAAAATTTTGAATAATAAAAATAACTAAAGGAAATTATTATTAAAATTCAGAAAAATTTTGAATAATAAAAATAACTAAAGGAAATTATTATTAAAATTCAGAAAAATTTTGAATAATAAAAATAACTAAAGGAAATTATTATTAAAATTCAGAAAAATTTTGAATAATAAAAATAACTAAAGGAAGAAATTATTGAAATTCAGAAAAATTTTAAATAATAAAAATAACTACAGGAAGAACTTATTCAAATTCAGAAAAATTTTAAATAATAAAAATAACATTTTACCAGTGATATAAGAAAGGAAAATATAAAAAAGCGAAAGTTTGGTAAAAAGCGTATTTTCCCACTAATGAACAAATTTACAGAAGTAAAAAATTTTCCTAGTTGACTAAAAGTGCCTTTTACTACTCATGTAAATAATACTAAAATTCCAGAAACTTTAGCCTGATAGGAAAAGTACTACTTGTATCGATGATGAAAAAATTTTCTTACAAAAAATGTTTTTATCTTCTGACGTAATAATTTTTACTATTCAGGAAAAAGCAGACTGACTAAAACGGAATTTTAACAATGCAATAAAAACAATTACGAAATTAAAAAAATTTGTTCGGCTGACTAAAAACTTATTTTAGTACTGATATTATTGAGATTTAAAAAAAACTAGTCTGACTAAAATAGTATTTTACTACTAAAGTCAAAAAAACAGAAGTTAGAAGATTTTTTTTCAGTCACACAAAACGTCGTTGGCTACTAATGTTAATTACAAACTAGTGTATACTGAAAAAAAAAATTTTCTACAGAAAACAAAATTAATAAAATTCCAAAAAATGAAGTCGTAATTTTAACGAATTTTTTCACTAAAGAAGAAAAAAATATGAGCCTGACTCAGAGCAGCTTTTACTACTGTTATTATTAACATTAATTAAATTCACAAAAAAATTATAGAATAAAAAAATAGTATTTAAGCTCAATTGGACCAATTATGGAAGAAAGAATTATTCTTATTATAATCACGCAGAAATCGTGTTTTACTGCAAATATCAATCTTGAAACGATTATTTACAGAAAAACAATTTTCTACCGATGACATAGTAAAATTATTATACAGATCAGAAAAATTAAATTTGTCAAAATCCGCATTTTACTACTATTGGAAAAAGTTACAAAAGAAAGAAATATGTCCGGCTGTCTATAAACGCCTTTTACTACTTCCACTGTCAGTCTGCGACAAGAAACGTAAAGAAAAGCATTCAATTGAAATAAAAAAAAACTATTTTCCATTGATAAAAAAATTCTAAAAAGTAAAAGTTTATTATTTATCAATACTTAGTAATAACCAAAAAAATCTACAAAATTCTTGAAAAGAAAATTTAATAACTTGAAAAAAATTTACAATAAAAAATGTGCCGATTACGAACAAAACTGAATAGTAAACAAAAGAAATTTATTAATAAAATAAAATTTTAAAAAATAGGAAAATAGCACAATTTTTTTTTATATTTTTCATTAAAAAATTTTTTTTTTATAAACAAAATAATTTTTTTTCAACTTTGGACCCAATTTTTTTTAATTATTCGTACCTTATAGTGTAGAAAAGATTTTCCAAAAATTTCCGTAATGGGCTTGATGCGTTTAATAAGTTTCAAACAATTTTTAAACAATTTTCAAAAATTACATTCATGTTTCACAAGGGATTTTTTTAAAGTTAACTTTCAAAAATGTCTAAAGCGTAAAATTTTTAATCGATTTCAGGGGTTTTTTTTGTTTAAAATTAAAGGAAAATCATTCCTCAAGATATCCTTTCATGCAAACCTGAGAATATTCTATTGTTTACAATTATAAGTGATTTTTGAAAATTTTTTGAAACTTATTAAACGCATCAGGTCCATTACGAGAGTTTTCGAAAAATCTTTTCTACATTATAAGGTATGAATAAATTAAAAAAAATCAGGTTCAAAGTTAAAAAAATTAATTTCTTTATAGAAAAATATTTTATTAATAAAAATATATTTTTTTAATAAAAATATATTTTTTTAATAAAAATATATTTTTTTAATAAAAATATATTTTTTTAATAAAAAAAATTATTTTTTTAATAAAAATATATTTTTTTAATAAAAAAATCATTTTTTTTATTAAAAAAAGTTTTCGGAAAATCTTCTCTACATTATAAGGTATGAATAAATTAAAAAAAATCGGGTTCAAAGTTAAAAAAATTAATTTCTTTATAAAAAAATATTTTATTAATAAAAATATAATTTTTTAATAAAAATATATTTTTTTAATAAAAATATATTTTTTTAATAAAAATATATTTTTTTAATAAAAAAATCATTTTTTTTATTAAAAAAAGAATTTTGTAATAAAAAATAAAAAATTTTTTTTGTTATTTCCTAAAATTTGAAAGAAAACTGAAACTTTAATTCCTTGACAACCTTATTCTAAACTCAAGCTATTAAAAATAGGCCGACTTTTAAAACTCCAAAATTTCGAAAATTCAAAACTTGATAATTTGGTCAATTAAACAAAAATAAAAAATTATGTATTTATATAAGACAACTTTTCGGAAATTCTCCCTCGAAAACATAAAATCGTTTCACAATAATAAACTGATGCTGGAGGAAGATTTAGATTCCTTTTTGAAAAGTGTGTGAGAGTGAAAAAAATAGAAGAATGTGGCTCCCCTAAATTATCAAAATTAACAATGCTTAACCCACTTCTAGAGGTCGTGTAATAAGTCAGGGATAATTAACTGGAATTTTCCCTTCGCTATCATTTTTCACAAAGAAGCAATTTAATTTTTGGAAAATTTACGATTTCTCCGAGAGGAAAGACGATCTTGAAACAGTTTAGATCATTCGGCACGATTTTTCTCCAAAAAGGAGAAGGAGAGAAAGAAAGAGGGAGAGAAAGATGGAGAAAGACACAGATAACATTATTTAATGTGTAGAAAAAAGATGACTGGAAGGAAATCGCTGCAGTTTTCTACGGAAAGCAGTTTGAAATCGTGGTCAGGAGTCACGATTTAGATTCGTGTATCCGGGATGCTGGGTTACAGAAAGCCATAGAGGAGAGAAGGACAGAGAGAAAGTCCTTCTCTCTCTCTCTCGCTCTTCCTTTTTCTCTGTCTTTCTCTTTAGAAAGACAAAAAAGGACAGAAAAATACAAGAAAAGAAAGAGAGAGAGAAAAATAGAAAGAAATAGAGAGAGAGAGAAAAAGACAGTGAAAAAGGAAGAGAAAGTAAAAGAGAGAGAGAGAGAAAGAGAAGATGGGTGCAGAATGGGTGGCAGAATTTTCGCGTGTTCCTCGAGGTTAACGGAGACACTCGGAAAATTTATACTTCGGCAATAGTAATCTCGCAACGGTGAGAAGGAGAGAGAGAGAGAGACAGAGAAAGAGAAGGCCAGATGCCCGTTGGTCCAGATCGATAGGGCATTAAAACCAGGAACGAAGGGAAGGGGCGAGGGGAAGGGGTTGTTCGTTCGCTCTGCAAAATCCCAGAACCAAAAGGGTCCACACACTAGCTTCCTCCTCCTGCAGCAAACTATACAGTTTCAAATATCCTCATAGCCATAAACGAAGGTAAAGCCTCCTTTTACTCGGCCGTACATCTATCTCCACTCGTGATTTATGTCACGGATTTTTGGCGAAGGCCACTATAAAAGCGCGCGCCACCCATTCGCAGAAAACGAGGCTGTAAACTTTCTAATTCACCAAATCCCTCCGCCAAATCAAATTCACTATCTTCCCGTGTGTCTCTAATGCCCTTCAAGATCAGAAATTTTTTATCTAAAAAAAAACTTTTTCGAATTTTTCCTCTTTTTTCCGTTATTTTTCTGCTATTTTTCGTTGTTTTTTTCGCTTTATTGGTATATTTTGTTACTTTCCGATATTTTTTTGTTACACTGAGAAAAAAGTTATCTATTTTAGCTAATTTTTAGCTGCCTTAGTTAACCTTAATTGCTATTAGCTAATTTTTAGCTACCTTAGTTAATCTTAATTACTATTAGCTAATTTTTAGCTACCTTAGTTAACCTTAATTGCTATTATATGGATATCAATTACTGTTAGCTAATGCAGCTAATAATTAGCTAAAATAACTAAATTCTTTAGCTGAAACAGCTAATTCTTAACTGCTGTAACAGATAATTCTTAACTGCTGTAACTAAAAATTAGCTATCCATATAATAGCAAACTCATTTTTCTCCGTGTACATTGATATTTTGTGCATTTTGTAATTTTCTACTATTTTCTGTTGTTTTTTTCCTTTTGATATAATTTGTCATTGTTTGCAATTTTTTTCTTCCTTTGCAATTTTCTACTAATTTTTGTTCTTTTTCTTCAGAAAAGGGAAATATTGGATGTCATATTCACTTTCGTTTTCATTTTTACTGTTTTTAATTGTTACTTTTAGTTTGATAAATTTTTATTCACACTTTGAAAGTAAAAATAAAAATCCATCAAAATGAAAGTAAAGAGAAAAATATATAATTGAAAATTAAAGTGAAAATAATAATCTTGTAAAGTAAAAGTAAAAAGGTAAAGAGAAGAAGAAATTATATATATGAAAATGATAGTCATACACTGAAAGAAAATGTACATCGATTTTTATAAAATTATTTTACAATTTGGGCAAAAAATGCAAGAAACCAAAACTTTGATATAAAAAATACTAAACATGAAAAAAAATTATGTGGAATTTAGTATAATTGTATCAAAAATCAAGAATTGAAATTCAATTTTAATATAACTTTACTAAATTCCACATAACTTGTTTTAAAGTTTAGTATTTTTTATATCAAAATTTTGGTTTGTGTCACTTTTTCCCTAAATTGTAAAATACTTTTACAAAATTTAATATACTTTGTGCAACCCCTGCTGGAAAAGAGCTACTTTCCTTTGACATAAATGCAGCAGAAAGTGGTCAATTTCTGCACATTTAAAAGTGTGCAGGAAAGTGTACTTTCCCGCACACTTTTGATAAAGTGTGCAGGAAAGTATACTTTCCTGCACACTTTTTTGTAAACAGTATAATATACACTATAATCAACATAAAACTATATTTATTGATTAGAAATGTATAAAAATAACTTTTTTCGGTAAACAGGTGTTGCACAAAGTACTGTGTGCAACACGTACGAAAGAAGATTTTCCGACTTCGTGCAAATTGCTGCCCTCGCTTCGCTCGGAGCAGCAAACTTTGCACTCGTCGGAAAACAGCTTCTTTCTGTACTTGATGCACAATATACTATTTTCTTTCAGTGTAGTTGAAATTAAATTATATAACTGACAGCAAGAAATCTGATTATATGTCATTTCGACTTTCACTTTCACTCTTATTTTAACTTTCATTGCCACATCTACTTTTACTGCGACAAATTTTATTTTCACTTTCGAAGTTTTTCATTTTAATTTTTATTGTTGCTTTTAAAATTCCATTCTCACTCTCACTTCTACAGTTACTGTAAGAAATTTTCATTGTTAGTTTTAATTAAAAAGATTTTTTATTTTCAACTTTATTTTTACTTCCACTTTCATTGAAAGAAAAAAATTAATTAAAGTGAAAATGAAAGTAAAAGACAAAATTAAAGCAAAGACAGAAGTGAAAAAACAGAAACAGAAATGAAAACAGAAATGAAAACAAAAATTTATAAAAGTAAAAATAAAAGTGAAAAAAATATAAGAAATTGAGAGTGAACAGAAACTGAAAAAAAAATTTAATTAAATGAAAAGTGTAAATAAAAGCTATCGAGGTAAAAGTAAAAATTAGAAGTAATTAAATTGATGAAATTAATTCAATTAATAAAAGCAACGTGAAAATAAAAGTGAAAATGATAAACAATGAAAGTGAATGTCAATTTTTACATTCACATTCATATTTTTTTATACCAAATATTAGTGGAAGTGAAAATGAAAATTAAAATGAAAAACTATCAGTGAAAAGAAAAGTGGAAATGAATGTGAAAGTCAAAATGAAATTAAATTATTTTTATCTTCTTTTTTTTCATTTATCCTTTTTTATACTTTTTCTTCTCTTTTTTGTACCTTTTGTGCACGAAAAAAATCTTTACCTGAAACAACTATGAAATTCACCATATCAGTGAAATTTTTAGTTACTGCAACGAATACTTTCGATATTTCAGCGAAAGTAATCGCTGTTCCAGTTTAAGGTTTTTTTCCGTGTGTACTTTTTTTGCTATATTTGGTATTTTTCGATTTCTTCTCGTTCACTTGTATTAAAGTAAACATGTGTATTATTAAGAAGTTTATTATTAACCCAAAGAACAAAAAAAAACCAAAAGAGAAAAGAAAAGAAAAATAGAACAGAAAAATCTTTTGTTCTTTTTTTGTTCTTTTCTGTTCTCTTTTGACCTTTTTTTTGTTCTTTTTGTGTTTTCCTTTTTACCTTTGTTGTCAAATAAAAATATTCCCATTGCTCTTTTTGTCGAATAACAAATTATAAAGGGAAAAAAAACAAACTTTTCGTTACCGATCAATGGAGTTATTTTTTATTTTTTTTTTATTTTTGAGAGTGGGAACGATAGAGTGAGAGAGAGAGAGGGCAAAGTTGAAGAAACATAAACTCAATTTAAATTTGCATTTCAATGCAATTAGTATTCTGTGGACTGTCAAAGCTCCACAATAGGTACTTTTACCGCTTTGAGTTAGTAGTTCATGCAACATTACTGACTCTAAATTATTCTGAATTTTTTCCCTCCCTTTTTTTCCCACATTAAACTACTTTAGCCCGACGATTAGAGAATTGTTCCGGTAATTCGAATAATTGTCCCTCATCAATAGAATTAAATCATTAAATTTCGAGATGAATTAAAAATTTGGCAAATGTATAGGTTTCCCTCTGTTTCATTGGCCTTTCTGTTTTTCATCTATTTAAATAATAATATTAATAATAATATTAATAAAAAAAATAATAATATTGTAATAATAATAAAAAAATAATAATAATATAATAAAATAATAATAATAATAATAATAATAAAATAATAATAATAATAATAATAATAATAATAATAATAATAATAATAATAATAATGATGATGATGTAATAGATAATATAATTGTACCGAAATAATGATATTGAGTTATGTGATTCAAAACAATTCGATTTAATAATAAATGGTGCGTTCCACACCAAATCGGAAATTATTTTACTTTAGCAACTCAAATATTTTTCAAATATTTTTTTCTTTTCGTGCTCTTTGAAATTAGCTACCATGATTTTTTTCAAATTTTTTCATCAAGCGGTTTAAGAGTGACAGGTTTTTGAAATAAAAACGTTTTTAGCGTACTTTTTTTAAAATTATTATAACTCTGACAAAAATTGATCAAATTGGACGCTCTTATAATGAAATTTTTTTTCACGTAGTTTTTAATAAAAATATAAAAATATATATTTTTTTGAGTCTCTCCGAACTTAACCTTCTTACTGTTTAAAATTAAGATTCAATTGTATGTCAGTAAAAAATTGTAAGTGAGGCACTTGACCACCTACCATTTTAGAAAAATTAAAAATTACAAAATAAATAGATCCCATCCTTTCCCCACAATCAGACAAGGATTAAAAATTCTTAAATAAGTACTAGTTTCTTACAAAAAATTTTTGAAAAATCGATCTAACAAACATTCTTTAAAAATGAAATTTCATTTTTAAAATTTTAATCTTTGTTTGAAAATTAAAACAAAATATTTTTTTACATTTTTACTAAAGAAGACATGAAAGGACAACATTTTTCATTATAAGAGCGTCCAATTTGATCAATTTTTGTCAGAGTTATAATAAATTTAAAAAAATTACGCGAAAAACGTTTTTTTTTTCAAAAACCTGTCACTCTTAAACCGCTTGATGAAAAAATTTGAAAAAAATCATGGAAGCTAATTTCAACGAGCACGAAAAGAAAAAAATATTTGAAAAATATTTGAGTTGCTAAAGTAAAATAATTTCCGATTTGGTGTGGAACGCCCCATATAAATTTAATAAAAATAATTATAAAATTAGTAATTAAAACTTCCTGTTTTTTTTTAAATGAAAATTTTCTTTTTACAACAAAAATATTTTTTCTACTTAATGAAAAAGTATTTTTAATTAATAAAATTATTAAAATCAAATTCAATATGAAACGTAAGGAATAAAAGATGAAATGTCGAACGATATGAAGTAATAGAAAACAAGAAAATAATTTTTTTATATAAATGAAGATATCGATGCTAAGTCATAAAGACGATTTCAAGTCAATATCAGAATTTTTCAAAATAGAACTGGTATTCAAATGGGAGATTTAAGCACGTCGAACGTAAACGGTGGGACAATAGATATCCTGTGGTGGTGGCTTGCATCAAGACGTCTTGTGCTGAAACGCTCTCTATAGATATATATAGTCGAGGCGAAGCTTTACAGGAATGATATTCGTTTTAATATCGAGGACTAAAATTGGGTTCAGACTGCTTGCTTTGCAGTCTTCATAAAACTAAATTTGGAAAGGTGACGGATCAACTTTTCACTGCTATAAAAAAAGGAATAAAAAAAATACAGAACAAAACACGTCTCTTATTTGATTATAAAAACTAAAAAAAAAAAAAGACGAACAATTTTTTTTTGATTGGAAAATTACTTTGAGGTAGGAAAAAGATATTTTTCTTTGGAATATATTTGAAAAAAATCAACAACTTACCGCTTTTTTAACAAACGAAACGAAGCCATAACCTTTGGATTTCATGGTTTGTGCATCTCTAACTACTCTGCAGTCCCTGGAACAGAAAAAAAGGTTTGTTATAATTGGGAGAAAATTTGAAAGAAAAAGATATTTATTAAAAATAAAAGATAATTTTTTCCCCTATAGTTTTATTAATAATAATTATATAAATTTATTATTGCCATTCAAAATTTTCGTTAATTGTAAGAAAAAAATCCAACAATTAATTAAAAATTAATTAAAATGAAATGAAATTAAATTATATATATTATTATGTATTATATTATATTATTATATATTAATAATTATATATATATATTATTATTAAATTATTAATTAAATTAAAATTTAATTATAATTCAATAAAAATTACAAATAGAAAATAATTTTTTCTGATCGTAAATATATTTTGAACCGTTTTTTCGAATATTTATCTCTCAATACACTTCGCTAGGAACCTAAAGTTAATCTGATTATTATAAAGAATCAGTGAGAGATGAACAATTGTCAGAGCAAATGGAAAATAAATTGACTGTAATTTAATTTTGAAATGAAAATGTTTTTCCTAGAGGGAGAAAGACTGATAGAGAGAAAGAGAGAAACAAGTTTTTCAGGAGTTGAAATCGTAGGATACTTTTGCCGGTTTCTTCATTTTTTTTTCTTCTCTCTTTTTTTTGCGGTTACTTTCACGTAGTTGATCGCAATGTTCCTGTTTCTTTCGATTTTGCCAACTTTAATGCGTTTACCTCGCATCAACGAATTCCCTCTTATCGAAGAAACCATTCGCTTTACTTTCCTAGCCTATTTCTAAACTTTGTTGAGGCGGCTTCGCTCACTACACTCGTCAAGGATAAATATAAGAGGTTCTCGAAAAGTCTCGCGTGGTACGGCAACGTTTCTTAAATATCAAGTGGGGTCTACATATATAAAACTCTATATACTCATTTATATACAACAAGCTTTATTTTTACTTTGAAGCAAAAAGGAATTCCCAAGTCGAAAAAGAAAATAACAAATAAGTATATTGAGAAAAAAGTCGAAAAATTGAACAATTCGAAAAGGAATAGAGTTTATATTCGCGTGGATAAATAATTGATTAACGAAAATAAACGATTCTGTTTTTTTTTCATTATATGATAAAATTGACGGACTTGTTACTTCACCTCCCTGGAAAAATTTTAAGGGGTACAAGAAAAAATTAATGGGGCTGAAATTCATAAAAAGTACTGTTTAAATTTACCCCCAGATTTTTAAATTCTCCTAAAATTCGATGTAAATCTGAATCATGAGAATAATAAAATTAACTGAACTGTCGCAAAACATAAAAATAATTGAATGAAGCAAAATTCTTTCCTTTGATGACTTTTTTCGCTTTTATAAAAAAATTAAAAAATTTCCCCTTATGAACTGAGGTAAAAAACTGAAAAATAATGGACAAAGAATAATTTTTTGAGTTTCTCAATCAAATTTATAATTTTTCAAAGAAATTTTGTTTTAATTTTAACTATGGGAAAGAAATTTGAAAACAGTGGGAAAAAGCAAAATTTTTCCCGCCGGTTAAATTTTTCGCTTTTTTAAACAAATTTTTATTTTAATATATCTGTGGTTAAAAACTTAAAAACAATAGAAAAAAGAAAAATTAATTTCTTTAATAAAAATTGATATTTGAAAAAAAAATTATTTTTTCACCTTCAGTGGTGAAAACTTTAAGACAGTGGAAAAGATAAAAATTCTTCTCTTTAATCAAATTTATCGTTTTGGAAAAAAGTTTATTCTCTTTTTAACTGTGGGCAAACATTTTGAAAACAATATAGAAAAAAGAAAATTCTGTGGAAAAACTTGAAAACAGTGGAAAAAGAAAATTTTTTTCTTTAATAAAATTGTTTTTGTGTTTATAAGAAAAATTTTATTTTTTAACTGTTAACAAAAACTTAAGAACAATGTAGAAAAGAATTTTTTTTTAAACGATGAATTTCATTAAAAGGGAAAAATTCTTTTTTACCCATTGTGTTCAAGACTTTTTCCACAACTAAAAATTAAAAAATGTTTTTGAAAAAATAAATTATTAAAAATGAAAGAATTTTTTTCTTTTCTATTCCCTTATTTTTTTGCATATAATTGACGTGGGTGAAGCTTTTAACGTTTATGATCAACGATTGAAAGAAAAAAAAATATTGTCTTACTAAAAGGAATGAAAAATGTTTGTTCAGAAATATTTTGTTTGTGAATCATCATTCAAAAAATTAAACGTAATATTTTCCTTATTAAAATTTATAGAAACATTGCTTAAAAAGTATTTTTCTTCAGAAATTGTTGACTATAAAGGTTGTAAACTTCACCATCGTTATAATTGAAAAAACAAAGAATTTTTTAAAAAAAAAATTTCATTACTAGGAAAAATTTCGTTTCCCTTTTTTTTTAATTTTTGCCTTCAGCATAAGAAAAAGGAAAATCTATATTAATAAAGTTCGTGATTCGGTAACCAATTTGCAGTTTGAAGTTAGTTGCTGTTTGTTTTTTTGTTTTTTAACTTTTTTATAATTTTTTTTCAAATATTTTCAATTTTAAAATTAATGTATTGAAAATCATCGAATTATTACAAAAGAATTTTATCAAAAAATTTAGTAGTAATAGAATTCCTTCGCACAATTTCATAATTTAGGAAAATAACTGTATTCTCGCGGAAAATTTCGTTTAAATTTTAAAAAATTCGAATTAAATTCTTTTTGATGAATTTCTTTGCATTTTTTGTAAAATACTATTTATAAAAGTAATTGAATTGTTCCAAAGAATTTATAAAAATTTTAGAAAATAAATGAATTTTCTATTAATATTTGAAGATTCCTTTCAGAAATACTATTAAAATTGTTTTGAAAAGAATCGAATTTCTCTGTAAAGGATTTTACTATTTAAAAACAAAATTGAATTATTGCGAAGAATTTTACTATTTATAAAATTAATTGAAATAATTCGAAGAATTCATTAAAATTTTAAGAAATAATTGAACTGTTGTGAAGAATTTTATAGAAATATATGAAAATAATGAAATTTTTTCGAGAAATCCAATTATAGTTGTTTTGAAGATTATTGAATTGTTTCGAAGAATTTATTAAAATTTTAGGAAATAAATGGAAAAAAAGGAAAATTGTTAAAAAAATATTTGAACTCTTCCGAGGAATTCAATTAAAATTGTTTTGAAAATAATTGAATTGCTGCAAAGAATTCTATTTGTAAAATTCATTGAATTCTTGGGACGACTTTTACTATTTATAAAAATAATTTAATTATTTCGAAGGATATATTAAAATTTAAAAAAAAGAAATTTAATTTTTTCGAAATGTGCGTTAGAATTTTTTAACAAATTCAACACTCCCTATGGATTCAATTAAAATTGTTTTGAAAATAATTGAATTGTTTCAAAGGATTTGTTCAAATTTTAGAAAATAATTAAATTTTTTTGGAAAATTAAAAAAAAAAAATTTTTGAAAATATGATCAGTAATAAATAATTTTGTGCAACCCCTGCTGGAAAAGAGCTACTTTCCTTTGACATAAATGCAGCAGAAAGTGGTAAATTTCTGCACATTTAAAAGTGTGCAGGAAAGTGTACTTTCCCGCACACTTTTGATAAAGTGTGCAGGAAAGTATACTTTCCTGCACACTTTTTTGTAAACAGTATAATATACACTATAATCAACATAAAACTATATTTATTGATTAGAAATGTATAAAAATAACTTTTTTCGGTAAACAGGTGTTGCACAAAGTACTGTGTGCAACACGTACGAAAGAAGATTTTCCGACTTCGTGCAAATTGCTGCCCTCGCTTCGCTCGGAGCAGCAAACTTAGCACTCGTCGGAAAACAGCTTCTTTCTGTACTTGATGCACAATATACTATTTTACTTATTAAGCAATTTATAAAAGTTCTGTTTATGAAATTTTGTAAAAAAAATTATGTTTGTAAATAAAAACTTTCGTAATTTGCATAACAATAACAAATAGAATGTTACGTTCCGCGCGCGAAACATTTGCTAGTTAAAGTATTAAATTTCATAAAATGATTATTTTTCCTTTCTAAGTATTGTTTTTACGTTTTTGTTCAAAAATAAAATGATTAAATTTTTTTAGATAATTATAAATATCTATAAAATTTATTATGCAAATTTTTTTGTTCCTTTTTCCTATTGTTTTCAAGTTTTTTGCCCACAGTTAAAAAATAACAATTCTTTTAATCCACGGTAAATCGTTAGGTATTAAAATAACACCAAAAAGGATTAAAATAATCCAATTTAGTGTTATTTTAATCCATTTTGGTGTTATTTTAATACCTAACGATTTACCGTGTCTACAAAGATTACAAAAAAGAATTTTTCCTTTTGCCATTGTTTTTATAATTCCACTTTATTAAAGGGCGGAATTTTTTTCTTTTACATTTTGTTTACTTTCTTTGCTTACAGCTAAAAAAAATTAAGTTTCAGTAAATTATGTACCAAAAATTAAAAGATCATTTTTCTATGTATTAATTTTTCAATTGCACTGTTTTAAAAGCAATCATTTTAGGTGAGGGAGGGATTTTTTTCTCCTCTTTTTTTTCACAATCTGAGCGCATAAACGGTTGTAAAAGGATTATTGCGAGGTGCATTGGAACTAGAAATTCGTTTGAATCGAGTCGACGCCTTTTTTTCGGAATGCGCTTGGCTACACATACTCTAGTGTCATGTGACGTTGATACGTCGAGCGTCGACTGACCCGTAAAACATTTGGAATTACGAAACGATAAAACGACGACTATATCTCGCCTCCACTCACACACTCGTACAAAAATATATATATGTATATAGATCCAGTAAAGTATACCGGCGACAAGAAGCCGTAGATGCATTGCTTCCAACGCCAATTTACTTTCGGAGAATTTCTCTGTATGGTGCACTCACACGTGGATGTATAAGATGTATACAGATAAACACAAGTGTATATATATTTTTTTCTCTTTCTCTTAAATATAAAAATAGAGAGAGAGAGATCGAAACACACACTAATACTTTTGGTTGTAAACACATAGGAAAAATTTTTAAGTGTATATGGGGCGTTCCACACCAAATCGGAAATTATTTTATTTTAGCAACTCAAATATTTTTCAAATATTTTTTTTCTTTTAGTGCTCGTTGAAATTAGCTACCATGATTTTTTTCAAATTTTTTCATCAAGCAGTTTAAGAGTTTTTATGACTTAGCATCGATATCTTCATTTATATAAAAAAATTATTTTCTTTTTTTCTATTACTTTATATCGTTCGACATTTCATCTTTTATTCCTTACGTTTCATATTGAATTCAATTTTAATAATTTTATTAATTAAAAATACTATTTAATTAAGTAGAAAAAATATTTTTGTTGTAAAAAGAAAATTTTCATTTAAAAAAAACAGGAAGTTTTAATTACTAATTTTATAATTATTTTTATTAAATTTATATGGGGCGTTCCACACCAAATCGGAAATTATTTTACTTTTGCATCTCAAATATTTTTTAAATATTTTTTTTTCTTTTAGTGCTCGTTGAAATTAGCTACCATGATTTTTTTCAAATTTTTTCATCAAGCGGTTTAAGAGTTACAGGTTTTTGAAAAAACACGTTTTTCACGTAATTTTTTTTAAAATGATTATAACTCTGACGAAAATTGATCAAATTGCACGCTCTTTTAATGAAAAATTTTGTTTTTTCACGTAATTTTTAATAAAAATGTAAAAGAAATTTTTTTTAATTTTCGAAAACAAAATTAAATTTTACAAATAAAATTTCATTTTTCAGAATGTATGTATCGATCGATTTTTTTCAAAATTTTTTGTATGAAACTAGAAATAATTTAAGAATTTTTAATTCTTGTCTAATTGCAGACAAAGGATAGAATCTATTTGGGTAGGTGGTCACTTTTTCTAAAAAATATTTTCTAATCCTTTTTGCATAAAAAAGTGATTTCTAATGAAATCTAATTTCTAAAAAAAGTTTTTCTAATGAGCTTTGATTTCCAAAAAAAAAGTGTTTCTAATGTATTTTGATTTCTAAAAAAAGTTTTTCTAAAAAGTTATGATTTCTAATATTTATTTTCCTAAAATTTGTAAAAATCCATAATTTTTAATAACAGATGGAGAATTGTTTAAAAAATACTAAATTTTAAAAAATATAAACTATTTCTCATATTTTCTGTTTTTTTAATCATAATTCTGTTTATGTAATTAGTTACCGTTTGAAAAAAAAGAAAAATTTTTATAAACTAACTAATTGTTAACAAAAATTCTGTCCTTTAATAAAAAATAATTTCCATCATTTTTATAATTATAATTTGTATAATTTCTAATAATTTTTTTATTACAATTTCCGTTTATGAAAATAAATTTTTAGAAAATAACCTTTATTAGAAGAAAGAAAATTAGAAAATCACCTTCATTAGAAAAAGGTTTTTTTAGAAATTCATCTTTATTAGAAAAAAGTTTTTTAGAAATTCACTTTTATTAGAAAAAAGTTTTTTAGAAATTCGCCTTTATTAGAAAAAATATTTTTAAAAAATAAAAAATTAGAAAATACGTTTTAGAAAAACTGTACACCCCAATCATTTATTTGTTTTGAAATTTTTAATTTTTCTAAAACGGTAGGTGGCCAAATTAAACAGTAAGAAGGTTAAGTTCGGAGAGACTCAGTCTGAGAACATTTATTGTGTGGAAAATTTGTGTGATTTGGCCAAATTGTAAGTTAGGCACTTGTCCACCTACCGTTTTAGAAAAATTAAAAATTTCCAAATAAATAGATCCCATCTTTTCCACACAATCAGACAAGGATTAAAAATTCTTAAATTAGTTCTAGTTTCTTGGAAAAAATTCTGAAAAAAATCGATCGATACATACATTCTTAAAAATGAAATTCTATTTTTAAAATTAAATTTTTTTTCGAAAATTAAAAAGATACTTTTTTTACATTTTTATTAAAAACTACGTGAAAAAACAAATTTTTTCATTACAAGAGCGTCCAATTTGATTAATTTTTGTCCGAGTTATAAACATTTAATAAAAAATACGTGAAAAACGTGTTTTTTCAAAAACCTGTAACTCTTAAATCGCTTGATGGAAAAATTGGAAAAAAATCATGGTAGCTAATTTCAAAGAGCCTTAAAAGAATAAAAATATTTGAAAAATATTTGAGTTGCAAAAGTAAAATAATTTCCGATTTGGTGTGGAACGCCCCATATAGAGACATTTATTTTTAGACACACATACAAAAATTGTTCGAGTGTATTTACTACCAAAATGTGTGTGTGTGAGTGTGTTTCGACACTTTGCGCGCGAGAGCCTAGTATAACACAAAACGTTACGATCTCTGGGACGCGGTAGCGAACAATTAACGGAGGTTTACGCCCCATCAAGAACCTCGAAAGCTTTCTTTAATCGCACCAAATGTATTGCTTTCTTTTCCTCTTTTCTTGTCTCTCCTTGTCTTTTGGATAAGGCAGACGATACTCGACATATAGTGCACACTCGGTTTGTATTACACTTTACCCGTTAAAACGCCATCTTTTGAATCACCTATCCATATAATCCTTCCATTTCTCCTTTTATTACATCGCTTCAATATCCTACCACCTTTCTTCCTGTCTTTCCTTCCCACTGCACTTTTTGCTTCTCTTTATCTTTCGCTAGCTTTCTTCATTTTTTTAAGGCCAAGTTCCTCCAAAAAACAGGTTTTTCAAAAACAAAGTTTATTCACAGTATCAAAGATATTTATAATTCAATGTTTTTGTGGTTGAAAAGTATATTAAAGTACTTAAAAAAAAATTTTTTTTTTGAAAATGGCGACTCCCAAAATGTCTGCTGAAATACGTCTCTTTTGTAAAAATAAACTAAGTTTTAAAAAAACGAGGTTTTTGCAGGAACCTGGCCTTAAATATTCAAATACCTCGAACTGCATTTTTTATGCTAGTTTTTCTTTCATTGAAACAGAGAATTTTTTTGATTTTCGATGATCCTTTCTGTCTTTTATTAAGTAATATTGACCTAAAAATTAATTACTGAAGTTAGGTGTAAAATTATTGTTTATTTGGAGCTGTTACTTTTATTACAAAAATTTATAAAATAAGATTAGTATAAAAACGTGTGTCACTGTTGACCTAAATTTAAATTGTTAAATAAAATTAAATAAAAAATAAAACAAATTTTAAGACTTGATGGTGAGAAGACTTAATAAAAATTTTGTTATTATTATTCGATGTCAAAGAAATAATAATTGGGGTTCAAAAGTTCCAAAACGGAAGTTCCAAAATTTATTTTTTCAAAGTACAAAAGTTCCAAAATCCAAAATGTCCAAAGTTTAAATTTACCAGAATATAAAATTTTCAAAATAAAAAGAAATAATCATTGAATTTTGAAAAATATAAAAGAACAATGTGTAATTATAATTTAAAGCAATATTTATTATACCCAACTAGCAACAATTAGCTATAATAGATAATTTCTACTGTACTTTTTTGAACAGATGAGCAATTTTCAAAAATTAGAATCTAAAAATTTTCAATTCAAATTTTCTTTTCTAAACATAAATAATGTGGATTGGGATTTTGCACAGGAATTCAAATATTAACAAATTTTTTGTAAATTTCTTTTCAAAATTCAATTAATTTCATAAAAAATAAATTCCTTTATGAATTAAATTATTTTTGTGAGTAATAAATTTGTTTTAGGAATTCAATTATTTTTATTAACAATAAAGCTCATTGCAGAATTCTAATTTTTTTAGTACAATTTTAATCGAATTCCTCAAAAAAGTAACTGTTCTTAAAAATTTTATTAAAATTTGTCAAAAAATTCAATTATTTAAAAGTTTGTTAATAAAATTATCTAATAATTTTAAAATTATAGGAATAAAATTTTAAAAAACATTTAATTATTCAATAAATTATGTACTTCTGTATTTAAATATTTGAATAATTTTGAATAGGTTTCAAATTACAATATTTAAAAATAAAAAATTTTCTGTACTTTTAACTGCCCATTCTAAAGAATTAATTTTTTTGAAAAACTTTAATTTTGTTTTTCTTTAAATAATTTGAAGTTACATGAAAATTTTTCCACTTTCTCATAAATTTTCCTATATTTTCATAAGAAAATTTTATTAAATATTTACGACGGTGAAGTTCGCAACGTTTACGATCAACGATTGAAAGAAAAATAATTATTTTCCCACCAAAAAGAATTAAAATTTTTGTTCGCGAATATTTTTTTTTGTAAATCATTATTCAAAAAATTAAACGTACTATTTTCTGTCCAAAAATTTATAAAAATTGCTTAAAAAAATATTTTTCTTCAGAATTCGTTGACTATAAACGTTGTGAACTTCACCAACGTAAATATTTAAGAGAATTTTTCAAAAAGTTTGGATTTTTTTCTACGCTATTTCTTGAGAAAAATTCTTAGGAGGTTTTTGGTAATTTTTCAGAAAAATTCTCTTATTTGTGTGAGTAAATTTTTTTTAAATAATTAACGGAATTTGCTTCTTGAATTTTTTTTGGGAATATTCCAAAAATTATTCTTACAGTGAATTTAATTGAAGAATTTCCGAATTATCGAAATTTCATAGAATTAAATTGTAAACAAATGGTTTTAAAAAATTTTTAAAGAACAATATTATCATAGAGAAATAAAAATTACGCATAAAATGGATATATTTCTTATTTTCTAAACATAATTTTTTAACAGTTAATAATTTATTAATGTTTTCTATAAATAAAAAGCAAAAAAATTTGCATAAATTAACTCTCTAAATTTGAATCAGTTAAAAATAACTGATTGGCAGTTAAAAATAACTGATTGGCAGTTAAAACCACGATTTTTAATATATTCAAATTAAGAGAGAAGATCAGTGAAACGAAATTTGTTATGAAAAAACATTAAAAAGATAAAGTTTTTTTGATGATCATAATTTTTTTTGAAATTTTATAATTTCCCAATTTTAAATTTTATGCTATAATAAATCATTAAAAATACCTGCATATTTTTAATTTGTCAAACAATGTTTTCTAAAAAAAAACAAAATTTAAATTTTAGATGTGAACAAAAAGAATAAATGAATTGTCAATTATTCTACTTATTTAATAATTAATTATTATATTTTATAATTACAATTTTTTACCTCAGTAATTTTTATTTGGTATAGAAAAATATTTATTTGATACTATAAATATAATTAATATAAAGAAAGGTTAATATTAATTTTATTTTTATTGTAGGTTAAAATTTGTATTGTTAAACTGAAATAATATTTAAGAAAATAAAAATAAATTAAATATTTAATTTATCAAATTGAAATTCGATCTGCAAAAATTAAAAAATTGAAAGAGACGAGTAAATTTAAATTCGGTTGGTTAATTATCTAAATTAAAAGTTTAAGTTACTTAACTTTTGTTGTTTTGAAAAATAGGAAAATAGAGATAATTTTGCAAATGTCTAAAGTTTAAATTTACATTAAAATAAAATATTATCAGGTTGCAAAAAATTTCAAAAAATGTATTTTTTGTTTCACTTAAGCGATAATAGTCTTCCTATAGTTGAGTGGATTTTCATTAATCCAATATGATGTGATTGATAAGTTCATGGCAAAATGTATTTTGATGGAGAGTTTTTAAATACTTCACTACGACACGTTGTATTAATGAAAAATTTACCCCTGCCGATTGTCTGTCGTACAGAATAATTTATAAAGTCAAAATTTTACGATAATTATAAAAACCACTTTTGTCTGTTGAATACATTAATGAGAGACACTCGAAAGAAGAAAATTGAAAACTGGGGAATACTCTCTCTCTCTCAAAAAAAAAAAAAAAAAAAAGAAAGAAAGAAAAAAAGAGAGAAAAAAAAATCTGATGAGTTTTAATTGGTGGACAAATACAATGTAGAGGGAATGATTCTCTTTGCAACTCTCGAAAATCAAGAATAGATGAAAGGAGTTTTAAAGCGATTTTGCCAACTACGAAAGTCAAGATTGATTTTAACGAAATCAAGATAATGAGGGAAATCTTCGTTTCAGTGTAAGATAATCCTTGAAATGAGAATTTTGTGAAAGCTTTCTTTTCGAGCACTTTTCATGCTATACATATATATAGTATACTCAATGGATATCAGCTGATGTACACCCTTCGCGAAGGATCAGTGCTCCTTAAAGAGGAAGGGACCAAGTTGTTCGCGAGGGAAAAAGAGAGGTTGCTTAAGGCGATACACACACCTAAATATATATGTATATAGAAAATGTAACTTGAAACTTAATTCAAGTTTCACTTCGCTTTGTTTCGAACTATATATATTCATTCATTCACCTCTACTTAACCTTTTTTTTTTAATTCTCCTTTTACTAATCTCTTGCTTCTTGACTATAAAAAAAGGAGAAATCCAAAGATTAAAAGCTGAGACACAAAACGTTAACTTTACATTAAAAATCTGTAGGTTCAAAAAGTTTTTATGCTAAGCTTAAACAATATAACTTTTTAATTAAACTTTTCTCAAATTTGAACCGTGAAGTTTACTCAAGGAATTTTCGTACTTTGAAAGTTAGCCTTTAAGTCAGTTTACATTTCAATTACAATTAAAAAAAATAGTATTTTGTTCCTTTTGTGTAACGCCTTTTTTTAAGAAGTTTTTTTGGCCTTTTCTTTACAGTATTTCTATGTTTTGGATAAATTAGACCAGTGTTACTCTGTCTGACCAAATTACGACTTTTCTACTTACGGTTTTCTGTCGAGTAATGAATATATTCTAATTTTACTTATTTTTTACTTCGAGTAATGAAATGCAGACAAATTCACAGTCAATCGCGAGGTATTAAAAAGTGTTGCAGATTAAATTAACACTAAAAAAGATTAAAATAAACAATTTTGGTGTTATTTTTTACAAGGAATGAAATTTTAGTTTAATAAATTTTTTTACAACTATAAAACATGACTAAGTAATAAAATCGTTATTTTATATTATAAGAATATTATACTTCTTCAAAATTATTTTCATTATTTCAATTCAATTATTATTTTCAAATATTTTTAACAATAATTTTACTTTATATCTATTATTTTAATTAATAATTAATTAATCTATTTCACGAAATTTCAATTATTCCTAAATTCTTTAATTAGATGCATATTAGAAAATAAAAACATCAAATAATATTTAAAAAATTCAATTAAGATTTTTCAAAAATATTAATTTTAAAAATCAATTATTTCCAAAAAGTTCAGTCTATATTTCTTTTAATATTTAATTATAATCTAAAATTTTAACTAAAATTCATTTTTATGAAATCAAAATCACTTTTTATTGAAAAATTCTACAATAATTTCATTGTTTAATTGGAAAAGTAAATAATTTATAGAATAATTGATTGTTTCTCAAAATTTAATTCTTATAAAGAATTTTAGTAACAAATTTTTTAATAATTCAACTCTTTTGTCGAATTTTATTAAAATTATGAACATAATTACTTTTTTTAAGGAATTCAATTAAAATTGTGTAAAAAATAATTTAAACGCTGCCATGAGTTTTTCGAGAATTTTCAAATTTATTCGTTTACAATTTAATTTTACAAAATTTCAATTATTCAGAAGATCTGCAATTAAATATATATTAAAAAATAAAAGCTTGAAATAATTTCATTAAAAGTCATATTAAACTTTTAAAAAGAATTAATTCTACACAATTTTTGTCAAAAATATGAAAAATTAAGAATTTCAATGATTTTAGTTCGAAACTTTTTCAAAATTTAATTATTTCTAAAAATCCAGGTTTTAATGATTTTAATACTTAAGTATAATTTAAATTTTTAACTGAAATTCATTTTTGAAACCATTTTTATTAGTAAATTCTACGAGAATTCAATTATTTAAATACAAAAAGAAATAATTTATTAATTTCATATTTGTTGCACTGAAAAAAAATTTATTTGATTCAAATAACCGATTATTTGTCTATAATCAAATAAATATTTACTTGAATCAAATAATTTTTATTTGAATCAATTAATTAGTATTTGCTTCAAATACTGAAATATTTGATTCAAATAAAAATTATTTGATTCAAGTAAATATTTATTTGATTATAGACAAATAATCGGTTATTTGAATCAAATAAATTTTTTTTTCAGTGTGAAATTAAATTCTCATCAAAAATGTTATTAACAAATGATTTAAATCATTAAATTCTTTGGTCGGATTTTAATGAGATTTTTAAGAATAATTACATTTTTCGAGAAATTTGATTAAGATTGCATTAAAAACAATTGAAATTCTTTAATGAGTTTTATTATTTATCAAAATAATTGAATTTCTAAAAGAATTGTATTATTTATAAAATAAATTGAATGCCTGTGGAAATATTATTATTTATGAAAATAATTGAATTATTGCGAAAAAATTTATAGAAAAATTTGTAAATAATTGAATTCCTGTAAAAATTTTAATATTTATGAAAATAATTGAATGTTTTCGTAGAATTGTATTCCAATTTTTTTTTAATAATGGAATTCCTTTGAAAAATTTTATTGAAATATTAGATATTAAAAATTATATAATTTTAGAAAACTTTTGAAAATAATCAAAATTTTGACAAGAATTTCATTAAAATTTAGTAAAATAATTGAATATCAGAAAAGAATTTTATTACTTATTAAGAGAATTGAAATTTTGACGAGAAAAAAAAAATTTTTAACAGAATTGGATTTAGTAACAATGTTACCAAGTTGGTTAGTAACTAACTTAGTATTCTCCCTGGAGAAACTAAATTCGTTGAATTTTTACAAATCGTTGACTTTGGTGTTTTCTTTAAAATAAAATTTCATTAATAGTTAAAAATAACACCAAAATAGATTATTTTAATCCTTTTTAGTGTTAATTTAATTCTAGAGAGATTAAACTGTTGCAGATTATTTTAATCCATTCTAGTGTTATTTTAACACCTAACGTTTAACTGTGTTATTTTACTCAACAAATTGATGAAATCTGAAAAGAATTTTGTCAATAATTGAACCAATTTTTAGTCAGACTAAATTTGATTAGTTAAAATATTTATAAATTTAATAAATTAAAATATTTTATAAATGGTGTAGACAAATTTTAGTCAGACCACTAAATTCACCTTATTTAAATCCACCTCTAAAAAATGTAATCAATCGTTAAAATTTTTATTTTAATTTTTCAACGTTGTTACTTCATTAATATTATTAGTATTTAATAGTAAGTAGTAAATAGTATGCAGTAAATTTTTTTAGTACTTAAAATTTTATAATTTAGTGTTTTTGTAAATGAAGTTACAATGTTTATTTTAACAAATATTTTTGTTAATTATAATAACGTAGGGAAATTATTTTGCTTAACTATTAAGTCTAATCAGAAAATAAACTCTACTGTATTACAGCTAAATTTTAGTCAGACTAAATTCAGATTATTCAACCCCACCCACAAAAAAATTAAATAAAAATGTTAAATTTTAAATATTTAATTTTTCCACATTATTATCACGGTAAATCGTTAGGTATTAAAATAACACCAAAATGGATTAAAATAACACTAAATTGGATTATTTTAATCCTTGTTGGTGTTATTTTAATACCTAACGATTAACCGTGATTTCATTTCCTATGAATATTTTTTCCATCATTAGTATAATTTAAAAATTTTCTAAATTAACCATTTTTGACTATTTAAGTTTTTGGTTAGCAAAAATAAGCTGTGTTTTACATAAAGTGAAAAAAAAATTCTTGCAATAAAATTGAAAAAATTCTAAATTAACCATTTTCGACCTTTTTGTTTAAGTTAGCAATAATAATTTGTGTAAAAATATTGTTGCAATAAAATGGAAAAAATTTGTACAAATTTTCTCCCATTTTACACGATTCTCATTAACCTTTTTTTTTCTCTTCCTTTATTTTTGGAGGAAAAGTTTACTTTCGAAGAAAGTCAAGTGGTCGCTTGCTCGAGTTAATTCAATAAAAATCAAGCATCCCTTTTTATGTAATAGAAATATCGATTTTATCTGAATAATACATAGGACAAGTGTCCAAACTCGATCAGCATCTGTGATGGTACCGAACGAGCATTTGAGCATGCCATGCAACGTGAGTGATGTAAGTGGTACAATGTATGGAAGAAAACGAGTATAGTGCGAATAGTTGAAGCGTGCGAGGAAGTGAAAAGAGAGAGAGAGAGAGAGGGAGAGAGAGAGTGAATAAGAGAGCAGCCAGAGAGAAATAGAGAAGCGAAGGTCTTCAAAGTAATCGATAGCTGAGAAGGCAGAGGGAGGATGTCTAGGATAGAGTTACAACTCACGATCTTCTCTCTTTCTCTTTTAAACTTCTCCCTCTTTTTGCATCCCCTTTCAACATCACATATCTTTTGCTGTCCCTTTCAATCAGTCCACCCATCTCTTTTACTATCTCTTGACCCACTGGCTTGCGAAATTGTGAATATAAATTACATTGAAATTTGTCCTGTGCTCCTGATTGCTAATATATCTTCCGCAGTTTGGAAAAATGTCTGGAATATTTTTCCCAAAAATTAGCCTCATTTTATATTTTTCTCCTTAAATGGAAAAAGTGATATGTACATGGGAAAGTGGTCCACAGTGTATTGGTTTCGTTGTTTTCAATAATTTACTTTTTATAAACTTTGCGCAGACACGTTTTTAAACATAGTGTTCATACTTTTTTTTTACTTATCATTATAATTTATTTTTTTACTTTAGTATTATAATACTAAAGTATTATATTAATATTAATCAAGTTAATGTCAAAAATTTGAAGTGATTTTTGATTTGATACACATTTTTGGTATCAATTTGTTGCAATTTGACGTTGGTGAAGTTTACAACGTTTATAATCAACGATTTCTAAAGAAAAATATTTTTTTAACAAATTTTTGTACAGAAAATAGAATGTTTAATTTTTTGAATAATGATTTAAAAAATATATATTTGTAAAAAAAAATTTTTATTCTTTTTGGTACGAAAATAATTTTTTTTCTTTCAATCGTTGATCATAAACATTGCGAACTTCACTGCCGTGCAATTTGAAACTTTTAAGTTAAAAATGAACTTTTAAGTAGTCGAGACTATTTTGAGTCATACTAGATTCAACATTTTTCTAAATTAATTCCCTTTTTATGAAAGTTTATCAAATCATTTTGACAGTCATAATTATCGTTTATCGTAAATAATTTTTTGTAACATCGTCAACGTGCTAAAGCAGAAAAAATTGTTAACAGTAACCGTTGATAAAGAAAAAAAATTATTATTATCATCGTTAGGAGCAAAAAATTTTATTTTACACCCTCTTGAAGAATAAAAAAAAAGTTTTATCAGATGTTATAAAAAATTAAATTTTTCAACAAATGGATTTCTTTTCATAATAGTTCATAATTCTTGAAAGGAAATAAAATTAAAAATCAGTCGAAAATGGTATTTATATTTGGGAGAATTAACGTCTGACTGGAATATGATTTGACTACTTAAATTTTTTCCTGAACATTTAAATTCAGTGATGGAAAAATTGTTCCATTTGATGTAAATATTCAAAATTATTTCTCAATTACTAATAACTAGTCCATTATTACAATTTTATTCAATATTAAGTAGAAGAAGTCAACTTATAGTCAGACGTTCTTCGATTTAATGAAATGTTCGAATAAAAGTAAAGTTTTTAATTCATTCTTTTATAATTTAACTACAAAACTCAAATTTTTTTATGAAAATGCATTAGTTTAATGATTTCACGATGCTGTTTGACTAAAATTGGTTATCACTACTTTTATCTTCACTTTTTAATTTCTTTCAATCATTCCTTTCTAATAAATTTTTAGTAGACTAACTATAGACTTTATTTTCTATTTAAGAAAAATAAGTAAAAATTGTAAGATTTGTAAGCAAATATTTTCCTATTTACTATTTTTATATTTAATCGGACTAATTTGTTTCACTAAAGTTAGTTTCTACTACTTTTAACTTTACCTTTTAATTTCCTTAATTTTTACTATTTAATCTCACAGAAAAAACATGACTTAATTTTTGTTGCATTACAAAATGAGTCTGTAGTACGCATGATATTATTTTATACGGTTCTTAGCAATCAAGTAAAAATTAGAGGAAAATATTTATCAAATATTCTGTTTCTTATCAATTTTAAGTAGACTAACCATGGTTCAAGTCAGACATAATTTTCTATTTATCAAAAAGGAAATTAAGAAAAAATTTTAATATTATTTTCAATAATTTTAATTTATTTATTTTTGCAAATATTAAAAAGAATTGATAAATTTCATTTGTAAATTTTATTTTAATTATTTTTTGCATTTATTTATAATAAAGAAAATCCAAAGAATTACTTTCTTTAAAAAATAGGTATTTAAATATAATTGTTTGAAGCTAAATGTAAATTTTCATTTGATATCAATTTTTTAAAATTAAAAAATATCTAATTTTTTAGAATTCTATTACTTTAATACTTCAAAGAAAAGAAGGTTCCCTTAAATTAAGCCAAAAATACAAATTTTTAAATTATTTTTTACCATATTTCGATAAATTTGAAAAGTTTTTAATTAAATATGTATTTAAAAAATTGAACTAATTTCTAAAAAAAATTGAAACAAGATTTTAAAAAAATTAAATTAAACTTTAAGTTAAGTTAAAAAATTTTGAATAATTTGTTTTTAATTTTTAAATATTTTCGATTCAAAAATAAGACTATTTTAAAATTGTTAATAAATTTCTTTAAAATTTCAATTACATTTAATAAGACTTCCAATTTATCAAAAACTAAATAAAAATTCTACAAATTTCAGGTCAGACGTGAGATTTTCTTGATTTTATTTTCAACATAATTTAAAGAGGTAATAGTTTCTAATTAAACTTATTTGGATTATAATTCTTAATAACTTCGCAGTTAATGAAATGTAATGTTTTTATTCACTTAATTTTCAACATAATTTCAAGAGGTAATAATTTCTAATTAAAGTTATTAGGATTATAATTCTTCATAACTTCGCTGTTTATGTAAATTATTCAAAAAAACTTCAACCTTATCACTAAAATTATGTTTTTACTACTTTTAACTTTATATTCCACGGTTTTTACTATTAAAGTAAATATTAGACGAAAATACTTTCCAATTTTTATTCTTTATAATTTAATACACGATTTTGTCCGAGCAAAATCAGTTTTTACTACTTTTGACTTTATTTCTTTATTCCTGTTATTTTCATTATTGGAATAATGAAATTATTTGTTTATAACAGATTTTAAAGAAACAATTTATTTTTTTATGTCAGACATGATTTTCTAAATAGTTTATATAATAAATGATAAAAAAGGAAAATTCCTGTCATTTTTACTTTTTATTAAATTGTTTCTCGCTTTTTATTAATTTTAAATACACTACCGGTCAAAGTTGTCAGTCCACTTATTTTTAAGGAAATGATAAAAAATGTTTAAAATAAAATTTATAAAAACTACATTTTTTTTAGTACAAACTTTGTAGGGTGGTAAAATTTTAAGAAGAATAAGACCTTTTAAAAGACATCTGGACAGTATTTTATTTAGAAATTTATAAAAATTTAAAAAGAATAAGACCCATTAAAAGACATTTGGACAGTATTTTATTTGCAAATTTATATAAATTGGCATTTTCAATGATTCAAAAAAATTTGAATAATTTCTAAAGTAATGAATATTTTTTAATGATCTTAAACTCATTTTAAAAAATCAATTTCTATAGAATAAAAATTACTTATAAATATAAACCAGTAATTTTTTTCTTGATATAAAGAGGACGTCAAAGTGAGACAAAAAAGTTGACAAAATTTCAAATAATCTTATTCAAAGAAAAACATTTTTTTAATTTCAAACATATTTTTTTATTGAATTTTCATGAAAAATTAACACTATATTATTTTTTATATATTTTTTTGACTAGTTTTTAGTACAAGAAAATGATTTTGAACTTTTTCGTCTCACTTTGACGTTTTGCTTTCAAAGTAAATCGTTAGGTATTAAAATAACACCAAAAAGGATTAAAATAATCCAATTTAGTGTTATTTTAATCTATTTTGGTGTTATTTTAATCTATTTTGGTGTTATTTTAATACCTAACGATTTGCCGTGTTTTTAAAGACGAAAATTATAGTTTAATGTCTATAACTAATTTTTATTCTGTAAAAAATGACTTTCAAAATAAGCTGAAGATCATTAAAAAACGTTTATTATTTTAGAAGTTATTCAAATTTTTGTAAAATATTAAAAATGCGAATTCTTATAAACTAAATAAAATATTGTCCGCAAATGATTTGTAGAAGGTCTTATTCTTTTTTAAATTTTATCATCTTACAAAACTTAAAGTTTTGATTAAAATTTATTAAACTGATTAAAATTTTAGTTTTCATAAATTTTATGTTAATAAATTGTTTTCAATTTCTTAAAATTGGGCGGACTGACAATTTTAGCTGGTAATGTAGTTTAGCCACAGTTTAGCTCAGACGTTACATTCTGTTTATTAAATAGGCTAAATCATTTAAATATTTTTTAATTCTTACCAATTGGGATACTGTTTTAGATAATTACTCAGTCAGTTTAATAATATTTAGGTAATAACGTAACTGTCTGACTAAAATCAGTTTCTACTACTTTCAACTTCAGTTTTTTATTCCCCAACATTTTTATTATTCCACTAATTAAATTATTCGTTTTGTACAAATATAATGAAGACTATGCTTGAAAATAGAAGAATTAAAACAAGAAGAGATAATAAAAAGAACTAAAACAAACAAATAAACAATTTTTCAAAAATATTTTTAACCTTCGCGCTACCAATACTTTTTGTATACGCGGACTACCGGACGGCCACCCGGGGTGACCAAACGCTTTTTTACTATTATGTTCTCAAAACGATTAAAATTCATCAAAAGTTTTGAATATAATTATGTATTAATACAAATACTGTATCTTAATAATGTTTTATGACACAAAACATTTGTTTTATTATTAAAAAATTATTTAAACAAATTATTGTTATTATTTACCAACTTTTTACAGAATACACCTAGAAAGTTGCAGTTTTTTCCTAATTTTGCATTTTACTAAATCTTATATGATTACAGATAAAAAATAAAAGTTGAATAAAAATTTAACTATTTTTTAAACAATTTTTAAACAAATTATTGTTGTTATTTACCAACTTTTTCCAGAATGCACCTAGAAAGTTGCAGTTTTTTCCTAATTTTGCAATTAACTAAATCTTATATAATTACTAAGAAAGAATAAAAATTTAACTATTGTTTAAACAATTTTTAAACAAATTATTGTTGTTATTTACCAACTTTTTCCACAATACACCTAGAAAGTTGCAGTTTTTTCCTAATTTTGCAATTTATTAAATCTTTTATGATTACAGATAAAGTATAAAAGTTGAATAAAAATTAAACTATTTTTTAAACAATTTAACTGCAGCTTTTTAGGTGCATTCTGAAAAAAGTTGGTTAATAACAACAATAATTTGTTTAAAAATTGTTTAAACAATAGTTAAATTTTTATTCTTTATCAGTAATTATATAAGATTTAGTTAATTGCAAAATTAGGAAAAAACTGCAACTTTCTAGGTGCAGTCTGGAAAAAGTTGGTAAATAACAACAATAATTTGTTTAAAAATTGTTTAAAAAATAGTTTAATTTTTATTCAACTTTTATTCTTTATCTGTAATCATAAAAGATTTAGTAAATTGCAAAATTAGGAACAAACTTCAACTTTTTAGGTGTATTCTGGAAAAAGTTTAACGATTTTATTTTTTTGCAATATACAAAAACAAACACCCGGTCAATTTTCAGTATTCTCGTACATACTTTTTTAATTTTTTTTAAAAAAAATTTATTTTTGTTTTTTTCGAAAGTAGATAAAATTTTGTTCAATGAGTTAAAATGTCGATTCGATTGATACAAAATTCGAGGAGATATTCAACATTATGTATTAGTTGGCCACCCCAGGTGGCCGTCCGGTAGCGCGAAGGTTAAGAAATAATGAAAAAAAATATCATTTCTGGATCTATTCAAAATTTGTAGTTTTTGATAACTAATTTAAAGCGTCTTTTTCAAAAAAAAATTTCCCGCAATAAGCATACACACATATCAAGATCTAATAAATTTCTGTAAATATTCTCTTGGACAAAGATAATCTTCAAGTGACTAATTAAGCACCAGCTAGAGATTTTTATTTTTCTTTTTCCCTATTACCTTGGAGAGTAATTTTTATTATTCTTCTTTTTTTCGAGTCGTAAAAAAATCTGGCCAGAAAAAAATAAAGCTGCACACAAAGTCGTAAATAACTTTTATCCACACGAGGCTTTATTTGAACTTTCTCTTTTTTTCTAAATGGTATTAAAATGATGTAATGCGACGAACTCGAGAAAGCAGAGAGAGAGAGATAGAGGTCTCAGTGGATTAGTTTTTTTTCGGTGGTTTTTGTGGAATATATTGGACATTTCATGACTGTCTAGAGGGGGAGAGAGAAAGGGTAAAGCTAAAACCTCCCTTCTTAAAAGAAGGGTGGAACCATGCCACAGTCTCGCCGACATTGCACGGTACATTGCAACCACCGGACATTGCCGAATTCTTCCTCACAATTAAGATTCCAACGGTGGTTTGCTGGGGTTGGAATTAGGGAAACCGTCTGGACCTCTATATATACGTACAGTGTCCCCTTTTGGCTTTTGTCATGACTATAGAGAGAGAGAGAGAAGGAGAAGCAAACGTTTCTTGAATGTGCTTAAATAAAATACTCTTCCGGATAACCAAGTATGCTGCAAGGAATAAAATTTCAAACTGGCTCGCCTCTACTTTTTCTATTCTTTTCTTGCATGTAACATTTCCTTATATTCTTCGCTTAGATATTGCTTTATCGGGCATTGTTCAACTTGCATGCGGACAGACATTGCGTTCCTTCCTATGGTCATAAAATATATACTTTTATAAACATGATCTGACGGGAGAATTGTTCACTTTTAACAAAAGCAAAAGAGAAAGATTCCCCCAGACTTTTCTTTATTTATTTATATATATTTTTTTTCTTTAAATACTTTTATAGTGTTGAGCATATTGTATGGAAAAACGCACAAGAGAGTTTAGAATCTTGTTTACAATGCGGGGATATTTCGAGAAATTCACATTAAAAAGTAGTTGTAGAGACGGGAACATTCTTCACTATATGTGTATATATATATATATATATTTTTTTTTCAAAGTGATATTAAACGTATTTTTTTATGAGTCATAGTTGGAAAAATGGTTGCTATTTTTATGAGAATTTCCATCTGCATTGCTTTAACTTGTTAAAACTACTTGTATTTCTTTTCAATTTTGAAGTTTATTTTTATGTTTGAAATATATGAAGTTGTGATTTGAAATGTTTATTTTTTCCCTGTATTTTTACTTCACTATTTTAATTCACATTTGTGAAACTCAAAATGCGAGATTTATGACAGTTTTACGTAGAGCTGTGTTTTTTTATCATTATTCGAGAAACTTATCACATTGTTCATCTAATAGTGCTGGGGAAAAATTGTAAGAAAAGATAACGAGTCTTTTTTAACAAATTTTAGCAGAATATTTCAAATAATATAATAGTTTTTATTTCAACATTTATTAAACTTTTAACTGCAATTTCTTCATTAACATTTGTTTATTAATTAATTGATTCGTTCGACACTTTTCTCCTTTTTTATCATTTATTATATAAACTATTTAGAAAATCATGTCTGACATAAAAAAATAAATTGTTTCTTTAAAATCTGTTATAAACAAATAATTTGATTATTCCAATAATAAAAATGCCAGGAATAAAGAAATAAAGTCAAAAGTAGTAAAAACTGATTTTGCTCGGACAAAATCATGTATTTAAAATATAAAGAATAAAAATCGGAATGTATTTTTGTCTAATATTTACTTTACTGGTAAAAACCGTGGAAAATAAAGTGAAAAGTAGTAAAACATAACTTTAGTGATACAGGTGAAGTTTTTTAAATAATTTATATTAACTGCGAAGTTATGAAGAATTATAATCCTAATAACTTTAATTAGAAATTATTACCTCTTGAAATTATGTTGAAAATTAAGTGAATAAAAACATTACATAACATTAACTACGAAGTTATTAAGAATTATAATCCAAATAAGTTTAATTAGAAACTATTACCTCTTTAAATTATGTTGAAAATTAAGTAAATAAAATCTCACGTCTCACCTTAAATTCAAAGAATTTTTATTTAGTTTTTGATAAATTGGAAGTCTTATTAAATGAAATTGAAATTTTAAAGAAATTTATTAACAATTAAAATAGTCTTATTTTTGAATGGAAAATATTTAAAAATTGAAAAGAAATTATTCAAAATTTTTTAACTTAACTTAAATTTTAATTTAATTTCTTTAAAATCTTGATTCAATTTTTTTTAGAAATTAGTTCAATTTTTTAAATATATATTTAATTAAACACATTCCAAATTTATCGAAATATGGTGAAAAATAATTTAAAAATTTGTATATTTGGTTTAATTTAAGGAAACCTATCTTTCTTTGAAGTATTAAAGTAGTAGAATTCCCAAAAATTAGTTATTTTTCAATTTAAAAAAATTGATATCAAATGAAAATTTACATTTAACTTGAAACAATTATATTTAAATACCTATTTTTTAAAGAAAATAATTCTTTGGATTTTCTTTATTATAAATTAATGCAAAAAATAGTTAAAATAAAATCTACAAATGAAATTTATCAATTCTTTTTAATATTTGCAAAAATATATAAATTAAATTTATTGAAAATAATATTGAAATGTTTCCTTAAATTCCATTTTGATAAATAGAAAATAATGTCCGACTTAAACCATGGCTAGTCTACTAAAACTTAATAAGAAATGAAACATATGATAAATATTTTCCACTAATTTTTACTTGTTTGCTAAGAACCATAGAAAATAATTACATGTACTATAGACTCATTTTGAAATGCAACAAAAATGAATCCATATTTTTTCTGTGAAATCAAATACTGAATATTATGGGAATTAAAAGGTAAAATTAAAAGTAGTAGAAACTAACTTTAGTCAAACAAATTAGTCCGATTAAATATAAAAATAGTAAATAGGAAAATATTTGTTTACAAATCTTATAATTTTACTTATTTTTGTTAAATAGAAAATAAAGTCTATAGTTAGTCTACTTAAAATTTAAAAGAAACGAAAGACTGAAAGAAATTGAAAAGTGAAGATAAAAGTAGTGATAACCAATTTTAGTCAAACAGCATCGTAAAATCATTAAACTAATGCAATTTCATAAAAAAATTTGAGTATTATAGTTAAATTATAAAAGAATGAATTAAAAACTTTACTTTCATTCGAACATTTCATTAAATCGAAGAACCTCTGACGATAAATTGACTTCTTCTACTTAATATTTAATAAAATTCAAATAATTGACTAGTTACTTAATAATCGTGAAATAATTTTGAATATTTACATCAAATGGAACAATTTGCCGATCACTGAATATAAATGTTTGTTCAGGAAATATTTAAGTAGTAAAAACATATTCCAGTCGGACGTCAGTTCTCTTAAATATAAATACCATTTTCGATTGAATTCTAATTTTATTTCATTTTAATAATATTGAACTATTAAAAATGATAATAATGATAATAATAATTTTTGTTTTCTTTATCAACGGTTACTGTTAATAATTTTTCTTTTTGCTTTTTCAACGGTTGACGATGTAACAAAAAATTTTTCACGTTAAACAATAATTAAGACTGTTAAGATATTTTGATAAGTTATCATAAAAAAGGGAATTAATTTAGAAAATTTTTGAAAAAATATAAATTTTTAATAGATCTGACAAGACTTTAGATCCTCTACTTCAGGATGATGTAAAATGGAAATTTTCATTGATAATGAATTATGAAAAAACTTATAAAACTAAAATCGTGAATATTTTAAAGTAATTTTTATTTCCGGAAGGTAAATTTAAATTTCTTATAGCCTCTCCTCTGTCATTGAAATTAAAAACTATTTCCGGTAAGTAAAGTAAGTAATTTCATTAGTAAGTAATGATTATTTTTTACAACACTGTATAGAACAAGAAAATAAAATCTATTGTTATCTACAAGTACTCTCTTTACTTGAAGTGTAAATTTAATTAAGAATTTAAAATAATATTTTAATAAAAAAAGTTTTTATTGATACTTGTTACAAAACTACCATTTTTATTTCAATTCGTAACAATTATTCACAATCGATAAATTGTTAATAATAGAAAATAGTACATGTCTGACGATACCACAACAACTATTACTTAAAATCTAATAATGTGACATCAAGTAAGTTTAAAGACATATAAGTCAATCATTGTTTTCAATAATTAATATTGAAGTTAATTAATGTACGAAATTAAAAATACCAATAACAGACTCAAGTGGTTAAAGTCAATTATAGTCGAAAGTGTCATTTACTTTTTAATTATTCATATTGAAGGAAATTATGTACTCAATCAATTTTAATCAATCTTACGTGTCACTTCGATCTTAAAACTATATTTACTCCCGTTTAAAGTTTAAAATCGAAATTCTAACTCTGTCTGACTAAACTATGTCTGTACTATTATTACGTCCGAAGATATAAGAAAGTTTGAAAATAATTAATAAAAAAAATTATTAACTAATTAATTGAACCTAGATTTCATAATCCAATGTTTGGGAAACTTATAGTTTTTACTTTGATTAATTAAATTGTCTTTAAATTTGTGTAATAAAAATAAAAATAGGTTTTAAGTTCAAGAAAAAAAAGGAACAAACGGAAGAGAATTGATATGTGTAACCTACGCGCTTAATAAAAGAAGGTTAGCAACTACACATATCAAAACCGCGCGCTTTTCATATTTAAAAATGTCATCATGAACCTCGAATTTACAAGTTTCTATTTTTGACGAAAATACAGATTAGAAAGAAGATGAAAAGAATGTGTGTGTATTAAATGCAAAACAATGAGTCCAATGTAAAAATCTTTGTTTATTAAACTTACTTTTTAGAATAAGATTTTAGGTTTGGCAGATAAATTGGCAGCGACGATTCGTCGTGGAAATTCTTGATAATATCTCCCCAAAATTTAGTAAATTGGAAAACTTGTCAAAATCTCGTCAGAAACTGGTTCGACTGTCAAAAAATTGTCCAGACAAAAATAAAACCATATAACATTTTTTTGAAAAAAAATTTTTCAAAATTTCTGTCTTCCTATTCCTAGCGATTTTTGAGGTTGCCGTCGTTATTTTTTGAAATTTGCCCATAACTTTTTACGTAATTTATATTTTTTAAAATCGTTTGAGCTGGAGCCTCCTGGGGGACCACTCTACCTGTTTTTTTGCGAAAAAAAAATATTTTTGCCACATTTTTTTTAAAGTTGCAAAAAATGTTTTTGATTGTGTCGCCTTCTTGAATTTGAGTTAATCTACTTTCCAAGAATGTGAATCTACAAAATGAGCAAATTCGCAATCAATAGAGAAAAGTTAGAGCGAAACATCCCAACTTTTTGTCAATGAAAAAATCACATAATTGATTTTTTTGCAAAAAAAGCATAGAAAAACAATTCATTTTGTTCATTTTACGAACATTTATCTTCGCAAATTCGCAATCAATAGAGAAAAGTTAGAGCGAAACATCCCAACTTTTTGCCAATGAAAAAATCACATAATTGATTTTTTTGCAAAAAAAACATAGAAAAACAATTCAATGTGTTCATTTTACGAACATTTATCTTCGTGAATATAATATGCACCAATTTTTTAATCTTTGAATAGTAATTATTTTAAAGTAAAATTTTAGCAATCTTAAGAATTTCAAATTTTACCTTTTTTCGAAAAATATAAAATATTATAAAAACATAAAAAGGAAGCGAAAAATAAAATTATTTGTATAATTTTAGACCATTGCAAGTGAACATATTTTGATAAACACAAAAGAGGTAATATTCCTCGCAGAAATGAAAATTCATTGAATGTTTATTTATTTACCTTTTTTGCTAAAAAATATCTCTGGCGCATATTCATCTTGCTATAAAAGTATAATGTAATAAAGTAATAGGAAAAACAAGAACTGCGAGATATTTGAAAAATCTGCAAAATTGAAAAATTCCTCTGAAAAATAAATATGTCTTGTTTTCTGTTTAAAAATAATAATTCGTATATTTGTGTATCATTTTATTCGGAATTTTTTTTTTTGCCTTTTTCCCCGTCCCCCGCGGCTTTTCCTTTTCTCGCCCATCTCTTTATTTCTCTCTTTTTACTGAGTAGGAATTTGAGTAATTTTCTGAGCAGATGTTCCAACGAAGATCTATCAACGAGGAATTTTTCTCCAAGTGGGAGTGTCTGTAAGTGATAGAATGCGGATGAAAGTGCAGCGAATTTCATCTCCTCTTGACAGTCGTTGCTTCTCTCGTCTCATCCCTCTCTCTCCCTCTCTCTCTATCTCTCTCTCTTTCTCTCTATATCGTCCCCTCTCACTCACTCAACGAGCCACGCGTTTTCATTTCGTCGCGGGAGGTGAAAATGGGCGCGCTGCTCGAAATAAGGGCTCTGTGCGGATAGCATGGTTGAAAGCCAGAGTAATTAACGCGATCAATCAAAATTGCTGAAGGTTTACGATATAGTGCTATGTCTCTCACTCGCTCCTCTCTTTTGCACTCTCAGTATCTCTCTTCATTCTATTCTCTTCATTTTCCCTTTATGTATATATATATATATTTTTTTTTATCTTCTAAATTTCCTTATCGAGAAAATTAAATAGGGTAATTTGAGGTGAATGTAAACAGTCAGTTTTAGACGATTTAGGTGCATCAATATTTTTCGTACCTCATGCAATTTTTCTACGGAAGTAAAGTTTACATTCACCGCAAAGTGACCGTATTTAATTTTTATTTTTCCGAATAAGAAAATTTGGAAAAAAGTTTTTAAATATTTTCCAAGTAGAACAGGCGCTGTTTAGTCGGGACGATTATTCTCTATTTTCTTCTTTCCCCTTTTTCTCCCAGTGAATTTTTTATTCCTTAATTTTCTAATACGTATAAATTATTAGCAACAAGGAGAGTTAAAAATGAAGTTAAAAACATTTTTAAAGTAGAACGTGGAGAGTTTAGTCAGACAGATTGTCCTACATTCTGTCTCCTACTTTCATTTTTTCCTGACATAAATATGGTGTTGCGTAAAATTTAAATATTGGATGTAAATATTACCTTAGTTATGGTGGAAATTTTTTTTATAACTTCTTAGGGAAAATAAAAGTTAGAAATACGAAAAGTTCAAAAGGAAAAATTATTTATAAGTAGAAGAGTCAGATTTTAGTTAGACGGAATTCATTTACTGTTTGACTTTCTCTTTCTTTCTAACTCTTTGCATGCATTTTTTTTGTTTTACTTTCAATTTTCCTTGTGTCTAAACTTGATTAATATTAAAGCATTAACATTCTGTTTTTTCCTTGAATTCTCAGTACTAATCAATTCGAGGAACAAAGAAGTGTTAAAATTTTCTTTTCAAAATTACTTATGAGTAGAACAAGCACAGTTTAGTCAGGCGATAGTTTTTTTCTATTTTTCTTCTTCTTTTCTTCTTCTTTATTCACATTTTCTTTTTTGAATTCTTAGCACTTATCAATTCGCAAAGCAAAGAAATGTGAGAATATAATTTTCAAAATGATTTCCATGTAGAATTTAAAATTGTTTATAAGTAGAACAAGCACAGCGTATAGAGAAAAAGAGAAGGACTTTGACTTTTACAATACCAATACTAATTAGTTAGAATATTAAAAAAAAGGTAAAAATAATTCTTCCTTGATTCATTTTTAATTCTTTTTCAAATAAACTAAATAGTTGGAAAGTCATTCCATTATATTTCGACTAAAGTAGTTGCTGACTAATTTTAAAAAATTGTAATATTTTGCAGGAATGATTTTAAAGATCCTAATGGATCCTAATAATAATAATAATAATCCTAATAATATGTATAATAATATATGTAAAAATATGTAAAATAATATTTTACATATCCTAATAATAATCCTAATGGATTACCGAACAAAACGAGCTTTTAGGATATTTTTTATATTTATTGGAAAATAAGCATCTAAAGTATATGAAGTAAAAACTGTCACATTTTCATCTATTAGAAAATATTAAAGAAAACACATAATTTATTATAAAAAAGTAAAAAATTTTTTAGATTTTATTAAAAATGAATTATTTTATTATTATAAATTGGTAGAAACAATTATTAATAAGAAATATTAAATAAAAAATTATTTTAAAGTTCACCTGGCAAATAACTCATTTTTGCAAATTTCATTGACTAAATGTGAGAGATAGAAATCATTAAATTGAATAAAAGCTTATGAAATACAAAGTACCTGTGATTAACTTTTAGTTTTTCTTAACATTTTCTTCCTTTTTTCTTCATAAATGTTAAAAAATAAGCAATTAAAACTGGCACTTTGCTTATTTTCACGATTTCAAAATGGAAATAACTTTTGCCCAGAAAAATAAAAAAATTACGAAAATTGGGCAATAATTAATTGATCACTAGATACACTCACTGGAAAAAGATTTTCTTTGGTCCCGAAGCTATTTTCTGAATTAATTAACTTTAATCTTTTTACCATTTTTGTCAGGTTAACACATGTGGTTTAAATGACGAAGTTAGCTCTTCTTGTTTAATCGTTTTGAACCAACTTCAGTTTTAAAAAAATTACACGTATTAACCTGATAGAAATAGTGAAAAGTTTAAAATTAATTATTTCAAAAAATAGCTTCGGGACCAAAGAAAATCTTATTCCAGTGAGTCTATCTAGTGATGAATTAATTATTGCCCAATTTTCGTAATTTTACATTATTCTGGGCAGAAGTTATTTACATTTTAAAATCGTGAAAATAAGCAAAGTGTCAGTTTTAATTGCTTATTTTTTAACATTTAAGAAGAAAAAAGAAGGAAAGTGTTAAGAAAAACTAAAAGTTAACCCATTAAGTCCCATAAAGAAACCAGCCATTGTGTTAAAAAACTAACAATTGGATTCATATGCAAATGAAAAAAAGGTATACCTGTTTTTTTGTTTTTAATTTCCATTTGTTTAACAATAATTGTTTAAACAAATTAACAAAAATTTAAAATTTTTTGAAATTTGTTAACGCCAATCGAATCTACGTAAAAAATAAGAATATTTTGTGTAGGTCATTTTTCTCTCCAAGTCGTATTTTGTTTATCAAATTGTTATAAACAAATTAAGCTGCGTAAAGGGTGTTTCATCCCAAGCATAAACAAATGGATTTTAAGTAAAACTAAAAATTTGATTCATAGGCAAATGGAAAAAAGATATACCTGTTTTTTTGTTTTTGATTTCTAATTTTTTAACAACAATTGTTTAAACAAATTAACAAAAATTAAAATTTTTTGAAATCTGTTGATTCTACGTGAAAAAATAAAAATATTTTGCATGGATCATTTTTCTCTCCAAGTCGTATTTTGTTTATAAAATTGATATAAACAAATTAAGCTGGGAAAGGGTGTTACATCCCAAGCATAAACAAATGGATTTTAAGTAAAACTAAAAATTTGATTTATAGGCAAATGGAAAAAAAGATATACCTGTTTTTTTGTTTTTAATTTCAAAGTGTTTAACAACAATTATTTACCGAGCTTAATTTGTTTATAACAATTTTATAAACAAAATACGACTTGGAGAGAAAAATGATCCATTCAAAATATTCTTATTTTTTCATGTAGAATCGATTGGCGGTAACAGATTTCAAAAAATTAAAAATTTTTGTTAATTTGTTTAAACAATTGTTGTTAAACAATTAGAAATTAAAAACAATAAAACAAGTATATTTTTTTTACATTTGCCTATGAATCCAATTTTTAGTTTTACTTAAAATCCATTTGTTTATGCTTGGGATGAAACACCCTTTACGCAGCTTAATTTGTTTATAACAATTTTATAAACAAAATACGACTTAAAGACAAAAATGACCTATACAAAATATTCTTATTTTTCACGTAGAATCGATTGGCGTTAACAAATGTCAAAACATTTTAAATTTTTGTTAATTTGTTTAAACAATTTTTGTTAAACAAATGGAAATTAAAAATAAAAAAAACAGGTAGGGTAAGTGCGTCAATTGCTGCGGGTGCTTCAGTTTCTGCGGCATTTTAATAATTTAAGTGAATACATTTGTTCAGGGCACAAATAATTTTGAAATTTTTTAAAAAAATTACTTAACGATGTAAGTTTTAAAATAGATATAGGAAGTATATACCAAAACTTAATATTTATGTATTTTATTTTAATTAAAAGTTGACGTGTGCAAGGTTTTAGTTATTTTCATTGTTAACTTTGCTGGCAGTGCAAAAATACCTACATAAAAAAGGCTTTATTATTGTTTTTAGACTTAAAGTGGTTATTATTATGATGATTTTAGATAAAGAAAACCTTGTTTTAAAAGAAAAATTGAACTTTACTTTATTTTTATCTGTTATTATATTTTATTTTTAAGAGTAGTAATTGACACAGAATTTGGGCTTGATTTAATTTCTGCGCCCTCAGAAAATCAACTAAGACTGGTTACAATAAACTATCTATTTTTTGTTAAATGTGATTTATCGTTTCGTCGTGACATCGTATTGTGCAGATCAATTTTGCAATTTACTGAACTCTTTATAATTACAGATAAAGAATAAAAATTGAATAATTATTTAAACAATTTACAAACAAATTATTGTTGTTATTTACTAATTTTTTACAGAATGCACCTAGAAAGATGCAATTTACTAAACTCTTTATAATTACAAAAAAAGTTAAATTAAATTAAACAATTTATAAACAAATTATAAATTGTTTTGTTTGCGGTATTATACACATAAGCACAAAATTATGCGCAGAAACTGACCTACAGGAATTGAATTAACGCAGCAACTGATGCGCAGCAACTGACACAAACGCGCAGAATTAAACGCATTGAATACTATTTTTAATTCATTAAATTTATTAAAATAAATTATATTTTAGAGATGTTATTTATTGTAAACGTATCTTAATAACACAAACTACAAATTTAATAAGTCATAAGTTCAATTTGATCAATATAAAAATTATATTTTATAGTTAAAAGACGTCTTGACCAAAATACCGCAGGAATTAGTACACTTACCCTATATCTTTTTTTCCATTTGCCTATGAATCCAATTGTTGGTTTTTTTAATACAATGGCTGGTTTCTTCATGGGAGTTAATGGGTTAATCACAGGTACTTTATATTTCATAAGGTTTTGTTCAATTTAATGATTTCTATTTCTCACATTTAGTGAATTAAATTTGCAAAAATAGGTTATTTACCAGGTGAACTTTAAAATCATTTTTTATTTAATATTTCTTATTAATTATTGTTTCTATCAATTTAGAATAATAAAATAATTCATTCTTAATAAAATCTAAAAATTTTTTTACGTTTTTATAATAAATTATGTGTTTTCTTTAATATTTTCTAATAGATGAAAATGTGACAGTTTTTACGACTTCATATACTTTAGATGCTAAATTTACAATAAAAAATTCGTTTTGTTCGGTAATCCTAATATCTTTAAAATCATTCCTGGAAAATATTAAAATTTTTTAAAATTAGTCGGCAAATATAATGAAATGACTCTGGAGTAAATATATTTTAGCTGGACCAGAATCTTCTTTGGGTGTTGATCGATATGGCGCAATTGTCTGTAATGGTGGTGGTCGCGATGAAGGCCGCAAGAGTTGCGAGTTGTTAATGTTGAGTAATGGTCAATACAAGTTGGACGTGGTTCACGCCAGTGGCACATGCCGTTGCCCACACCTCAAGTCGAGTATAACCCATTTTAACCCCATTCCATTTTCCAACTTTTACTTCTCCCTTTTCCCTCTCGCTCCCGCTCTCTTTCTCTTTTCCTTTCATGCATTCTCTCCATTCTCCCTCTCCTTTCTTCTCTCACTCTCGACACTTTCGCCTACACCGCACGAAAAGCAAAACGGCGAAACAATCGTCCATTCACACTCCCTATAACCCACCTGTGTCATACGACAAACAACAGTTTACGACTAGCCACAAAATCGTAAATTAATGCGCGGTTATTGACGCGATAAATCTCAGAATTTAATTCAAACTCTCCCTCATGTACCACTGCTACTGCTGCAGCTACTCTCTCCCTCTCTCTCTCTCTTTCTAGCTCTCTGTCTTTCATTTTCTATGGTTCTTTCATTTGTCGTCGATTTCACACATTTTTTTCAAGACCCCTTCTCCCCTTTCCCTTTTTTCTCTCCCTCTCTCCCTATTTTTTCCCTTGTTCCTTCTCTTTCTGTCTTTGGAATATTCTTGCGAATTTTTTTCCCTTTCCCTTATTTTTTTTCCTCCTTTTTTTCCCCCTGTTTTTTCTCTCCCTCTCTCCCTATTTTTTCCCTTGTTCCTTTTCTTTCTGTCTTTGGAATATACTTGCGAATTTTTTTTCCCTTTCCCTTATTTTTTTTTCCTTTTTTCTTCCCACTTTCTCCCTGTTTCTCTATTTCTCTCTCTATTTCTTTCTCTTTTTCTCTCTCTCTCTCTCTTTATCTCTATTTTTCTCTCTCTCTTTCTCTCTCTCTCTTTCTCTCTATTTTTCTCTCTCTCTTTCTCTCTCTCTCTCTTTCTCTCTATTTTTCTCTCTCTCTCTTTCTCTCTCTATTTCTATCTCCTTCTCTCTCTTTTTCTCTTTCTTTCTCTCTCTCTCTCTTTTTATTTTCTTTCTTTACGATATACTTGCGAATTGTTATACACGTCTTTCTTGTTTTGTAATCGCAATACTTCTTCCATTGCAGCAGCAGCAGCAGCTGATTTTTTCTTTTTTTTCAAACCCTCAGTCGTTTTTTTTCAACTCGTCGATAACCTACCCTCCCCCCTTCTCCCTCGCTCTTCTCACAGAGCGAATAACGCGAGTGACAAAGGACAGATAGGATAACGTGTGTGCAAGTGGGGATTTATTGCTCCAGGGAATGGGAAAAGCGAGAATCAAAGAAGAGAAAGTCAAAGACAAAAAAAAAACAAAAATTTCGGCGTAGAATGTTGATGAAAATAGAGAAAAAAAAATATTTTTATATATTTCTAGATGCAAGTTTACTGGTTAAAACAAAAACGACCCTTGACACCCCTCTCATCAATTCCTAAAACCCTTCTCTCGTTATTCTAATCGATAAACCACGTGAATGAAGTTTCATCTCTTTGTTATTTCTACGTGAAAGATCATATCGGTTATTTGCGAAAATTAAACGATAGAATTTCTCTTTTTGTTTTTTTTTTTTTTTGAAAATAGGAGATAAAATTACCGATAACGAATGAAAATTATTTTCTGTATGAAATGTAAAATAAAACGTGTATGTTAATTAATGGAAGAATTTATAAAGACAATTTTGTTATTGAAACGAAAGTGGAAATTTATTTAATACTTTTAATAGAATTTAATTCTTCCTTTCTAGGAGCTTTTATATTTTTTTATAACAATTCGATAGGAAAACTAAATAAACGAAAAAAGTAAATTAATTAAAAAACGGCTAATTCTTAAAAAGTAATTAATTAATTTACTTCTACTGTGAAATTGAATTAGTGAAAAAGTTTACTAATTTAATTCGATAGCTGACTTTTTGAGTTTTTATTTTTGAATTCGTATCACCCAGAGAAAATTATTATTAAAACCAAATATATTTTATTTGACTTAAATAAACGTATATTTGTCTCAGAATCAACTAGACTTTTAATTTGTTTTAAATAAAATTTATATTTGACATAAAGAAAACATATATTTGAGTAAAAAAAATTATATTTAAACTAAATAAAAAAATTTTTATTTAAACTAAATAAAATTTATTTTGTTGAAACAAATAAAAAGTCTAGTTCGTTCTGAGACAAATATACCATTTCTTTGGGTGTAAATTTCACTAAAAAATTAGCAGAAATTACTATTTATTGGCAAAATTTACTAATTCAAATGCAAAAAGTTGGTCACCAAATAATTTATTTTTGAAATTTATTAACACTTTTGCATATCATTGCCCTTCTTTATTATATTTTAGACTTTTTTATATAAAATTTCAGACCAATTTATTACATATTTAATGAAAAAAGTGTTTGAAAAAATTACCATTGAATTTCTAACAGTCACGTGCTGTTAACATTTTATTTCCAATTTTTTCGATTTAATTTATTTCCCTTCTTTATCGACAAAAGGGTCGATAATCAACGAAATAATAGGTACGAAGTACGAAGGTACGAAATAATCAAGTGTTTAATTTATTATTTAGATCTCTAACGGACTTACACTTCAATATTTATTTAGTTTCATATTTAAATATAAAAATAAAAATTTTTTGGATTTGTTAAAATTTTTCATCTATTTTATATGTTTTACTCAAAATTTAAACACGGATAGAAATTGAGCGGCTGGATTCCATAAGGGCACGTAAATTTTTCTCGGCCGAAATCGAAGTCCCCTGGACACTCAAAATTCAACTTCTGAATTTAAATGTTTAAAATATATATCCTTATAGGAAATTTCATTGCGCATCTTTTTTTCTTTTAAATTTTTATTGTATCTGTTACCGTTTTCAAAATATAAGGAAAAAACTGTTTTTTTAAAGAGTGAAATTTTTATTGTTTTTTTCACTTCAACTCGCGATTACTCAGTCAATTTTACGAATTTTTTAATGAAACAAAAACGAAAATACGCGTTGTTTTATCCTACGAGTGACTAAAAAAGAAAAATGTTGTTTTAATTATAAATAAAAAAGTTATTAATTTTTTATTAAGATATTGCAAAATTCGTAAACTGAAATTTTCACTAAGCGGGGAAGTTGAGCAAATTTTGAGCAACAAAAAACTTCCAGCGAGAAAGTTGTTCATTTAGGTCTAAAAAAGTTTTTCCCGAAAGTTACAGTTCAATTAAACAATTAGTTAACAAATGGCGAATGTTAAAAGTCGTTGGCGGCTGAACGCCCAGCGTGCGTATCTCACCCGTATTATGTATACACAGAATAAAACTCTCCAGCTTACTATTAAGTGAGATACGCGCGCTGGGCGTTCAGTCGCCAACGACTTTTAACATTCGCCATTTGTTAACTAATTGTTTAATTGAACTGTAACTTTCGGGAAAAACTTTTTTAGACCTAAATGAATAACTTTCTCGCTGGAAGTTTTTTGTTGCTCAAAATTTGCTCAACTTCCCCGCTTAGTGAAAATTTCAGTTTACGAATTTTGCAATATCTTAATAAAAAATTAATAACTTTTTTATTTATAATTAAAACAACATTTTTCTTTTTTAGTCACTCGTAGGATAAAACAACGCGTATTTTTATTTTTGTTTCATTAAAAAATTCGTAAAATTGACTGAGTAATCGCGAGTTGAAGTGAAAAAAACAATAAAAATTTCACTCTTTAAAAAAACAGTTTTTTCCTTATATTTTGAAAACGGTAACAGATACAATAAAAATTTAAAAGAAAAAAAGATGCGCAATGAAATTTCCTATAAGGATATATATTTTAAACATTTAAATTCAGAAGTTGAATTTTGAGTGTCCAGGGGACTTCGATTTCGGCCGAGAAAAATTTACGTGCCCTTATGGAATCCAGCCGCTCAATTTAGTTTTTTATATTACATATTACACTGAGAAACGAATTAATTTGATTCAAATATATTTAGTTTAAATTTAAATCAAACTTTTAATATCTTTGATATACAGTCAAAAATATTTAAGTTTTATTGAAAAATATTTTTTTGATCATTTAAAAAATAATATATTTAATTTAAACGTAAGTTGTGGTTGTTTTTAAATGATTTATAATCAACTTTTATGTTTGAATTAAACATAAAATTTTTAAACATATTTTTTGTTTAAATCAAAGCAGAAAATATGTTTGAAAAAAATTTGACTAGAGTCAATTAAATTGTATTTAAACCAATAATTTTATTTTTTTTCTTGTCAAATACTGTGTAATTAATTTGAAAAAAAAATTATCCAATTCAAGTAAATATTTATTTTATAACACAGGCAAGCAATCGGTTACTTGAATTAAGTTTTTTTCAATGTATAAAGTAAAAATATCTGAAATAAAAAAAAGAGAAGAATAATAAAAGTAGAAAATTCCCTTAGTCGAAATTGTGAGAAAAATTACTCTGGAAAGGTGGATATTGTCAATTAATGGAAAATAACTACTTTTGTTTTCATTGATTTTTCTTATAACTAATGGAGAAAAATCGATTTCTTTTCTCTTAGGAGAAATTTTTCTTCATTTGAGAATTTTTAAGGATACTTTACACTAGAGTGCAACTTTTCTTCTCTCGCACTGCCTGCAATATCAGCACATTATGATATCAAAAAATCTTTTATTATTTCCCTCCAACGACTGCAGGAAAATCAAATAAAAAAAGTTGAAAAAATAACAAAATTAAAAAATCAATTTCATTTTGGTTACAATTTTTTATTTCAAATTCAGCATCATAAATTAATTCACAGTCAGTTTTAATCACATGGGTGCGATTTTTTAATTTGACTTTGCCTTTCGACTCGATTTTGACTTAAACTTTCATTTTTACTTTGACTTTCACTTTGATTTTGACATTGCTTTTAATGTTGTGTTTTGTTGTTAGCTTCAGTGTCACTTTGACTTTTAAAATCAATGTTCAATTAATAAAAATTAAATAAGGAATAAATAGGGTAAAAAGTAATAAAAGAAAAGACAAAAATAATAAAAAAGTAAGAAAAAAGATAATATCTAAGAAGGTTGTAAATATTAAAAAGAAATAAAATTGACTATTCATGATTATGCTCTTGTTTTTTTTATATTTTGATAGATAATATTATTTTTTTTACTTTTTCACTCTTACTTTTTAAATTTAATAATAGGCATTTATTTATTTTATTTAGAAATGTTATTTCTATTTTTGAAATAATACAAAATTATTTTTATTAATCTACAAAAATTATTAATGTTATTTTTCAATATTTCTCTTCTTTCCAGAAAAATTAGCACTTTGTAACAAACATTTTAGGACTAGGTGAATAATATTTTAATTTTTTCTAAAAAAAAATTAAAAAAACAGTTGCAAAATTAAAATTAGAAAATATTTTGCATATTTTCTGCTTCTCAAGGACAATTTATAAACAAAGTACAAGTTTTAAGTAGAAAAAAAGTTATAAATCAGATTTTGATTAAGAAATTTGATACTCATTTTGGAAATCATATTTACAGAATTTCCGTTTGTTAAAAACTATATTATCGAAATTATAATAAAAAATAAATAAATAGAACAATTTTTATTTTATAAAACAATTTTTCGATACCCCTATTTTTTAATAATATTTTCAGTTATTTTCAAATAATTTAAATATATTACGCTTATTCTTATTCTAACTTTTGAACAGAAATATTTTTATTTTATTATTTGTTTTGCTTGATAAATTTATTGAAAAGTTGATCAGGGTTCTTACGCATTTGTTTATTTGAAAGTTCCTGATTTTTTCAGTTTAAAAAATGAAAATTTTCTAGGTTTTTACTACTTTTTACCATTTTACCACATTAATAATACGAAGTAATTGATTTCGTTAGACGATTTTTAATAACATTTTTAAGAAGAAAGAAATTTATAAATAATTTGTAAATAGAATTTATATGAAATTGAGGAAAATTTTTAAAATTAATTCAATTTTGACAAAAGTTTTGTTAACACGGTAAATCGTTAGGTATTAAAATAACACCAAAATAGATTAAAATAACACTAAATTGGATTATTTTAATCCTTTTTGGTGTTATTTTAATACCTAACGATTTACCGTGAACAATTTTTAAAACAATTGAAATTTCGACGAGAATATTAAAAAACTTTTGAACAAAATTGAGTTTTTGCAATCATTTATAATTTTTCCAAAATTCAATTTTTTAGTGTTTTAAGTAAAATTCATCTATAAAAAATAATTGAATTTTGACAAAAATTTTGTTAACAATTTTTAAAACAATTGAAATTTCGACGGGAATATTAAAAAACTTTTGAACAAAATTGAGTTTTTGCAATCATTTATCATTTTTCCAAAATTCAATTTTTTTTGTGTTTTAACTTAAATTCATCTATAAAAAATAATTGAATTTTGACAAAAATTTATTGTTAACAATTTTTAAAAAAATTGAAATTTCGACGAGAATGTTAAAAAACTTTTGAACATAATTGAGTTTTTGCAATCATTTATAATTTTTCCAAAATTCAATTTTTTTAGTATTTTAAGTAAAATTCATCCACAAATCCATTATTATTTTAAATAATGAATAAAGTGAATATTAGAAAAATATAACGAATTTTATAAGAATTTGAATAATTAAAGTTTTTCATAAACCTAAATTATCTTTAAAATCTGTAAATTTCAATTGTTAAAAATAGAAAAAGTTTGAAATTAATAAAACCCTTTCAATGATAAGGAATCTAGCGTTCAGAATTTCCTTATGAATTTTCGAAATTGAATATTGTTTCAGTACTTTTGACAAAATTTTCTGATTGTTTCCCGACATTCCTGAACATATTTAGAAAAATAGTGATTTTGAGTAGAATTCTTCTGAATAATTGAATTTTTTAATGTTAACGAAGCAAGAAAGTTCACGCGCGCTTTATTTTAGCTGGTAAATAATAAAAATTTACGAACAAAATAATAAAAATATTAGAAAATAATAAAATATTAAAATAGGGAAAAAATGTAACAATAACTACTTGTACACTAATATTTTGCAATTTGAAATCTATTAATTTACTTCTTGATAGTAATTTTGAACAAATGGAATTAAAACTTTTTTTTAAAGTCAAACTTGAAGTAAGACACACTTACACATAGGGGAAAATAATATATAGCATTATATGAGAATAGAGACCTAAAGAATAGGACAAAGAACGAGAGAAAGTATAAAGAACACGAGCAGGGAAAGGGGCAGTTCTTAGACTTTTACACTCAATCGGAAGTGATCGAATGGAGCTGCCCAGGAAAAGAAGGTGCCGAGCCAAAGACAGAATTGGCAAAATCGCGGATCGTCATGTCTACACCCATTCCATTTTATAGATACCTATAGAATGTTTCCAAGTGAGTAACTTTACTTTTCGTTTTCTAACCGACCAATGTATATATATATATATATATATAAAACGACAACTAACGTATGCTGGTTTTCTCTAAAGTTTTTTATCTTCCTTTTTTTGCACCTCTTTCTCTCTCTCTTTCTCTCTCTCACCCCTTCATCCTATTTGTACCGGAAATCTAAACTCATTAATTATGCGGGATAAAAAAAGGTACGTCAGCGAAAAATCTTTGTACCATAAAATCTCTCGGGCAACTATGGAGCGGTTTATCGGATAAGCGACAGGGAGAAAAGCAGACAAGTTTAAAAATATCGCAAGGTTTGTATAATACTATACATATATTTTCCATGCTCCTTCATCATAAACTGACGAAGTTGCCCTCAGTAATGAAACACAATGAATAAAAGAGTTTTTTTTTGCGTTCCTCTTTTTTTTCCCTTCTTTCTGTTTGTTCTTTTTATTGGGATGAAAAAAAGCGTACTCTATGTGACACTGACAAGTGAATAGAATGTGCAATATTTAATCATTTTTCCAGAAAAAAAATGTACATATAGTTTTTTTATATTTATATCTATTTACGTTTTTATTTCAGGTTCTTAGAAGTGAGGAAAATTTTGGTTATAAAAGATTAATAATATGTGGAAAACAAAGAAATCCTAATTATATACAAACTTAAATTGAGAATTCGAACATCGTTTTTTAAGGATATCAAATTGAAACAAAAGATTAATTAAAAATTAAAAAACAAAACGGTGCTTCGTAACGTTTATGACACTTTTTTTTGTCATATTTAATTTTCTTTTGTTTTGCAAATTTTTACTGCTTATGAAAAGTATTTTCTAAACTTTAAATTTTTTGTGTGACTTTATAGAGATTAATTATTTCTACTACAGAATTTATTAATTTTCGATTTAATTAATTAAATTTGTTTGTGGAATGAAAATGGATTACATAACAAATACTTAAAATAGAACTACTTAAAATAGAATTACTTTAAAATAGAAAAATTTTTAATTATAATTTTTAACAAATTATTTTAAATTATTTTGTAATTATAATAAGAATAAATAATTCGAATGATCAAAACTTTTTCAAAATACCAAAAAACCAACTTTATTGTATCGGAAGTTTAATTATCAAGCACTATAATTGTATTATAATTCTTATGATAACACAATAAAAAAAATAAATTATATTATTTAAATGGTCTTAAAATTTACAATGAAAATATTAATTTAAAATTTGTCAGACCAAAACTAAATTTATGATAGTAAAAGTCAGCTCAACATTCAGGAGCACCATTTTAAAAAGTTGATCCTGACTTTAAAAGAAAATATTAAAGATCCTAAAGTTCTGAACGTTCAAATGAACGAAATATATTTATTTCTTCTAAAAATTAAATTTTTATTGTAATTATTTTGCTTCATTATCGAAAAAATTAATTATGGAGTTTGTAAAGGTAAAATTTTGGTTTTTAATTTTTTTTATGATTAGTAATTTACCAAAATATCGACAGTAAAAAATATTTCGTTCATTTGAACGTTCAAAACTTTGAGATCATAAATATTATTAATAACTTCTCGGTTGCTGAGAATGAATATTTTTTATCCAAATTCTAATTAGTATGACTCAATTGAAGTCAAACATTTTCTTTATTTAGTATTTAGTTCCAAAAATATTTTTAATAAATAATTAAATCAAAAAATTTAATTGTTTAATTAAATAATAATAAAGTATAATAAAGAATTATTTACTATTATTATTATAAGTTTACCAAAATTTTAAGTAGCTTTAACTCAATTATAGTCGGACATTTAATTTATTTTGCATTTAGTTCAAAAGAATCACATATTAATAAAAGCAATTAGACTTAAAATATATAATTTAATGATACAAAATATAATAAAAAAATATAATCATTTACAATTATAATTATAAATTTTTTCGAAATTTTAAGTAATATATCTCAATTGTAGTCTATCATTTCCTTTTTTTTTGTATTTAGTTCAAAAAGTAGGTATCACTGCTTAATAAACAGGAAAAATTATTTTTCAATTAGATAATTAAATAATAACAAAGTATAATAACAAATTTTTTGTAATCATAAATATAAATTTATTAAAATTTTAAGTAGAATAACTCAATTGTAGTCGGATATTCCCTTTATTTAGTAATTAGTAAAAAAATCAATTCTTATAAAAAAACAACAATTAGTTTACAATTAAACAATTGAATTATAAAGTATAATGAAGAGTTGAACTATTGGTACAGTAAAAAAAATATAATTTTCCATATTTTGAATAATACAAATGTAATATAAAAATCGCTGCCAAGTTATATATTTTTTAAATAATTTTAGTGTTCATTTAATTTGCTTTCGTAAATCTCGCTGTGTTCTTTTCATGAACACTTTACTTCCTCATAGAGATGTTAATAATTATAAAATATAAATTTTGAACAATTATTCTCAATTGTTGTAATAATTTTTTTCTCTTTATTTGATTAAAAATTCAAGTTCCACATTAAAATTTTTTTTTAAATTTCCATCACAATTTCTGTTTTTTAAAATATGAATAACTTCTTTATTTCTAATCGAATTAGCTTCAAAAATAGGTCAATCGAAACAAGATGATAATCATAGTTTTAAAGTTATTTCTACATTTTTTAACAAAATTTCCAAAAGTTTTATTTTCAAAAATTTTTGATTTTTAAAAGTTTAATATCTTTGGTGAATATGGACGAAAAATATTCATTGAGGGTTTAAAATATGCGGCTAAAAAAACTCTTCAAAATTAGAGAAAAACATTCATAGGTATCTTAACATTTATTTTAAGTTATGGGCAATAAAGGTTTTTTTGAAAAATTAACAATCAAAAATATATATAGTTAAACTTTATTAATCTGTCTCAAAGTACTCTCATTTTATGTCCGCAGGTGAGACCTACAATTTAAAAAAAAAATTCAGCCCAAAAGCTTTTTATAGTTTGGAGATATTTATGAAAATGTGATGCTTACACAAACACACACACACACGGAATGACATTTTTTTTCCTCTATATGAGGAAGCAATATAAATATAATGTAATTATAATATAATTTTAATATATTTAATATGATATTCTTTTTCTTATAAAATATAAAAATGAAGCGAAGCGAAAATTTATGCAATAAAAATTGGAGGAGTTGAAAAAACCTACTTTTCAGCTTCGTACATACAAGATCGTAAGAATCAACACAATGTCAGAGTGAGAGTAGAATCCCGTAGATTAAAGAAAACGGATAAAATTTAACCCTCGACAAATGCGCTCAGTTCGAAAGAATTTATGCGCCACAGTTGGAAGAAGTGAATCTCCCGAAGTTTCAAAGTGAGAGACACAGGAGGAAGTGAAGAAGAAGAGAGAGAGAGAAATGTTTATATATATGATGAGAAAACGAGAAGAAGATATAGAAATAGAAAGAGAGAGAGAGAGAGAATTTCTGAGAGGAAACAGAGTTTGCTTACTTTTCTCTAAGTGCACTCCATCGAGCGCGAACTAATTGTCGAAACAACTCGAAAGCTACGTCTCCTTGTTCTCCAAGGGACCTAAATTGTATTCCAATATCGATATATTTATATAAAGGTGATTCTCTCATTCCTGTTAGTCATATGCTGAAGTATTTTTCCCTTAAACTGTATTTATTCAAATGAAAGAAAATTAGAAAAATTATCATAACATTTCTTTCGTAATACCGCTCATTTTTATTGCAAAAAGACAATAATTTTGAAATTTTATTTTTTAACTCTTCAACGCCCCTGAAGAGGAGGAAAGAATTTTTAAAATCCCAGCAGATTCTTAACGATTTTTAAGAACGCTAATTACGAAGTCGATAACAGTTCTTCAAAATCTAAAATGGCGGACACAATATGGCTGACTCTTGAAAAATTTTAGTGAAATTCGCATTCAACTTCTGGTTTGAGAGTTTTTTGGGTCGCTGATTTCGAGTCTGATCACTGTTAACTTTAAAGTATCAAATGGCAACGAATTGATACTGAAGAAGGGAATTAAAAAAAATGATACAAATTTTTGGCATCTATTTGATCCACTTTAGCATCAATTTGATACTTTCAAGAAAACTGTAGATGTTAGTTTCTCAAAATTTATATTCGATCCACAATTCTGAAAAAATAGCATTAAACTCGTAATCAACGACCTTAAAAACCCTGACTGTTTTCCTATAATATTCAGTAATTATTATTGGGTCAGAATTCGTGAAATTTTCACAGAAAATAAAAAGTATTTGTTTTTAAATCAAAATGATGAAAAAACATTTCTATTTGGTCTTAGGAATGTGTCCACCAAAGGACAGAAAAAAAAATTAATTTTTATAAAAGTTATTGCAAAAAAAAAAATAATATTTGTCTTTTCTCGTCATTAACCGGTTTTAGAAGTTTTTCCCCTTTTTATTTGTTTCTTTTTTTGATAAATGTTTTTAATTTTCTTTATTTGTTGTTTATTTTTCATTTTTTTATTTTATAGTTTTTTCTATTTTTCTAATATTCTTTCTACTTTAGTTTTCAACTAATTATTTCTACTTTATTCTTTTTAATTTTAATTTCATATTTTTTCAATTTTTTCTATTTTATTCTTTTCTATTTTGTTCTAGTTTTTTCTTACTTTTGTAATGTTTCTATTCTTACACGCTTTTGTTTTAATTTTTGTATGTTTTCGATTCTATTTTATTTTTTTAACTAATAATTTCTACTTTATTCCTTTTAATTTTATTTTCATATTTTTTCCAATTTTCCCTATTTTATTCTTTTCTTTTTGTTCTAGTTTTTTACTACTTTTGCAATTTTTCCATTCTTATAGGGTCAGAATTCGTGAAATTTTCACAGAAAACAAAAAGTATTTTTTTTAAATCAAAATGATGAAAAAAACATTTCTATTTGGTCTTAGGAATGTGTCCACCGAAGAACAGAAAAAAATATTATTTTTTATAAAAGTAATTGCAAAATTAATTTTTTTGCAATTTAAAAAAAAAATGTTATTTCTCCTAAATAAATGAACCGATTTAAGTGAACCAAGTGGGAATATAAAGGGAATAAAAAATTGTTTCGTTCAAAATGAGAACGTTTTTAAAAAGTTTAGATTTTAATAATTATTTAATGAATTTGTTATAAACAATTAATTTTTTTTAATGTTCTGATCATTTTAAAAATTTAAAAAAAATATCTACTTACACTTAAAACTATAAGAAATCAAAATCCGTTGAGAAAATTTATTAGGGACAATTATTTTAAAAGTTATAATGGAAATTATACTGGCGCTTGGTATTGCATCAACACTGAACTTAGTTTTCGATAATTTTTATGGTTATATAACTGAATAAAAATGTTAATTCGACAGTGTTTTGTTCATTTCGTAGTTAAAAATAATGTTTTAATTCTGAAAATCATCAAAATCGCATCTCCGTTCGATATAATTTCCATTGTAACTTTTAAAATAATAGTCGCTCATAAATTTTCTCAACTGATTTTGATATATATATATATATATATATATATATATATATATATATATATATATATATATTTTAATTTTTAAAAGGCGCAGAACGTTGAAAAAAATTAATTGTTTATAAAAAATTCATTAAATAATTATTAAAATCACGGTAAATCGTTAGGTATTAAAATAACACCAAAATGGATTAAAATAACACTAAATTTGATTATTTTAATCCTTTTTGGTGTTATTTTAATACCTAACGATTTACCGTGATATAAACTTTTTAAAAATTTTCTAATTCTGAACGAAAGTATTTTTCATTCCCTTTATATTCCCGCTTGATTCACTTAAATCGGTTCATTCATTTAGGAGCAATAACATTTTGTTTAAAAAGTTGCAAAAAAATTAATTTGGCAATAACTTTTAGAAAAAATAATTTTTTTTTCAGTTTTTTGGTGGACACATTCCTAAGACCAAATAGAAATGTTTTTTCATCATTTTGATTAATAAAAAAAATCCTTTTTGTTTTTTGTGAAAATTTCACGAATTCTGACCCTATTTTTTTGTTAAAACTGTTTATTAATTATTTTTTAATAAAAAAGGCGACACAAAATTATTATTCTTTCAAAAAAAAAATACATTTACAGTAATGTAATGTGATGTATTTTCTAGAAATGCAAATACAGTTAATATATCAGAATTCACAATAGTCATGGCCCAACGATACGGACACAAGTCTCATAGTTATTTGTATTTTCGTCGTGTAAGCAACGCTTATTAATGCCCCGCGGTATGACGACGCGATGCACCAACACCAATCCCCCTAGGAACAATGGTTATATAGAACAACCTCTCTATATACCGTAGGGTTAACTACCCTCGTCGCAAACGAGATTATTACCAAGATAAACGGAAAATTAACTGCAAAATGCTTAGTTTTACTTGGTAAAGGTTATTCAAACGATAATTTTAATAACGTATTTATTGTTTACAAGCAACGAAATACAAAAGGCACTTTGATTATTATAGAGAAAGAGAGAGAGAAGGTAAAAAAATAAACAAGCAATAAAATGAGATGTACATCCCTCCCTCTTTTCTCTCTTTTTCATTGCCAAGTGAAATCGACAGAATTCCATATTAACAAAATTTTATTAACGCCAGAAGCTTTTTATGATAAAAAATGAGCTCTTTTTTTATTACAGTCGCATGCTGGCCTTGAATTTAAGATGATCCGCTATTAAATTTTATTATATGAAGACATTCGCAATTTGGGAAAATTGTTTTTGTTCGAAATGTGACAATTTTCATTTTGCTCCGAAAAGTTGAAAATAGTAATAATTGGCATTACTTGTAATTATTGAGAGTAATTGTATTTATGAGTGAAGAAATAAACACTAGAAAAACAATATATTTGAATCAAACATAATTATCTTTGTTATACATTCTACCAAAAACTATCTTTGAATTAAACATAATCATTTTGATTCAATACTTAGTAAATTTGATTCAATAAAACTTATATTTAATTCAATTATAAAATATTTTTAATTTAACATATTTATTTATTTTATTTATTTTTAATTAAACATATTTTTTTATTGGCTACTTATCTTTCAATTAAAAAAAAGGTTTTCTCAGTGAATAACTCATTCAAAATGTTTATTTTATTTTAATTATTATTTTAGTTTTATTACAATAATTGTTATTATTATTATGATTATTTTAATAAATATTTTTTGCTTTTAATATTTTATTAAATATTTTAATAAATAAAAAGTAGATGGACATAACTACTATTTTGAAAATTTCAACCTTGAATTTAAAGGAATATTTTCTAGTGAAGAATTATACTCAATTTTCTGAGTTTTAATGTTCAATATCAAAATTTTAATTAGTATAAATCAAATATATTCGGACATTTCCTCTACTTAGTGTTTAGTTAAAAAAATTAGTTCCTAACAAAACATAACAATTACTCGTCAATTAAATAATCAATTTACAAAAATTTCTAGTAAATGTAGATGACGACATAATTATTTTTTATTAATCTATACCTGGATCACGATATAAATTACAGTAAAATAGTATTTTAAAAAAACTATTTTTTACTTTAAGAGAAACTCGAAAATCAAATTAAATTGAAAAATAAGAAAATTAAATTTAAACTCTAAAAGAAGAATTTGGATTAATGAAAGTTTTAAGTAGTATAACTGAAATATAGTTAGACGATTTCTTTATTTAGTGTTTAATTAAATAAATTACATTTTAATTAAAGAGGCAATCAGTTTTCAGTTATATAGTGAATTTAAAGAAATTTCTTTACAAAATTAATAAATAAAATACTGAAAGAATGTCTCAAACGATTTAAAAGAATGTAAAATTTTCCAAATTTATAAAGTTAATATTCTTATTCAATAAATGGTTTATAAAAGATATAAAAAAGTAAATAATTAATTAACTTGTTTATTATTAAGCGTTATTGAATTATAACCGTGAATAAGTAATTTTTTAAACTAATCTATTTCTTGCTTATTGTCAAATAAATATTTATATTTTAAATGAAATAATAATAATAATAATAATAATAATAATAATAATAATTAATAATAATTTTTTATTAATTTAAGAAATAAGTTATATTTGACTCAATAAATTCAGTGCTTGAATCGATACACCATTTAATTGACAATAGACATTATTTTAATTATTTTCTAGTAAAATATTAAATTGCAAAAGTCAAGTAAAATTTTTGTTTTGATTTAAAAAAAGAATCAAAACAACAAATAATAAAACAAAAAACCAAAAATAACAATGAAAAAAAAACAATATCTGAAACGACTGCCAAAAATTGAAACAACGACGAAACGAATAAGATTAAAATTTAAAATAATGAAGAAAGGAAAGATAAAAAATTTTTTTCTCCTGTGATTTAGTTTACATTTCCATTTGGAGAATGAAATTTTTGAAATTTTCAACATTTAGAAAGAGCTCCGATCGATTGAAATATTTTTGTAATATTATATATGAAAAGAGAAAGAACAGAGGCGACGATGCAACCACAACATCAGTAAGATTTCCCAAGTCTCAGGAAAAATCTGACCTCTTCCCACGCCTTGTTGCAATAAACTTGGAAGGATGGGGATTGAAGAAAGAGGGAGAGAGAGGGGGGGGGAGAGGGTGGAACAAAAAAAAGAAGATCAAGGTTCCGCCATGTATCATGGCAAGATAAAAGTTTATCATTCATTGCCGAGAAGCACTTTATCCCCGAGACTCTCATATCCGGAAGAGCCTTGGACCACTAAGAAATTCTATTGTTGCATTTGGAAAGCTGAGATGAAAATCCGCCAGTGCTGACATAAAAATATGCATGTTTAAGTGCGCGCCTCCTTCCCACGAAAATGGGTGGAGATCTCTCGATTCTTTTGCAAATATAATAAAAAATCTTCTTTTAACTCATAAAACTCACATATAGATGAGAGACTGTGGAAGCGAATTTTTCACACAAATCATTAATTAATGTCATGATTTTCGGAATTTTTTGAAAGGAAATTTTAAATAATTCCTAAATAATTCCTAAAAAGTAAAAATGGATTTTTACATAAATATAATTAATTACAGTCATGATTTTTGAAATTTTGACAATACAAATTTTAAGTAATTCAAAAGAAAGTATTTTAACATAAATAATTAATTAAATAAATAATAATTAATAATAATAATTTTGATAAAACAAATTTTAAATAATTTGCAAAAGGTAATTTTGCCATAAATAATAAATTTCACATTTTTCAGAATTTTGTACGAACAAATTTTAAATAATTCCAAAAAATGTATTTTAATTTTTAGCTTAATAATTAATAATAAATGTCAACATTTTTGTAATTAAAAAAAATCCAAAAGAAGAAAACCAAGAAGAAACGAACGAAGAATTAATCAGAAAAAATATTTTTAAAAAACTAGTCACACTGTTGATTCGATTTATTTTAAATAACTTTGTTGAAATTCACAACGATCTTAATTAATAATGTAGAAAAAGTAATATTAATTTCTAAAGAAATTTTCAAAAAACTTTTGTATAGAAATATATTTTTTTAATTTCTTAACCTGAAACTTCTAAAAAGTAAATTTTCAAACAAGAAAGTTGATCTTTTTTAGCAAAAAATTAAAAATGGTTTTAATCGTTGATAATGAACTTTGCGAACTTTAACAACTTTTACATTGGAGCTTCGTACTTATAGAAAAGAAATAGAAAATAATTTAGTTTAAAAAAATTCCTGGTTGAGAATTTCTCAAACGGATAAACTGGGATTAAAAAAAATTTATTTCCAGCAGTAAATTATTTCTTTTCTGTTTCTTAGTCAAATCTTTAACGAAAAAAAGTTTGTCATCTAATCAAGATTTACTTTTTTCCTAATGATTATTATTATTATTATTATTATTATAGAAAAATAAAATTTTTTCTTGGGACAGACAAATAATATTTGTTTTTTAACAAATAAAGTTTATTTCTTAGAAAATAAAGTTGCTTTTATAGACGTTTTTGATACAAATAAAATTTTTTCTCTTTTACAGATTTTTTTCAGACAAATAAAGTTTTTTGTTATAGAATTTTTATGTACAAATAAAATTTCTTACATATAAATACAAAAATCTTTTGCAAGAAATAAAATTTATTTTGTAACAAATAACATTTCATTGTAACAAACAAGGTTAAAACAATTTTATTTTTAGTGAAAAAGTATTTTTTCTGTTTCTTAGTCAATTCTTTAACGAAAACAAGTTTGTCATCTATTTAAGTTTTACTTTTTTTCTGACGAAAACGATTTTTTCAGACAATTTTATGGCTATATCGATGTTTTGGTTAAAAGAAAACGGTGGCAAATAAGTCAAATTAAATTTCAGTAATAAAAAGCAAGAAAAATGAAGAGATAAAAGAGAATAAAAAAATAAATAGAATGAAAATAAAATTGAAAACTTACAACAATTAAAAGAAAAATGTGTAAAAATGTAAAAATATTTAAAGAACAGAAAAAATAGAGCAAAATGAAAAGGAATAAAATAGAAATAATTAGTTAAAAAATAATCGAAAAATTACAAAAATTAAAACAAAAAAGTATAGGGTCGGAATTCGGGAATTTTTCACAGAAAACAAAAAGTATCTTTTTTAAATCAAAGTGATGAAAAAATATTTCTACTTGATCCTAGGAATGTGTCCATCAAAGAACAGAAAAAAATATTATACTTTATAAAAGTTATTACAAATTTAATTTTTTGCAACTTTTTAAACAAAATGTTATTTCTCCTAAATGAATGAACCGATTTAAATAATTGTCGCTCATAAATTTTCTCAACGGATTTTTATTTTTTATAGTTTTAAGTGTAAGTAGATATTTTTTTTAAATTTCTAAAAGGCGCAGAACATTAAAAAAAATTAATTGTTTATAAAAAATTCATTAAATAATTATTAAAATATAAACTTTTTAAAAATGTTCTCATTTTGAACGAAACTATTTTTTATTCCCCTTATATTCCCACTTGGTTCACTTAAATCGGTTCATTTATTTAGGAGAAATAACATTTTTTTTTAAAAATTTCAAAAAAAAATAATTTTGCAATTACTTTTATAAAAAATAATATTTTTTTCTGTTCTTCGGTGGACACATTCCTAAGACCATATACAAATGTTTTTTTCATCATTTTGATTTAAAAAAAATACTTTTTGTTTTCTGTGAAAATTTCACGAATTCTGACCCTATAAGAATGGAAAAATTGCAAAAGAAGTAAAAAACTAGAACAAAAAGAAAAGAATAAAATAGGGAAAATTGGAAAAAATATGAAAATAAAATTAAAAGGAATAAAGTAGAAATAATTAGTTAAAAAAATAAAATAGAATCGAAAACATACAAAAATTAAAACAAAAGCGTATAAGAATGGAAAAATTACAAAAGTAAGAAAAAACTAGAACAAAATAGAAAAGAATAAAATAGAAAAAATTGAAAAAAAAATTAAATTAAAATTAAAAAGAATAAAGTAGAAATAATTAGTTGAAAACTAAAGTAGAAAGAATATTAGAAAAATAGAAAAAACTATAAAATAAAAAAAATGAAAAATAAACAACAATTAAAGAAAATTAAGAACATTTATCAAAAAGAGAAACAAATAAAAAGGGGAAAAACTTCTAAAACCGGTAAATGACGAGAAAAGACAAATATTATTTTTTTTCCACTCGATTGAATTTTTTTTCCAAAGAATTTTTTCCATCTTTTTTTTTTTAAAAAGATATTTCCTTGAAGAATGACTGAGAAGTTATTTAGTTAAAGTTTGATAGGACAGTTAGAATAGAGTAGTGGGTCGGTTGGTTTTCCTTAGTTCGTCGCATAAAAGAAGGCATAACTGGGATAGAGAAGTTGTGTGGGGTTTTTTTTTCTTCTTTTACAGGAAGAGGAGGAGGAGGAGGAAAAGTGGGAGGGGAATAAAAAAGAGAGTGAACGAGAAAAAGAGAGAAAGAGTGCGAGGTTAGAGGAGCAATCAGCATTTACAACTCGGTTGAAAGTTTCGCTACGCCAAGAAGCGCCATCGACGTCACCGCGTCATCTCCATCAGCATCGCGCATCTCTTATATATGTGCTATAGCTAAAAAGAGAGAGAGAGAGAGGGCGTCCCGGTGCTTTATTATCATATGTTTTTACTCGGTGCTTCCATCGAGGACATCCTCGTCGTTTTATTCTCCAGTGAATTTCTATTCTCTTTCTCTCTCTTTTTTGTCTTCTTACTTTCTTTCTTTCTCTTTCTCTCTTTTTCTCATTCTTTTTTCACTCTCCTTTTTTTTATTTTTCTCTCTCTCTCTTTCTCTCTTTCTTTTTCTCTTTTTTCTCTCTTTATCTCTTTCTTTCGCTCTGTCTCTCTCTCTCTCCTTTTCTCCTCTGACACTTTTTTTCCTTAATTTTTTCTTTCATCCTCCTGTTGTTCTTCTTCTCAATCTTAAGAAAATGAAAAAAAACCCTTGACGCGCTCCTTCTTTTGTGAAATTCCCTAAACGAACTTCAATAGTCGTGGAATAATCAAAAATGAAAATACAAATAAACAATAAAAAAAATAAGGAAATTATGTAACTTTTTTTACAAAATCAACGAAATAAGAAAAAAATTAACAAAGTTTTTTAAATATTATATTCCCCTAAATATTTTATTCACAGTAATGTTCTAATGATAAAAATAAAAATAAAAAAAAACTATAAATTTAGACAAAAAATGAAACAAAAGTGTTGCGAAGCAACACGAAATTAGAAAAAATTAACAATGTTTTTTAAATATTATATTCACCTAAATATTTTATTTATAGTAATGTTCTAAAGATAAAAATAAAAAAAACTATAAATTGAGGCAAAAAATGAAACAAAAGTGTTGCGAAGGAACACGAAATTAGAAAAAATTAACAAGGTTTTTTAAATATTATATTCCCCTAAATATTTTATTTACAGTAATATTTTAAAGATAAAAATAAAAATAGAATAAAAATAAAATTCTAAATTGAGACAAAAAATTAATCGAAAGTGATTTTGTCTCAACTCATTTTTTGTCTCAGGTTGAGACAAAAAAGTTTTTCTTTAGAAAAACAACAATTAACATGTAGAAATATATTGATATTTACAGTCATAACAAAAACTAATATTTTTTTCTCCTTATTAATAAATTAAAATACATAAATAATTAATAAACTACAACTCAATTTTGTCAAAAAAAGAAAAATTCGCTCTATTTATTCATGTTCTAAAAAGCTCGAGGGTCACATAGGAGAAATAATGGAAGGCGAGAAAATGTTGTTGAGGTTTTTTTTTAAAAAGCAAAAAAAAGAGAGAAAGGGGATAATTAGAGACATAGAGAGAGGCGTGTAAGAGAATGAGAGCAAATGAGGAGGAGAGAAAGGGCGATATCCTTTCCTTCATGTGGCTTCGTTAAGAGGATTAAGTGGCTTTGAAGCTACGTCGACTGAAATCGAGGTAGATCGAGCGAGAAGGCGATGAACTCGAGTTGAGATCGCTTGCCACATCCCATAGGAGTGTACTTTAAATAACGACTCTCGAGATTTACTTATTTAACCTAAAAGGAGATAATGAAGTATTTCTACACTCTCGTTGTTTTACATATACACATATATAGACAAAGACAAAAAAATACTTGATAAAAGAAAAACATTCACAAACTTCAAAAGATATATATACATAACTCCTCAAAGTGAAACTCATCATTTCAAAAAAAAAAAAAAAAAAATTCAACACCATCTTTCATTCAGAAAATTGCGAGGAAAAAAGAAATCAGTTTTCTTTTATAATCCAGAAAGAAACGATGATAATAATAATAATAGAATTTTTTGCCTTTTTATGTCTTTGCTTAGTAACTTTTTGAAAAGCAAAAAAATGTTTCTTTTTATTTCAAATGTTTAGAATTTCCAATTTATATTTAATTTTAAAGTAAAAAAAATAAAGTTTAAATTATTATTAAATATGAAGATACTTATCATTCCAAGTCTTTGACTCATGTCGAATTTTTTATAATCTAAAAATTTTTTTTCTAAAGACGAAGTTCAAAAAAACTTTTTTCTACTCAAGATGATTTTCTAATTTTCATTCTTCTAATATTAAAGTCATTTTCTAAAAATTTATTTTTCTAATAAAGGTAATTTTCAACATTTACTTTTCTAAAAAAAATTCATTTTTTGTAATGACAAATCAATAGACACATGATTAAAAATTAAATATACAAAAATTTTTTAATTCTTTAAAAAAGTACTTAAAGAAATACTTTGTGGTTAAAAAAATAAAAAATAAAAATTATGGAAATTTTTCAACAAAAGTTTTAAATAATCTAGTTAAAAATCGTATTTTTCAAAAAAGAACCGAATTTTGTTAAAAAATTGTAATAAAAAATAGTAATTTGAGAAAATCTTTTTGAGTCAATTAAAAATTTCATTGAAACTAAATAAAACTTTTTTGAGACAAATGAAGTTTGATTAAATGAAGTTTGGAAATAAATAAAATTTCTTTTCTAAGAAATCCAATATTCTTTAATAAAAATAAATTATCTTTCATACAAAACAAACCTTCTTTTCTATTTAAATCCAAATTAGGTAAAAAACGTCCATTGATTTAAATTAATAAAAAAAATTTGACTGCTTCTTAGAAATGTTTCACTAAAATTTAACTAGGAATATTAATATCAAGTTTTACAATTTTAAAATGTGGACAATTTTTTACTACATCGAAATTATATAGTTGCAGGAAAGAAATTTTTTTTGCATATAACAAATAACATTTATTTGAACTAAATAAACTTTTCTTTACAAAAAATAATATTTCTCAACAGCAAATGATATTTATATTTAAATAATTTTTTTTTAAGTAATAAAATTGAACTTTTAATGAATAAAATTTCTTTTACAGAACTACTTTGATGGAAATAAAACTTGTTTCAAAGGATAAAATAAAATTTCACATGCAACAAATAATAATTCATCGTTTAAAATAATATTTCTGTTTTTAAAAATAAAATTTTCTTTTTTTAATGAATAAAATTTCTTTTATAGAATTTCTTTGATGCAAAAAAGTTCTTTTTTAGAGAAATAAAACATTTTTTTTGTAACAAACAAATAATATTTGCTTTTTTAACAAATAAAGTTTATTTATTAGAAAATGCAGTTACTTTTATAGACGTTTTGATACAAATAAAATTTTTTTTCTTTTACAGATTTTTTCATACAAATAAAATTTTTTATTATAGAATTTTTTTGAGACAAATAAAATTTCTTACAAAAAAATGCAAAATTTTTTTGCAAGAAATAATATTTATTTTGTAACAAATAACATTTTATTGAAACAAACAAGGTTACAAAAATTTTATTTCCAGCGGAAAAGTATTTTTTTCTGTTTCTTAGTCAATTAAAGAAAATAAGTTTATCATCTATTCAAGTTTTACATTTTTTCTAACGAAAACGAATTTTCCAGCTAATTTTGTAGCTATATCGACGTTTTGGTCGAAAAAAAAACGATTTCAAATAATTGAAATGAAAATTCAATAATTAAAAGCAAGAATAATGAAAAGATGACGGAAAATAAAAAAAATAGAATGAAAATAAAATTTAAAACTTACAAAGATTGAAACAAAATTGAGAAAATTGTAAAAACATTTATTCTTTAAAAAAAAGAATTGATTTTGTAACAAATAACATTTCATTGTAACAAATTTTTTATAAAATAAATGAAATTTCAATGAAGCAAATAGAATTCCTGTGCAAAGCAAATAAAAATTCATTGAAAAAATTAAAAATGTTTTCATCTTAATTTTTTATACTCACAAAATATGATGATCCTCAAGTTTTAAACGTTCAAATAAATGAAAAATTTTTATTAAAGATATCTTAAAAAATTACTATTCAATAATTCATAAAAAAATTTTAAAACTAAAATTTTACATTTACAAACTCAGTAATTAATTTTTTGGATAGTGACACAAGATAATTGCAATAAAAATTTTATTTTTAGAAGAAATATATAAATTTTGTTCATTTGAACGTTCAGAACTTTAGGATCTTCACAAAATTGCATTTAAAAATGTGTTCATCTGAATTTTTTTTTTGCTCACAAAATTGAAATTAGTTAAAATATTTACCAACTTAAATCAGTCGTTGAGTTTTTTTTAATTAGTACATTCTACTAATAAATAACAATTTCTGTAAATTTATTGGCGAATTTTACTTAGAGATTTCTACTAATTTATTTGCCTAATTTACTAATTTAATTTAGAGTGCAAAATGTTATTGAATTTAAATTTTCGCACCACTAAAATTTGACAATTCTCCGACAGATGGCGAACAAGATTCTTTCTCGCAAAAATAAAATGTAAGAAAGGCCATGTAATCAAAAAAAATGAAAGAAAGTAGAATAACAAATATTTATTTTCTTTTTCTTTGTCCCCAGTTTTTAATTCTTATTACCAATTAAAAAAATACAAAAATATACTTCAGAAATACAAAAAGTGGCCTAAAAAAAGCTAATTTACCTTTTTGCACCTAAAATTGATTATAAATTGTAAATTGAAAAGAAATGGTATAAAATCTCTTAATTCTCACTTTAGAACTAAAAGACAAAGTTGAAAATTAAATTGTCAACTATTATATCCCTATAGTATAAAAGACAGACTGATCGAGCACTTGCTTATAGGAAACTTGCTTCCTGCCTCCCCCCCTTCTGCAATTTCTCCTGCCCCATCTCTTTCAACAAAACTTGTCGAGTGCAAGTACCACACAGTACTTTAGGGGATAGATTCATGTTCCTGCCGCAAGATACTTCTTTTAAAAGAACTTGAAACCGCAAATAGTTAGCGAGAATTGAATATACAACAGAAACCACTGGCCATTCGGGTAACTCTCTGAAACACTCACACTTCCATTCTCCATGTGACCCCTCAATTGAATAACCTTTTGCTAGTTTATCGATCGAACCCCGTATACATATATATATATATATATATATATATTAAAGGGGTGCGATGACACAAAATTTAATGGTGTGAGGGACGAGAGAAAGGGAGAGAGGGCCAAGTGTATTGAATAGCGAGGATCACATTTTGTCCATCAATTTCCGCTTAAACTTTCAAAAGTTACATCAGCGAATCGCCTGAAGACGAGAAGATAAAAAGCAAATCTTCCACCTAATCTTTTAGTACCCTCATTTAACCCCTTCCTCCATTATATTTTCAAGTGTCGTGGAAAAGTTCTTTTCTTATTCCATATAACGTCAAAAAAAAGTAGAATTTCATCAGATTTTTATTACATTCATTTTAGTTAATGCACCGTGTTCTCCTCATGAATTTTAGAAATATGATTTAAATTAATCATTTTTTTTTCATATTAAATTTTCATCAGTACTGTGAAAAATTGAATAAACTTACTTTTTGGGTTAGAGTTTCTTAATTTTTTATTCTTGCATTATTTTTTTATTAATAATATAGTTTTTCTAAGACAAAAAAAAGGTTTCGTTCTTAATAATAATTAAATTAACATCCCAAGAAAACTCGTCCTTAGAAAAAATTATTATCTTTTTGGAATTTCAATAATAAATTATTATTTTTAATAATTATTGAATTTGTTAATAAATGTTAAAATAATGACTTTATTCACGAGCAATAAAGTTGCTTCACATCTATTATCAATTTGCAATATTTTCATAGCGTCAAATTCCAAGGCTGCAATGATTTAAATCAAGTTGATTTAAATCATGATTTTAATCTTGATTTAAATCTTGACATTTAAATCATGATTTAAATCAAACTGCGAAATGCATTAGAAACCGAAAAGGATACAAAATTAGAATTTATGTTAAAAGTTTTTAATTAAATAAAAGTAAAAAAGAATATCTTATAAAGATAATATAATGAATATCAGAAAATAATAATTATTATTTTTTGTTTATTTGTCGAAAGTTATTGAAAGATAAAAAATCTGTATTTTATATTTGAGTCAAAGAAGCATTAAATATCAGTATTTTGTTAAGATTTCCTAAACTTTTTTAAAACAAATTTTATTGTAACAAGAATTTATATATGTATTTTTTATTAAGGGTAGCCACAAATTATAAAAACAATTATAAATCAGAGATTTAGTTGGTCAGAAAAATACAGGGAATTTTTAAAAATTCTTTAAAAGTCAGGGAATTTTAATCGAAAGAAACCACAAATTAAAAAACTTTGATAAACTTAGTTTTTGTATTTAGACTTCTTTTGTATAATATTTAATAATTAAACAAACATTTTTTAAATGTCTTATGTTTTTTTTATAAATAAAATTGTTACTTAAAAAGCATTAATAAATTTTTATAAGATTTTTTTTTAAGTGTAAAGTTAAGCGGAACTCTACTGCCACAAAAATGTATTTTTATATGCAGAATAAACATGAATTGAATTGAATTGCATTATTAAAATTTTAATTAGTAATGCAGAGTATTAAATAATAATTTAAAAATTTGTTAATCAGGAAAAATGAAAAATTAGTCAGGAAAAATCAGAAAATTCTAAAAATGAAATTTTGCATGCACCCTATTATTGATTTTTTAATTCCTAATATTAAAAAAAAATATATTTAAAAAATAGTATTAAAAAATGATTTAAATAAAAAAAATCCGATTTAAATAAAAAAAAATCTGATTTTTTTGATTTTTAAAAAAAAATCATGATTTTTATCAGCCCTGTCAAATTCAAATTTGTTATTTCTACTTTCACACAAAGTTATAATTTCCTGGCGACAAATATAATTTGTTTGATTTAAATAAATAAACATTTGTCTTTAATACTGTAAACTTATTTATTTTTGCGAAACGAAAGAGTTATTTGACCCAATTCACATTTTTTTTGAGTCGTTTAAAATTTTTATTGAAATTAAATTTTGAAGCAAATAAAATTTCTTCAAACTAAAAGTTAATGCAGCTTTTGTTCTAAGATGAATTTTAGAAGGTAGGTGGTCACTTTTTCTAAAAAATATTTTCTAATCCTTTTTGCATTAAGAATGTGATTTCTAATCAAATGTAGTTTCGAAAAAAAGTTTTTCTAATCAGTTTTAATTAAAAAAAAGGTTTTTCAAATGAGTTTTGATTTATAAAAAAAGTTTTTCTAACAAGTTGTGATTTCCAATATTTATATTTCTAAAAATTGTAAAATTTCATAATTTTTGATAAAAGTTAGAAACTTGGTAAAAAAAACTAAAATTAAAAGTAAAACTAAAATGAAATTAAAAATATTAACTCTCATATTATCTATTGATCAATCATAATTCTGCTTACGTAATTAGTTACCTTTAGAAAAAGAAGAAAATTTTTTATAAAATAACTATTTGTTAACAAAAATTCTGTTCTTAAATTCTTAATATTGTTAGGAAAAGAATTTTTCGAAATTTTCCTTTATTTAATTTTTCATTATTAAAAAGAAATTTTTAGAAAATAACCTTTATTAGAAGAAAGAAAAATAGAAAATCAGCTTCAATAGAAAAAAAGCATTTTAGAAATTCACTTTTAATAGAAACCATTTTTTTTAAAAATCCACCATTATTAGAAAAAATATTTTTAGAAAATAAAAAAAAAATAAAAATTCGAAAATACGTTTTATAAAAACTGTACCCCAATCATTTTAGAAATATCAATTAAAACAATAACTATTTCTTGTTCTACAATAAAAACTTTTTTTACTTTCAGGTCAGGATTTCTTTATTTTTAATTTTTTTAAAAAAATAAAAATTCGAAAATACGTTTTAAAAAAACTGTACCCCAATCATTTTAGTAATATCAATTAAAACAATAACTATTTCTTGTCCTACAATAAAAACTTTTTTTACTTTCAGGTCAAGATTTCTTTATTTTTAATTTTTTTTAATTTATTTATTTTTAATTTTTAATTTTTTTTTAATTTAATTCCTAACTTTATTGTTATTTTTTGTGATGAAATGATTTTTTTTTAATTTTTTGACAAAAGTAAAATTTATTATTAAAGTCAATAACAATTATTGTTTTTAATGGTCTTTACAGCATTTTTTCCAGAGCTCTATTTCACCAATTAGATAATAATTAAATGATTTATTTCTTTTTTGTATTTAGTGTACAAAAATATTGTTAAGAAAATTAATTTTCAAATGTTTGTTTTAATTGTTCATCAATAATTATAAATTGATAATAAAATTGAGTTCCTACGAAATAAAAATATTTCGTAACCGAAGAATTTCTGTTAATTAATATATTTTAACTTTCATAGATTTTTTTTATTTATTTTAATTATTTTTCCAAGTTTCTAAGCAAATTTCTGCAAGTGAAACAAATCAACTATTTGTCAAACAAGATAATTGAAAATTTTTTTTTAATAACGTTTTAAAATTGCACTCATGTTCCTTTTATTTTTTATTTCATTAATTTCTCGTAGATTTTTATTTTTCTCTTCATGAGTTTCTACAAAAATTAACAAACAGGAAGTAAACAAAAATATTAATGTGAAAATACAAAAACTGTCAAAGTGTAAATAAAATTAAAAATAAATATTTTTTTTTAAGTTGAAGTAAAAATAAGACTAAAAATAAAAATCAGTCACATTTAAAGAAAAAAAAGAAGACAAAATAAAAATTGTGATTTAATTTCTGTTCCGAAAAAATCCCGAATTTTTTCTTCTTTCATTTGAAAAAGAAAAGAAAAAAAATTGCCTTTTTTGACGTAAAATTCAAAGTGTATTAAAGAATTTAAGCGCGTTTCTTCGAGTGTTCGTGCAAATGATTTCTCATTCGTTCGGTAGGAAAAGTCAATAATGTCGAACCCAAGCTTTAAAGGGAGTTGATTTTATAAGATTGATTTACGTCTACGACCCGATCAAGAGTCGGCTTACTAATCGAGCTTTGGAGAGGGGAAAAGAGTGAAAGAGAGAGAGAGAGAGTGAGAAAAAAAGAGAGTGAGAGAGAGAGTGAGGAGGACGACTTTATAGTTTCAGTCTCTTATGTTTTCCACCCTCCCCTACCACTCCTATTCCTTTTTAGTGCTTATAGTACGTCTACCTTTAAAGCCATTATTACCGATCCGCGACGGTCGTTTCGTCTTAGAAATTAGGATGTGACCCGGAAAACAGACCTCTCTTCGTACAAGGGAGAATTAAACTGTAATCTGATCGAAGTTAACGAGTCAGAAACCTCTTGCCAGTGATCTTAGAAAATTTAGCACAATTAGCAAAAATTTTCTTTTAGAGTTAGAAAAAAGCTGTTTCTTTTTTTTTTTAATTGAAAACAAGATGTTTACTAATTTTGTATGACGAATTTTTTCTATGTTTTAATAAATGTCGTGTTTTTTTTACTTTTTCATAACAAAATATAAAAATACATTTTTTTTAATTTTAAAGTTACAATTTTCACTGATTTTCATATTAAAATTGTATGACTTGCATATTGTAATTAACATTAAACATTTAAAATGTTCTCAATCTTACACACTAAAAGAAAATGTATATTAAATTTTGTAAAAGTATTTTACAGTTTGGGGAAAAAGTGTAACAAACCGAAATTTTGATATAAAAAATACTAAACTTTATAAAAAATTATGTGAAATTTAGTATAATTATATCAAATATAAAAAAGTTTAATTAAATTTTAATATAATTTTACTAAATTCCACATAGGTTTTTTTAAGTTTAATATTTTTTATATCAAAATTTCGGTTTGTGAAACTTTTTCCACAAATTGTAATATACTTTTACAAAATTTAATATACATTTTCTTTCAGTGTAGAATAAAAATCCTAAGATTTTAATTTTAATATAATATCATTAATAATAGGTATAAATAACATACTGAAATTATTTTCAGCATAAAAATAGTGAGATAAAGAATAAATTAGTATTTTTTCAATTAGAACATTATTTAAAAGAACAAAACTAAAATTACAATTTTTTAATGTTATTCTTATTAGCAACATTAAAATAGGATTTTAAATATTACAATAAAATTTCAAACATTTCATTAAAATCTTGACGATTAAAAAAGGATTGTAAATATTAAAATTAGATTTTGAACATTGCATTAAAATTTTAACTATTAAAATAAGGTTTTTGAACATTAAAATAGAACATTAAAGTTGAAACTTTAAAACAGGATCTTAAAAAACAATTATAAACAGTAATTATATTTAATTTTTGACAGTAACATCGAATTTTATACCTTAAAAAATAGTTTAATAGAATTTTAATTATAAAAAATATTATTTAACTTTAAAATTTATTTTTAAATCTCTCTGTATAATTTGTCACTTAAAATATGATTTAGACATTTAAATAAAATTTTAAACACTCAAAAAGTGCTTTAAAAGTTAAAATTGAATTTTGACATTTAGATAAAATTTTTTATATTTTAGGTTTGATTTAAAAACTGAAATAGAATTTTTTTAAATAAAAACAATTTTAAACATAAAAAAGTAGAAATTTAATTTTTAAAATGGAATTTTAATATTCAAGTAAATTTTAAATACTTTACTGTAATTGAAATAACTAAAATAGAATTTTAAACATTACAATAAAATTTTAAAAGTTACATTACAATTTTATTCTTTCAAATAGAACTTTAAAGTTTAAACTTTTCAACAAAATTTTAAGAAATAATTTCAAAAAGTATTAATTAGTGTTAATAGCAATTTAATTATAATTGAATAACATAAAACTTTAAAATAGAATGTTAAGCTTCTTAGTAGATATAATTTGTAACATTAAAATAAGATTTAGACATATAAATGAAATTTTAATCATGTTATTTATAAAAAAAAGAAAATTAAGTTTTAAACATATAATTAGAACTTTAATTTTTAAAAACAGATTTTAAATTTAAATTTTTAAAAACAGATTTTAAATTTAAATTTCCTTTTCTTATAAATAAAATGATCAAAATTTTATTTATATGTCTAAATCCTATTTTAATGTTAGAAATTATATTAAAAGATTTAACATTCTAACATTAAAACAGGATTCAGACATATGAATAAAAATTTAATCATTTTATTTATGAATAAAGAAAATTTAACTTTAAAATTAAATTTTATATATAAAAATAGAACTTCAAATTTAAATTTAAGTTTAAATTAAATAAAATAAAAAATTTAAATCAAATAATATTTTAAATACTATACTTTGATTTATATTATTAAAATACGATATTAAATATTGAAAAATAATTTTAAACATTACAGTTAAATCTGGAAGATTAATTAAGAATTTTAATAATTAACTCAAAAATATAAATGCAATTCTCATTCGAATAGTGAACTGAAAACGTAAATAGTTAAAAATTACATTTATTCATTAAAATTTTATTCTTAAATATTGTAATAGAATTTTAATATTAAAATACGATTTTAAATATTAAAATAAAATTTTGAACATTAATATATAATTTTGAACATTAAATAGAATTTGCAAAACTTTAATTTTTAATATAAATGAGAATTTTCTTAAGCAGTATTAAAACTACATTTTAAAATTGTTATGTTATTCACAACATTAAAAATTTAAAACATTATTAAACTATTCAAATATTACACTGGAAAAAAATTTATTTGATTCAAATAACCGATTATTTGTCTATAATCAAATAAATATTTACTTGAATCAAATAATTTTTATTTGAATCAAATAAATTGTATTTGAATCAAATATTTCAGTATTTGAAGCAAATACTAATTAATTGATTCAAATAAAAATTATTTGATTCAAGTAAATATTTATATGATTATAGACAGATAATCGGTTATTTGAATCAAATAAATTTTTTTTTCAGTGTATAAGTAAAATTAAAGAAGAACTAGAAAATATATAAAATTAATTACATTTTTAAATAAATTTTCATCCCCTTTGCACGAAAATTAATTCTTTAAATATGGAATATTTATAACACTAAAAAAATAATTGTTTAATGTGTGACTAATAGTTAGCATTACTATTTTTTACTCCGATTTGTTTTTAAATGTACATAAATAATAAGTAATATTAAAATATTCTCGAATCCAGAATCAATGAAGTAAATAGTTTTTTATTTGTAATATTATAGTTATTAAACAATAAATTTATTAAATAATATTATTTTTTATAGTTATATATATATGAATATATTTTTTAAACAAATTTTTATTTTTTAAAAAACTGTTAACTATTATAAAACATATTCTCTAACTTTTCGTTCAAGTAATTATTTCGTAAGTAACTTGTCAAAAAAAGAGAAGAATGTAATCTAAATATAAATAATTAAATTCAAATGGAAAACTGAAATTAAAATTGAGCTAATAAATAAATAGTGAAAGAAGGTAAGGAAATAAAAAAAAATTGAGTGCATTAAGTCAGGGAAACAGTGGGATGTATATTTTATATAAAGAAGGAGAAATTTAAGTTAACCAAGTTAAATACAAGAGCGTAAGTCTGTTTGAAATTCAAAGCAATTACATTTAACGAAACTACAAAAAAGAGGGTGAAGGGAGTAAAGTGGAATGAAAAATTATGCTGAAAACTGAGTTTGACGTCAGTAAAGTTTTTGAGTCATGGATGAAATTTATATATATATATATATATATATATATATACGTTCAAACACACACACACACATACATAACAGTGGGTCAAGTTATTACAATCTCGATTGAAATAGTTTTAGCAATTTTCTGACGAGATTAGATAGAGAGACGTGTGCGGTGGTAAAGCGCGGTTGAAATAAGATGTAAACGGAAAAAGGGATTTTGTGGCAAAAAAAAGAGAAAAAAAAATAGAGAAAAGAGAAAAGAGGGGCGAGGGAGATGAAAGGAGACAGTGGTATTCGTGGCTCGAAGTGGTATTATGGTTCTGTATCCCCCGCGGGATACAACTTTGCTCGCAGCTTCGAATGCATTTATTTGAATCTTGATACAAGAATTTATTCCCGAGGTTGGCTTTCGGACTCGATTCTCGTCTCTCCTTCTCTCTCCCTTCGCTTCGAGCAGCGTTTCTGTGTTTCTATTGCGCGCCACAAAATGCCAGCAATACCTGCACATTTCTCCCTGTCTTCGGTAGCCATCCTTTCATCGCAACTCTTACCACCCCCAAATACCATGAATTATTGGGCTTGTTCGAGAAAACCGGAAGTAAGACAGAGCAGGGGTATTTATTTTCCTTTTTTGGTTTTGTCTCCTTTTTATTTTTAGTGCTCTTTTTTTTAACTACTGTACATTTTGACATGATAGGAAAATCAAAGCTGAAAAATTCATTGTTTCACGCGATGGAAATGCATTTTTTTTTTGCTTTGTCAAATCAAGTGTGTAGTGACCCACTTTTAATGGCATTTTACTCTTCAAGATAAAGCATTTAGTTCTTTTTCTGAAAATTAATGTATAGACGCCTTTTAGTCATGGAGAGAAAGGGAACAAGAGAGAGAGAGAGACAGAGAAATTTATTTGAATTTAAAAATTGAAACATAAAATTGTATTTTTTAGGACGAGGTCAATTTTTCTAAGTGGTACGATCGTTTATTAGTCAAACTTCGATAAAATTTATTTATTTATTTAAGTATCAACAAGGAGAGAGAAAAAGAAAAAAAAAAGAAAAATTACAATCAAACAATTTAATTGTTGATGAATTGTTGTTGAACATTGTTTTCATTTTTTAGTGAGATTTTAAAATTCTACACTTATTTTTGTTTACAATTTTTTTTATAAGCAGCTTTAAATATTTAAATCCATTTTAATAATTATCAATTATTATTCAGGGGTCAGAATTCGTGAAATTTTCACAGAAAACAAAAAGTATTTTTTTTATATCAAAATGATGAAAAAATATTTTTATTTGGTCTTAGGAATGTGTCTACCAAAGAACAGAAAAAAATATTTTTAATAAAGTTATTGCAAAATTAATTTTTTTGCAACTTTTTAAACAAAATGTAATTTCTCCTAAATGAAAGAACCGATTTTAATGAATCAAGTTGGAATATAAATGGAATGAAAAATACTTTCGTTCAGAATTAAAAAACTTTTGAAAAGTTTATATTTTAATAATTATTTAATAAATTTTTTATAAACAATTAATTTTTTTTAATGTTCTGCGCCTTTTAAAAATTTTTAAAAAATATCTACATACACTTAAAACTATAAGAAATCAAAATCCGTTGAGAAAATTTATGAGCGACAATTATTTTAAAAGTTATAATGGAAATTATATTGGCGCGGTGTAGTGCATCAACACTGAACTTAGTTTTTGATAATTTTCGTGGTTTTATAACTGAATAAAAAAAAATACTTTTTGTTATTTGTGAAAATTTCACGAATTGACCCTCAGGAAGAATTTTTTTTCTTATTGATTAATATAGTTTTTCCTATTTTACACATTTTTATTTATTTTACTACAATCTTTACTTTTGTTTTCTCTACAAGTAGGTTCGAATTCTCAAGTCAATTTATTTAAGTGAAAAAATAAATTTTATTAAGTAAATATAATAATATTTTCAATAAATTTTATTATTTAAATGTTTGTTCTGACAGTAAATTTTGTTTAATTTTTTTAGTGATGTTTTACTGTTTCAAACATTTTTATAATATTTTTTGTTATGAATTTTTTATGCTTATTGTTATTATTTTCACAAAAAAATTTAATTTTAAATATATTTTTTAAGAGGAATTGTGGAACAATCAATTTTTGATCCTACAAGTGGTTTTTCATTTCTGAGCAAAATTCCATTGAGTGAAACAATCAATTATTGGTGAGACAATTTAATTAAAACATTTGTTTAATAAGTTTTACAATCGTAACTGAATTTATTTCATTTTTATATTCCATCAGTTTTTTTTTCTTTATTATATATTTTGACATTTCAATTATACAAAAATTGTTATGAGTGGAAAAATCAAATTATGTCTGGTGAGAATAAATGATTTCTTATTTTTTAATATGATTGAAAAGTTTTTAAGTTTTTTTTAGTATTTTAGTTTTCAGTTTTTTAGTTTATTTTAGATTTTTCTTATTGACATTCTCCTTATTGTAAAAATTCCCAAGCAGACTAAAAATATAAAAGAAGATCAAGTAGAAAAATGAATTTTTCGTCTGAGAGGTTGAACTTTTCTTGAATCTTTAGTAAAGTTTGACAATTTTACGTATTTTAGTTTTTTTATTTTATTTCTCTTTGTATTTTGGTTTTCTCTTTACAAGTTGATTTAAATTTTTTAGGAATTTTTTTTTAAGTAAAATTATTAATTTTTTGACAGACTGGATAAATTTTGTTTCTTCATTTTTAATAAAGTTTTCCCCTTTTTACTGGATTTTATTTTACTTTCTATTTTAAATTTTTTTCTATTTTAAATTTTCCTTATTGTTATTATTTTCATAAAAAAATAAAAAGTTTAAAATAATTCATTTTTAAGTGAAGTGATTAATTTTATAGTAAGACAGGATAAATTTTGTTTCATTTTTGTAATGAGGTTTTACAGTTTAAACCATTTTTATTTTATTTTAAGTTTTCCTGATTTTTAGTAATTTCACAAGTAAATAAACTATTTAAAATTAGTTTTTAAAGTGGAACCATAAATTTTCTGTCAGGAAAATATTTTTAATTTTAATAATAACTTATCACAAAATATCCCCATTTTTAATTAATTTTTTTTATTGTCCTCTTTTTATTATTTTCAGAAGTAAATTTAAAAATTCAAAGAATTTAAACGAATTTTTCCTTTAATATTTTTTACTAAAATTAATTAAATCTTTTTATTCCTTTACTATATTATTTTATTTCCTTTGATTATTTTAACAAAGGACTAAAATTTTAAAACTATTTTTGAAGTATCTTTAATTCTTTTTTAGTAAATTTTTTCAATTTTACCTACTTTTATAAAAAATTTATTTAAAAAATTTGTTTTCCAAGTGCAATTAATTAATTTTCAAGTTACTTTATTTTTACTTTTTAAATTAATTTATTTTATTTCAAAAACTTTATTTTCTCTATATTCAATTAACTTTTTTTCCTTTTATTTATTTAATTTTTTTCTGTTCTATAATTAATTATATTTTTTAGTGTTTTCATTGTTTTTACTTTTCATTCCAGTCCAGCTATTTTATTAACTTTTTATCACAGTTTTCTTTCATAATTGTATTTTTTATTTTACTTATCAATTTCTTTTACGTCTTAACTATTTTCAAACTTTGAAATTCAGAGAGTGTAAAAGTAGAGAGAAATAATTTTCTTTCGGTAATTACGATTAATAATTTTATCTGGTACGAATTGTTAGGCAAAAATCATACAAAAAATAATAATAATAATAATAATACCCTCTTAAAAAGTTTCTTTGCGATTGAATAAAGTATTTTTCTTTCTCTCCGACTTTTTCTTGTCGGCATTTTTGCCGCATCAGAGGCTACGATTTTAAGAAAAGAGCAAAGAAAGAAAAGGGAAACGAAAAAATAGAAAAAAAGAGAAAAAAGATGGAGAAAAGATGAAAGAAGGAAAATTAAGGAAAGAAAAGAGAGAAATGAATAAAAAAAGGAGCGATAGAAAATATTGAAAAAAATAGTAAAGAAAAGAAGGAGAGAGATTTATCAATCTTTCTCCTGCTTTCTCTTCTTTTTTTCTTAAACAAATCTAAATAAAGGAAAGAAACAAGAAAACGAAGTAAAAAAAAGAATATAAAGAAGTGAATAAAAAAATAGAAAATAGGAAGAAAAAAATAATGAAGAAAGAAAGTGAATGAAGGAAAAGAAAAAATAGATAAAAAGAGAGAGAAAGCGATAAAAAGATAAATAAAAAAATAATAAAAAATAAATAATAAAAAATAAATAATAAAAAATAAAAAGATAAAAAAAGGAAAAAAATAAAAGAAAAAAAGACAAAAAAGAGAAGGAGACTCACTAAGAGAGGGAGGGGAGGAGACAAAATGAAAGATCGTCTTACGGATTGACCCAATAATGTAGCCGTGCATAAATTAAAATTCTACTTTGGAGCATTTTTACGGTTACTTCGTATAGTAAAGTGTTTGGGAGAGAGATGAGAGAGAAGAAGAAGGAGGCAAAAAAAAGTAGGAAGGAATGTTAAAAGAAGGATACTCAACTTAAGATCTCCGGTCTCACTAATGATAAAAATGACGCGAGTGGTGGTCGCTAACGAGTTAGCAGGGGGTAGAGAGAAAAGTAGAAGAAGAAGAAGAAGAGGGGGAATGGGGCAAAGAGGCTCTTTTTCTAAGAAGGAGCCATAAACCTTTCGTCTCTCGTAATCTTGATGGCTTTATAGATTTCTAATAAAATAGCGCATTAAATCGGACGACCCAAGACTGATTGGGCCACAGGACAAAATCCTTCCTTGCGAACCAAACAATGCTGGTTAACCCAGATTCGATCTAGAGAGAAGAGGGCCCTCTCTCTCTCTCTCCCTTTTATATACTACACGACTCTCTTCGTACTCTCAAAGACCATTCTTATGGATATATCTATGGCCAATAAATTTAATCAAAAGCCTTAAAAATTTTTTTTTTCTATACTCGAGTATCATGTTTTATTATCGTAGAAAATATATATATATATATATATATATATATATATATATTCATCAGTAGGTATTATTGAACGTGTTTATCTTTTTTCTTTGGATTTTGAAATTTTGAATGTAACAATGTTTATTTATTTTTATTTCACTATATTTATTTTTAAATCTAATTCTAAAGAAGTAAATAAATAAATATATTTGACTTTGAAACTGACTTTGACTTTGAATTTTACTTTAACTTTGATTTTATCAAAATTACAATTCGATTATCCAAGTAAAAATAAAAACCCAAGTCAAAGTGAAAATTAAAGTAAAAGTAACAGTCGAAGACTTTAATTTGTAACGAATGTAACGATGTTTATTTATTTTTATTTCACTATATTTATTTTTTGAATCTAATTCTTAAGAAGTAAATAAATAAATATAATTGACTTTGAAACTGACTTTGACTTTAAATTTTACTTTAACATTGATTTTATTAAAATTACAATTCGATAATCCAAATAAAAATAAAAACCCAAGTGAAAGTGAAAATTAGAGTAAAAGTAACAGTCGAAGACTTTAATTTTAAATTTGACTTTTAAAATGACAAGTAAATGACAAAATAAAAGTCGAAGTGAAAAACAAAGTCAGAGTGAAATTCAATTTAATATTTAAAGCAAAAGTCACAGTCCAATAATTTGACTTTAAATTTGACTATCAAAATGAATGTAAAAACAGAAGTCATAGTGAAAGTTAAAATGAAAGTCAAATTTATAGTTAAAGTCAAAGTGAAAATTAAAGTAAAAGTAACAGTCGAAGACTTTAATTTTAAATTTGACTTTTAAAATGACAAGTAAATGACAAAATAAAAGTCGAAGTGAAAAACAAAGTCAGAGTTAAATTCAATTTAATATTTAAAGCAAAAGTCACAGTCAAATAATTTGACTTTAAATATGACTATCAAAATAAAAGTAGAAATAGAAGTCAAAGCGAAAGTTAAAATGAAAGTCAAATTTAAAGTAAAAGTCAAAGTGAAATTTAAAGTCAAAGTGTTAGTAAAAGAAATAATCTCAGACTTTTACTTAAAATTGTAATTTAACTTTGACTTTGACTTAAAAATTTTAATTTAACTTTGACTTTTACTTATAATTTTAATTTAACTTTGACTTTGACTTTAAATTTTAATTGAACTTTGACATTTACTTTAAATTTAACCGTAATAATGAAAGTAAAAGTCAAAGTAGAAATCAATGTCAGAATTAAATTCAAAGTCAAAATTAAGATGAAAGTAACACTGAAATTGAAGAAAATCAAAACCAAGTTGAAAAATCCTACTTCTAATTCTAATTATTTGTAATTATTTTTTATTTATTCTTCATGCAAATAAAATGAATTTTTAAACTAATTTCAAAGTTATCGAATTAAATCCATAGTCAATAAAATTATTCCCGTCGAATCAAAATCTGTTTATAATTTTCAAAAGAAGTATAAAAAATTTATAACTTTCATTAGTTAAGAAAATTTGTAACTTTTGTTACTTCTACAATTTTAAGTATCTTTTTTATTGAATAAAATAATTTAAATTAGTAAACTTAATTTTTATAAATAATTAATATTTTTATTAATAAATTTAATGAGAAATTCATTGTCGAAGCATACTTGCTATTTATATTATCGTCGCCGCGACACGAGAGGGGAAATTAAATTTTTATTTTTACCTGATAAAAGAAATTTACATTAATTAAGATGTAGAAACAAAATTCTTCTTATTTTTCTTCAAAGCAGATCAATTACATGCAATTTAGTAAAATTAACTTTCCCTGGCACATTTCTTCGAGAGCGTATATTTTTGACTCATTGAATTTGCATTTATAACTTGCAAGAAGAGGGTTTAAGTGAGATTTAAAATTATTTGAGTTTCGGTCAGGATTTTAGACGAAAATATATTCGCTACTTGTGTGAATATATTTGAAACAATTTTCCTTTTCTCACTTGTCTTTACTATTTATACAAGTGTTTATATGTTTATTATAATAATTAACAAATTAATTTGAAAAAATTGAGAGGAAAAAAAAATTACCAACTTTTAGTCATAACGAGCTTTGAAAGGAATTCAATTTTGTAATTAAATGTTAATTTAATTACTGGAGGTAATTTAGATAATGAAGATTAATTAATGTCTAGATCGTAATTATTAACAAACAATTTGTTGACACACTTGAAACCAGAAAAATAAGGATAGTAATACTAGCCTGTAGTCACGAATCAAAAACATGGTGTTGTTTATCTATATTTGTTATTAAAAAACTTAATCTTTAACTAATTTATTGCCAAATTTATACTAAAGATAATTAATCATTAGTTTCCTTAATTAATTTCTCAAATTTATTTCAAATTACTCGAAAATTTTAATTACATCCAAATTTTATAGTGCTTTTAAAATCGAAAAATTGAAAAATGCAATTAAGACTATTTTTTTTAAAGTTTATATTTTTGAAATAAGAGACAAAAAAGACAAATATAGTTGTAAAATCGAAATTTAATATTTAACTCCTATTTTGAAATTTTTATAATCTTTTGTTTCGTGGAGGAAGAAATAGAATGGAGCAAGTGATGAGAACCAACAACTGAAATGTCACGAGACGTCTGATTTCAAATTACTCTTGAAACGAGTTTTGTTATAGTTTCAAGTTTACTTTTACTTTCCTCCACTATCGTTTACTTCGTCTCTCTGTCTCGTTCTCTCTTTCAATGTCTTTGGAGATCTCGTGTACAGTGTTTATTTTCTTTTGTTATATTCTCACAGAAACGTTGATGTTTTCACTATGTATATAAGAATATATATATATATATATATATATATATTCCTTATTCTAAATTGAATTCTACATTCGAGATAAAGTACCGCAGAAGGGTTTTTAGTATAAATCGTATGTGCGTGACAGTGCGCGCGCGCGTTTCTCAATGCTTGTAATAAAATTGTTTCGAGGAGTGACGAGGGTTTTCATTGGGGATGTACGGTTCGTGGGGTTTGATGCGAAATGTCTACCTATGTCTTGCATTTTCTATAACTTAAATAATGTTCAAATTCAAATTCACCTATTCTAGTGAATGTCAAAAAATTTCATTTTATTATATTACATTTACTGTGAATAAGTGAATTCTGCAGAACTAATTCTTTTTAAAAGTTTAAACGGAGTTTTATTCAAAATATTTCAAGTTTTTATTTTTCAATAAATATTTAATTGCAGAATTTCCGAATAATTGAAATATTGTAAAGTTAAATTGTAAACGAATAAATTTGAAAATTCTCAAAAAACTCATCGCAGCGTTTCAATTATTTTTCATACAATTATAATTGAATTCCTTGAAAAAGTAATTATGTTCATGCAACTTTTAATAAAATTCGACAAAAGAATTGAATTATTAAAAAATTTTATTACTAAAATTCTTCATGAGAATTGAATTTTGAGAAACATTCAATTATTTACTTTTGCATTTAAATAATTAAATTCTTGTAGAATTTTCCAACAAAAATTTATTTTCATTTCAGAAAAACGAATTTCAGTTAAAATTTTACATTATAATTGAATATTAAAAGTAATACAGAGTGAACTTTTTGGAAATAATTGAATTTTGAAATTTATATTTTTGAAAAAGTTTAATTAAATTTTTTTAAACATTATTTAAAGTTTTTATTTTCTAATATGCATTTAATTAAAGAATTTAGGAATAATTAAATTTTCGTGAAATTGATTAATTAATTATTATTAAAAATAATAGACAGAAAGTAAAATTGTAGTTAAAATTTTTTGTAAATAATAATTAAACTGAAATAATGAAAATAATTTTGAAGAAGTTTAAAATTCTTATAATTCTTGAAATTAAAATAATATAATAATAAGAATAATTATTATTATTATTATAATTCTTTAATTATTATAAAATATAAAGAAATCGATCACTCTGGTTCTTTAACTCGGAGTTATCGATATCTTCATGTTTTACAGTTATATAAAAGAAGTTAATGAACTAAAAATTCATTCATTGTAAAAAATAACAATGAAATTGATTTTTTTTGTGTGTGAATTTAATCTTCAGCATTTTTTAGTACCTCACGATTTACTGTGAAATTAAAACTATAAAAAATTAAGAACAATTGTAAAAATAATCGAAAAAGGAAAAAATGCAACTAAAAAACGAAAAATATTTAAAGGACAAAACAAAAAAAGTATAACGAAGAAATTTGAAAAAATATAAAAAAGCATAAAATTAATGAAAACGATAAAATTCTACAAAAGTTTTTCAGAAAACTTTCTATTAATTTCAAAAATTAGTTCACAAGTTTTTGCTAATTTGAATTTAAAGAGTTTTTTAATCATTTAAAAATACAATCCTACTGATAAAAATTGTAGAAAAAATATTTCTTACCACAATTAATCCATTTCGAACTTGTAAATTAGCGAATATGTGAAGAAAACTTACCTAAAACAGAAAAAGAAAATAATTCGGTTAATAAAACATTTTTAAAAAGTTTTATTTATTAGAAAATAAATTTTAAACAATAATCCTTGCAATTCTAATACAATTACTTAAGAATTACAAAAATTATTATACTTTATTAATATGAATTAATTTTTTTCTATTTTTGAAAATAGATATATACATTTATTTATTTCAAAAATTAACATTAGAGAGCTCATTTTAAACTAATAAAATAACCAGTTTGGAACAACAATTTTTTATTTAAAAAATTTCATTATTTATACAATTTAGCGCAATTTTTCCCCCTTTTAATAATAGTAAAAAGGTGAGTAAAAAAAAAAAATTTACCCGATGAAATTTTCACCACTACATGGAGAAAAAATTGACTTTAGACACCAGAGATTTGATGAGAACCGGTTTCTAGTTACATAGAGGATCAAATCACTAATCCCTGGGATTATTCTTCTGATTTGAGTCCAAATATTCGTTTAACTGAAGCTTTTTTTCCTCGGAAGCCATTTTTTCCAACAAACCACAGACAATTATATGTTATCAAAAAAAGAAAAAGTTACTTTATTGCTATTCTTACATTTAATACCAGACTTTTTTCAGAAAATAAAGAATCGATTATTATTTCTAGACATTATTAAAAACTATTATTATATTAAAATTATTTTAAATTTTCTGAAATTTTCTTAGTAAATTTTTAAATAAGATAATTAGGATAAAATAAATTCTGGAAAAATTCACTCCCTAAATTTTAAACCATTTAAGAATTTTAATTTTATAAGACAGTGACTGACTTTTTGCATTATGAATCAGTTAAAACTATCTGATTGTTACTGAAAAAACGAATGCTTTTCAGTAAAAATAATTGAAAAATTATTTAAAACTAAAAAATTATTTTTAACTGACATTTAGTTATTTTTAACGAAATACTCAGTAGGAAGATTACTATTTAAATTATTGACTGACTTATTGCTGCTAAATTAATTTTTTTAATAGATTAAAATTAAAAAATGGTTAGTAAAATTAATTTTTCAAAATTTTCTTTTAATAGTTTTGTTTAATTTAAAAGTTTTTAAGAAAAAAAGATTAACGAATTTAAAAAGATGTGTTTTAACTTTTAAGTATAAAAAATGTTTCAAGTAGAGTAAGCAATTTTTGATCAGACGAGAAGATCTATTTTACCCTTCGCAGATAGAATAATGAATCAAGTACATATTATTTATTTCTACCAAGAAATCTAGGTTCGAAAAATCAAGAACACATTTTTTATTTTTTATAAAAAAAAATTGAAGAATGAAATATTAAGTACGTATTTTTTATTCTTTCTGCAGAGGGAAAATAATTTTCTCTTGACTAACTAAAGCTTCTTTATTCTACTGAAAACACTCAAATTTCTCATCTTTCTTTTGAACTTTTCAGATGAATTATAATAATTAAAAAGAAAATTGCAAATAAAAATAACAAAAAATAATTCCTACAGTTCTTATTAAGAATCATGTAAACAAAAAATTCACGAAGAAAAAAAGAAAGCTCCTTGCAAAAAATCCAAATACTATTTTCGATTATTCGCCCAGCTCTTGAGATAATTTTTATATTTACTCCCAAGTAGAAAAGTAATATCAAGACAAGTTTTGTCTACTACCACTACTACTGTATATTGTTTCATCGTGTATAATAATGAGGACACTTTGAGTTTCCAACGTTTCTCGAATTGCAAAAACGAAGAAGTAAAAGTATATATATAGAAGTTTTGCGCTAGCGTGAAAAGAGCGAGTGAAAGAAAAGAAGAAAAATCTTGAACAATTTTCAAGTTAGAGAATTTTCTGTCGCATTAAATTCATGAGGGAAAATTGTCTCTAGTTTTATGTGTACACTAGATGGGTGTGGTGAGCAGTGAGAAAATTATGTTCACCAATAAACGTGCAAGGTCCGGTTGGCCGAGTTTCTTGGTCAGAGAGCCCAGAGTGAGAGAGAAGAGAGAGAGAGAGAGAGAAAAAGAGAGCCCCAAGGCGAAGTTACCCCATTATTTAACGTTTGAATACACGATAAGAGAAATCACGGCTGTTTCGGACGGACATTGTTCGCTTCGCGGACAGCACGCACATCCGTATGCACACTCAGACGTATTTTAAACCCCCTCTTCGCTCAATATTTAGGAAGAATATTTATAATTATTCTTATATGTGGATATATAAATATATACATATGCACATAAACTTTTTGGTATATAAATATACACTGAAAAAAAAATTTATTTGAATCAAATAAAAATTATTTGATCCAAATAAATCATTTATTTGGTTATAATCCAATAAATGTGTATTTGAACCAAATACATATTTATTTGACCTAAATATTTGATTTTATCGCATCAAATAACTATTTATTTGAATCAAATACAAATTATTCAATTCAAATAAATGGAATATTCCAAACCAATAAATAATTAATTGAATCAATTATTTAAATTATTCAAATCAAATAAATGTAATATTTCAAGCTAATAAATAATTATTTGAATCAAATATGAAAACTATTTCATTCTATATTTAATACAAAATTTTTTTTTAAATATTTAGTATTTTTTAAATTCATTAATATACTATTATACTATATATTTATTTATTATATTATACATATCAACTGATTTTTTAACAGACTTTCAACATTATTTATAAACATGTTCACACAGTTTTTATTCACAATACAACACACAATTTTATTATTTTATATAACGCTTAAAACGAAGAATGAAAAATGTTCGCTCGCATGTGGCATCGAACTCACGTCCCCCGCCCATAACGCTGACCGCAAGCCTATAAACGCACCTATTTAAGCCACACGGCCACTGAGACTTGGTGAGAACTCGGGCTGATCTACTTTATGAATGCCAGTGTCGTATATTCTGTGTCCAAATAACACATTTATTTGTCGAAATATTTTTATTTGTATTAAATAAATGAAATATTTAAGTGAAATAAATAATTGAACAAGTAAATGAGTTTCAAGTAATTCATTATTTTCGTTTCAAATAATTATTTAATTGATTGAAATATTTTTTTATTTGTCTTGATAAAATAGTGTATTTGCTTTGAATAATGAATTATTCGGATTAAATAATTAAATTTATTAGAATCAATAAAATAAATTTATTGTGTCAAATAATTTTTATTTGCATCAAATATACGAAGTATTTGAATGAAATAAATAAAAGAATAGTTTCAAGTAACTCACTATTAGTATTGAATAAATTCATTTATTTTATTCAAATAATTATTTAATTGAATCAAATACGATTTATTTGGTTCAAATAAGTGTGATTCAAATAATTTAAGTTATTTGAATCAAATACATATTTTTTTGATCCAACTAAAAAGTATTTGAATCAATTAAATATTTTTCAAATAATTTGAATTATTTGAATCAAATAAATTTTTTTTTCAGTGTAGAAATACAAAAATAGTAGTAAAAAAATTAGTATTAATAGCAGTAGTAGGAACAATAATAGTAATAATAGTAATATTAATAGTGTAAGTAATAGTAATAGTAATAGTAATAGTAATAGTAATAGTAATAGTAATAGTAATAGTAATAGTAATAGTAATAGTAATAGTAATAGTAATAGTAATAGTAATAGTAATAGTAATAGTAATAGTAATAGTAATAGTAATAGTAATAGTAGTAGTAATAGTAAAAGCAATAGTAGTAGTAATAGTAGTAGTAGTAATAGTAATAATAGTAGTAGTAGTAGTAGTAATAGTAATAGTAATAGTAATAGTAATAGTAATAGTAATAGTAATAGTAATAGTAATAGTAATAGTAATAGTAATAGTAATAGTAATAGTAATAGTAATAGTAATAGTAATAGTAATAGTAATAGTAATAGTAATAGTAATAGTAATAGTAATAGTAATAGTAATAGTAAAAGCAATAGTAGTAGTAATAGTAGTAGTAGTAATAGTAATAATAGTAGTAGTAGTAGTAATAGTAATAGTAATAGTAGTAATAGCAATAGTAGTAGTAAAAGTAGTGGAAAAAGTAGAAGTAGTGGAAAAAGTAGAAGTAGTGGAAATAGTAAAAGCAATTGTAGTATTAGTTTCTGTATTTATACATTTCCACGTAACATAAACATGTTCAAGTATTCAGAAATGCAAATATCACGCACGTTATTTTAGACTCATATGCAAACGTTTATAAGCTTGACGCACACAAGCACATTACTCGGCTCAGTGAAAACAAACGCTACGAAAAGCCAACCGTTTAAACTAGTCTAGGTGTGTATATATAACACCCGTACAATCGTTCACAACGGGGGAAAATATGAAAACCTAGCTAGAAATGAAGAGAGTACAATGGCGTAACTGTGCTTCATGAATACAAATCTTGCCGTTCTTCTTTTTTTCAAATATTGTTTCTATTGTAATTCATCACTAGTTGAAACAAAAAAGAACTGTCTTTCTTTTACAATGGCAGCTGTGTATTTTTTTTTTTTTTTTGCTGCCTTTCGTTTTTGGTTAACATTTTTTTCCATTCTCGTGAGATTTTTTAAACGTTCTAAAGCAAAAAATTCTAATATCATCCTATTAGATTTTCTTTTGGAAAAATATTATACCTAGATGTAAAGAAATATAGTGAATATTAAATTTATTCATTTTGTAGTGAAATCAGTAGTGAGAGTCAATTTTAGTCAGACTGAGGGAGTAGAGTTTATTACATTTGAATAAAGGAGATTATAGATAGAATTTTGAAACTTTCATTTAAAAACATTTCTTTAGAACAGACAAGTTATAAAAACGGCAACACAGTAAAACGTGAGGTGTTAAAATAACACCAAAATGGATTAAAATATCCTCCAACAATTTAATCTCTCTAGGATTAAATTAACACTAAAAAGGATTAGAATAATATATTTTGGAGCTATTTTTAACTAAGAATGAAATTTTATTTTTAATAAAACACCGAAGACAACGATTTGTCAAAATTCAACAAATTTAGCTTCTCCGGGGAGAATAGTAAGTATTAGTTACTAACTAACTTAGTAACATAGTTAATAATTCAATTGTGGTCAAAAAATTTAAAAAAATTCTCGTCAAAATTTCAATTTTCTTTATAAATAATAAAATTCTTCTCTGATATTCAATTATTTTACAAAAATTTAATCAAATTCTTGAGAAAATTTCAATTATTTTTAAAAGTTTTCTAAAATTCCATAATTATCAATATTTCCTATTTCAGTAAAATTTTTCAAAAGACATCCATTATTAAAAAAAATTTGAAAACATTTCTATTCAAAAATTCAATTATTTCCATCAATAATAACAATTTTTACATAAATTTAATTATTTACAAATTTTTGTATAAATGTCTTCGCAATAATTCAATTATTTTCATAAATAATAACGTTTTTACAGGGATTCAATTGTTTTTAAAATTAATAAAATTCTTTTAAGAATTCAATTATTTTAATAAATAATAAACATCATTGAAGAATTTCAATTATTTTTAATGCAATTTTAATCAAATTCCTCGAAAAATGTAATTATATTTAAAAATCATGTTAAAATTCGTCCAAGAATTTAATGATTTAAAAAATTTGTTGATAACATTTTTTATGAGAATTTAATTTCATATAATATTTCATATAATTTTAATTCAATTCCTTTGGAAAAATGTAATTATGTTCATTTAAGTTTTAATAAAATGCGTCAAAAGAATTGAATTATTAAAAAATTAGTTACTTTTGCATTTAAATAATTAAATTATTGTAGAGTTTTTTTAAAAAAATTAATTTTAATTTTATAAAAATGAATTGTAGTTACAAATTTTTGAAAATATTAATTGTATTAAAATAATGAAAATAAGTTTGAAGAAGTATAATATTCTTATTGATTATAATACAAAATAATGATTTCATTACTTGGATCTTTGAAAGGATTTTTATTGAAATTATTTCAAGTTTTTATTTTTCAATATATATATTTAATTTCAGAATTTCCGAATAATTGAAATTTTGTAAAATTGAATTGTAAACGAATAAATTTGTAAATTCTCATAAAACTCATCGCAGCCTTTCAATTATTTTTAATACAATTATAAGTGAATTCCTTTCAAAAAGAAATTGTATTCATGCATGTTTTAATTAAATTCGACAAAAAAATTGAATTATTAAAAAGTTTAAAAATTAAAATTTGTTACCAAAATTCTTTAGGAGAATTGAATTTTGAGAAACATTTATTTATTCAACAATGAATTATTTACTTTTGCATTTAAATAATTAAATTCTTGTAGAACTTTTAAAGAAAAACTGATTTAAAAATTAATTTCAGTTAACATTTGAGATTATAATTGAATCTTAAAAGAAATGTAGAGTAAAATTTTTGGAAATAATTAAATTTTGAAATTAATATTTTGGAAAAAGTTAAAATGAATTTTTTAAATATTATTTAGTTTTTTTATTTTCTAATATGCATTTAATTAAAGAATTTAGGAATAATTTAAATTTCGTAAAATTGATTAATTAATTATTTTAAAAAATAATAGATATAAAGTAAAATTCTAGTTAAAAATTTTTATAAATAATACAGGACCACAAAATTTTTTTAAAGAAAGTTTTGACCGGACTGTGTTTTTTATATGTTTTTTGGGTCGCTGAATTCGAATCCGAACTCAGTTTTCCGCCATCACGTCAAATTTCTTCATAAATTAATATAATTCGAAAAAAACATACTGTAAACAAGATTTAAATAAAAATAAGCAGAAGATTTTTTAAAAAAACAACTTTAAAACACTGAAAAAATATTATATAATGTGAAATAATCAAAGAAACTCGTTTATATTGAAAATTTAAGATGGCCGATTCAATATGGCGTTGATTTTTTAAAAATTCACCCAATTCACCTGAAACTTGTTACTCGGGGGTTTCCGGGGTCGCTGAATACGAATTTCACCTTCGTTTTCAGAAATTCAAAATCTGAGAATTTCTAAATAATTCGTAAGCCATATTGGATCCGCCATTTTGAATTTTTTAAAAATATGATGAAATTCGTATTCAGCAACCCCAAAAACCCCCAAGTAACAAGTTTCGAATAAATCTGATAATTTTTTTAAAAATACGTCAGCCATATTGGATCCGCCATTTTGAATTTTTGAAAACTAAGCTGAAATTCGTCTTCAGCGACCCCAAGAACCACCGAGTAACAGGTTTCGAGTAAATCTGATATATTTCTAAAAAATTCGACAGCCATATTGGATCTGCCATTTTGAAAAACTTGACGTGATGGCGCAAAACTCAGTTCGGATTCGAATTAAGCGACCCAAAAAACATAGAAAAAACATGGTCCGGTCAATACTTTCTTTGAAAAAAGTTTTGTGGTCCCGTGTAATAATTGAACTGAAAAAATGAAAAAAATTTTGAAAAAAGTATAATATTCTTATAATATAAAATAATGATTGTATTTCTTTGTCATCTTTAATTATTATAAAATATGAAGAAATCGATCATTCGGAGTCGAAAACTCGATGTTATCGATATCTTCATGTTTTCCAGTTATAAAAAAATGTAATAAACTAAAATTTCATTCATTGTGAAAAATAACATCAAAATTGATTATTTTAATATTTTTTGGTGTTATTTAATCTGTAATACTTTTAAATTCTTTTCGATTTATTATGAAGTAAATGTACGATGGAAAAAATTGAAGATGGAAAATAGTAATCATCGGGAAAAAGAAAAAGAATTAGAAAAGGAGAAAAAAGAGAAAGAAAGAATAAACCAAAGAAGAAGAAGAAGAAGAAGAAGAAGAAGAAGAAGAAGAAAGAGAGAAACTAATACATGAAGGAGAAAAAAAGAATGAGAGACAGAGTACAGAGAATTAGAGAAAAAAGAAAGAATGAAAGAAGAAGAAAGAGAGAACGAGAAAAAATGTAAAAAGTGTAGGCGAGAGTTCAAGAAGCTGTTATGGATAGAAATTAATTCTGAATATATCTATTACGGCAATTATTCAGGAATAATAAAAAAGAAGAGTGTCGGAGATACAAAAGGAGAAACTAATCCACCCTCGGGAGAGTTACCTTGAGGTCGGTGCTTAGTGCAGTGCATTGAGCCTGTCTATTACTCAAGCGCGTTGCGCCACGGGACATTAGGACACTATTGGTACATTATCAGTGGGCATTAATACTAGCTGGAGCCGCCTTGCACTATCGCGTTGCACGCTAAGATAATTACGAGGTGAAATATCGTTTGGTAAGGCAACACCGTCGGGTTATACGACCACGTTGTGTGTAACGGGAGGTGAAAGCAAAGGGAAAGGGTGAGTTTCCTCCGATTCTCATTCCTCTCCTCTCTTCTCTTTTGCTCCTCTTTTTTCCTTTTTGATTTCCCTTTTATATAAACGTGCGCATCTCAACCAACTCTTTTTTCTCTTGTTTTCCTCTAAATCTACACCAATTGGTCTTTTCTTCTGGAAAAATTCTTTTTCTTCAAAATTCTTTCTCTTTTTCTCCTCTTCTCTCTTTGTTTATTTTTTTTTTTAGTTTCTCTTCTCTCTTTGTTTCTTTCTTTTAGTTTCTGATTCTTTCTCTTTGTTTCTATCAAACTATCTCTCTTTCTTTCTTTTTCTTTCTCTGTCTTTTTTTTACATCAATTCACTCGAATCTTTCTATATCAGACTATGGTTTTTGCTCTGCTAACTTTAGACAGACGCTCACCTGCAACTGGAATTCAAGTTCCGGTGTTAAACGATTTCACAATTTTTGAGAGAAATTACTTTCAGGTTATTGAATGGGGGACTATTTTAAATTTTTGACTCGTTTTCTTATTTTCAGAAACATATTTATCTAGGACTGCAGCAGGAACAAAATAAGGAGCATAGGACATTGTGCCAATAGTGTCTGACAGAAATTGTCTTCTACTACTTAAATGTAGTATTGATAATTATATTATAATTATATTATATTAAATATTATATTATTAACTATAATAATCTTCGTAGTATTTATTTCATTCATTCTGTCCGCAGATTGAAGTTAGTTATAGTTATTCTTTTGTTTTTTATACGTTTTGATAGAAAATAGAAATATACATATACATTATACGCAAGTTTCCTTTCCATTAGCAAATTATTTGTATTCATTTGTTTTTTTTTAAATTCATTTTTGTGGGTTATTGCCTTTTTTTAATGTCAAAAAAAACCAAAAAATTCTTGGGAAGAATTTAAAAAAAAATTTGGAAAATAATTGAATTTTTCTGAAAAATTTTATAAATTTTGAAAAAAATTGAATTTTTTTGAAGAATTACATTTTTTCTAAGGATTTTGTAATTTTATGAAAATAATTGAATTCATTCGAGAAATTTTATTAATAATTTTTGAAAAAATAATTTAATTACTTTAGAAGAATTTTATTATTTATAAAAATAATTTAATTCATTCAAAGAATTTTATTAATTAGGTACACAGAAAAAAAGAAGTGTTGTTTTAACACTAAAAGTAGTGTTAAAACAACACGCAACATTTTTAACCAAAACGAGGTGATTTTAACCTAAATTTTGTGTTAAATTAACTCCATGAGTGTGTTAAAATTAATGCACATTTTTAATGGCTGTTAAAACAACACCATCTTGAAAACTACACGCAACAAATTTAACACTTATTTTTTTGTGTGTAAATGATTTAATTCTTGCGGCGAATTTTATTAAAATTGATGAAAATAATTGAATTTTTTCCTAGAATTGGTTATTTTATAAAAATAGTAGATATTGAAAATCATTGAAATGTGAAAAGTTTTTAAAGATAATTAAATTTTACAAAGAATTCTATTAAAAAATTTGTCAATAATTGAATGTCTGGGGGAAATTTTATTAAATTTTTTTGAAAATAATTGGATTTTCCAAAAAAACCTTTTATTATTTATGAAAATAATTGAATTCTTGCGAACGATTTATTAGAGTTTTTTAAAATAATGAAATTTCCAAGAAGAAATTTATTACTTTTAATAATAATTGAATTATTGTGGTGAATATTCTTATTTATGAAAATAATTGAATTTTGTAAAGAATTTTATTGAAATACCTCAAAATAATTGAATTTTCGGGAGTAACTTTTTTTATCGACATAATTATGTCGATAAATAAAAAAATTATTTAAAAAATTTATTTATCACTTAAAAAAAATTTTATTAAAATTATATTTAAAATAATTAATTTCTTTCGAATAATTCTATTAAATTTTTGAAAATAATTGAATTATTGCGGAAAAGTTTATTAAAATGTTTAAAAAGAATTGAATTTCTGTTAAAAATGTTATTACTTTTGAAAGGAATTGAAATCTTCATAAGAATTTTATGTACATTGTTTTAAATAATGAATTTTTAAATGTTATGAAAATTTTATTAGTTTAAATAATTGAATTCTTGTCAAAAACTTTATTTGTGAAATTAACTGAATTTTACGATTATGAAAATAATTAAATTCATGCTGAGAATTTAATCAAAAATTTTTTTGAAAAAATGGAATTTACATGAAAAATTTTATAATTATTAAAAGTAATTGAATTATTGGTAAAAATAAATTGCATAAAATTTTGTTAAATAAAATTGATTTTTTTCAATATTAGCGAATTAAGAGTAGTGGAAATTCTCTAAAAAAATATTGTTTATATTCTTTGTTCGGAAAGTTAAATACCTATATATAGCTAATAATTTTTTTACCTTCTCTATTCTTTAGAATAATTTAAAATTTTCACAATGAAGTTTTTTTTAATTTAGGTATCAGATAACAATTTTTGAGAAATTCAATTTTCCTCGTACAAGAAAGTTTAATTATTTTCAATTTTGAAAATCTGATGCCAAATTTGAAATTAGTATCGAAATTTGTTAAAATTTTTTTTATTAACTTTAAAGTTTAAAAATATAATATATTTTGAAAATTTAATTTTAATTAGTTTTTCAGTTATGTCATAATAAGTATTTCTTTAAAAATTACTTAAATTAAAATGACTTGAAATTGTTTACATTAAGCATTGCAGCACAACATTCCCGCGCGCTTGCGCGCTGATATTTTTGCTAGTAAATATATAATTTCGTCTGACTGAAAACTAGTAAAACAATTTGTAAGTTTGATAAAAGACATTTTTTACCATATGTAGAAATATTTTAAAGTTGAAACAGAATGTTATGAATCTGCCTGACTGAAAATATTTTATACTACTGAAAAAATTAAACGCCACTGTTAATACAAAACCTTAAGTATTATATACATCTGACGAAAATATTTTTTTTACTTGCAAATGACTAACGAAGGAAAAAATCTACACTTCCGCTTCAGGTCTGACTAAAATACTCTTTAACTACTGAAAAATACCAAACAAAGAGAAAAATCAGTCTGTAACTTAAAATATAAATATTTTGTCTGACTGAAACAATATTTTTCTACTTAAAATGTTAATCGTAGAAAAAACCATGTAACTGCACTTGAGTAATAATTTCTAACACCTGTTTGATTTAAACTATACTTTGAATATTAATATTAACTCTCTGAACAAGTTTTAAGTATATGGCTGACCGAAATTATTTTGTACTACTAAAAACGTAAAAAAAACTTTGAAAAACGATATCAACTTGAAAAATGACTAAAATTTTTAATCATTTAACTTGTACGTATTGTAATACACTGGTATTACAATAATTAATTAATAATAATTAATAATTACAATACAATAATACAATAATTAATAAATAATTATTTATATCATTCCGTCTGATCAAATCTGACTTTTACTACTTAAAATAGCTATTAATGAAAATCTTCCCTCTCTACCTGAAATTGACCTCCACTACTGATATTTGTGAATAGTTTAGAAGGTTACTGTCTGACAAAAATTGAAATTTACTACTGAGACACAGTTAAGTAAGCAAAAAATCATTATTATTTACGAATTATAGAGAAATTATTAAATTGACAAAAATTCTGCACTCTTATATAAAACTGACAGTTTTTGAAACTAAGGTAAAAAAAAAAAACTAAGGTAAAAGTAAGAGTAAAAGTACTAAATGAAAAGGGAAAATTTAAAAAGGAGAAAACAAATGTTAACCCTTTAGAGAAAAAAATTTATTTCCCGGCAAAAAATTGAAGTCGAAGGTGCGAGGCTTGTAAAGCAGTTGAAAGGACATAAAGGGAAAATGTAAGGTGACAATATGGGGAATGGACATACCATATAATATAAAGGAAAGGAGAGTGTCTGACGAACGATGGGCGAGCGTCGGATCCCAAGGGTTGATTTATACGCAATTCTACACCATCCTGGCACCACGATTCCTGCATCGTTGTACCCCTATACTATGGGTTATATCAGCCTCGTCAAGTTTCTCTCTCATACTCCCTTGAGTCGATAACTCGAGGGTACTGAACTCTTGTTGCCTCTATATGGAGTCAGTTTCAGTCCAATTTGACCAGGCTGTACCAAAACTCTCTGCCTCTCTCTCTCTCTCTTTCCCTTTTCCTTTTTCTCCACATCTTCTATCTCTCTTTCTCTCTCTCTATCTTCTACTCTTTCTATTCACTCTCTCTCTCATTCTATGTGTTTCTCTCTATCCTCTATTCCTCGCTAAGTCAACATTACTACGTGTCTTGTAACTTAACGAGGATACTTTAACTTTCGACGATTTTCTTTTCATATAAGTAATCGACAATGACAATAGCAAGAAGTGGATTGAATTTCAATAAAGAGGAAAATATTATTTCAGTAGATATTTGTAATCGGACTTTATAAGTTTCGAGAACTTTGATAAGTTTTCCTTTCTTTTTTTATTGACGAAATATAAGTTAAATGAATAATAAGATTGAATAATTCGAGTACAGAAGATTTTTGTATTTCTTTCGCATATCTGGGACATTAGGATGTGAAACATGAAAATAATTCAATAACATTAGGAATAACTTCTTATTGGTACTTGAATAAAGTCTTTTATCAATACAAGAGAATTAGTATTATACTTGATTTATTTGTCAACATTTATCATTATCATTGTATGATTGCGTCATCAATGTCATTATTCTCAATATCAACATTTATACTTTTACACTGTAAAAAAAAGGTTCTAAATTAGAGCTGATTTCGGTATTAAAATAGAAACAAATTACGATTTAGTACCAAAATCGGTACTTAATTAGTACCTTTCTTTTTACAGTGTAGAAATAAAAATACTTGAAAAATAATAATCAATAGTTAGAAAATATTTTAACTATATAAAACATTCAGTATAATTCGACAAAATTTACAGATTATTAAATAAATTTAGTCTTTTGTCTCATTAATTTTGATATTCTGTACTCACTTTAGATTTATGTCGCGTTTAACGATCTTCGCAGTATAAGGAATAAAATCATTGAAAGCAAAAATTATTATTAGTCAGTAGAACACTCAAAATTGTCAGAATACGCAAATCAGTAGTAAAGAACAATTTAGTGTCAGGCTCAAGTTTTAGATGAAATGAAAAATATTTTTCAATTTTGTTTTTAACTTCTTATTAATTTTCAATGATAAACAATATGTTTTTTGTGTTGTAATTTATTGTTTATTTATTGTTTGGAAATTTATTGTTGCACAATAAATTTCGGTAATATTCAAGTCAGTAGTAAGACTCAATTTTAAGTCAGACATTATCATCGTCAGGATTTTTATGCTTCTAGAAATGAAAACACTTGACAATACAATAAAACGTGAGGTGTTAAAATAACATCAGAATATATTAAATTAATCTGCAACAGTGTAATCCCTCAAAGAATTAAATTAACATCAAAAAGGATTTAAATAATCTATTTTAGTGTTATTTTTAACTATGAATGAAATTTTATTTTCAATAAAACACCAAAGTCAACGATTTGTACAAATTCAACGAATTAGCTTTTCCAGGGAGAATAGAAAGTTAGTTACTAACTAACTTAGTAACATAGTTACTAAATTCAATTGTGTAAAAAAATTTTTTAAAATTCTCTTCAAAATTTTAATTCTCTTTATAAATAATAAAATTCTTCTGTGATATTCAATTATTTTACAAAATTTCAATCAAATTCTTGTCAAAATCTCAATTATTTTTAAAAGTTTTCTAAAATTCTGTAATTTTTAATATCCACTATTACAATAAAAATTTTTTAAAATAATTCCATTATTAAAAAAAAATTTGAATACAATTCTACGCAAAAATTCAATAATTATTTTCATAAATAATAAAAATTTTTACAGGAGACCAATTATTTACAAATTTATTTATAAATTTCTTCGCAGCAAGTCAATTATTTTCATAAATAATAGCATTTCTTCAGAGATTCAATTATTTTTATAAATAATAAAATTCTTTTAGGAATTCAATTATTTTCGTAAATAATAAAACCCATTGCAGAATTTCAATTATTTTTAATGCAATTTTAATCAAATTCCTCGAAAAATGTAATTATTTTTTAAAATCTTATTAAAATTCGTCCAAAGAATTTTATAATTTTAAAAATTTGTTGATAACATTTTTTATGAGAATTTAATTTCAAGAAACATAAAATAGATAAATAATTTATTTGTGTATTTAAGTAATTGAATTCTTGAAGAATTTACAAATAAATATGGTTTTAAAAATGAATTTCATTTAAGATTTTAGATTACACTTAACTATTAAAAGCATAATAACGTGGATTTTTAGAAATAATTAAATTTTGAAAAAGTTTCAAACTAAAATCATATTGATATTCTAAGTTTTTCATATTTTTGACAAAAAATTCTGTAGAATTAATTCTTTTTAAAAGTATAATAGAATTTTTATTGAAATTATTTCAAATTTTTTATTTTTTTATATATATTTAATTGCAGAATTTCCGAATAATTGCAAGTTTCTAAAATTAAATTGTAATTGAATAAATTTATAAAAATTCTCATAAAACTCGTCGCAGTGTTTAAATTATTTTTCATAAAATTATAATTGAATTCCGTTAAAAATGTAATTATGTTCATGCAAGTTCTAATAAAATTCGACAAAAGAATTGAATTATTAAAAAATTTGTTAATAAAATTCTTTATGAGAATTGAATTTTCAGAAACATTCAATTATTCAATAAATTATTTACTTTTGCATTTAAATAATTAAATTATTGTAGAATTTTTTAATGAAAATTGATTTTCATTTCATAAAAATAAATTTTAGTTAAAATTTTAGATTATAATTAAATATTAAAAGAAATATGGAGTGAACTTTTTGGAAATAATTGAATTTTGAAATTAATATTTTTGAAAAAGTTAAGTTGAACTTTTTGAATATTATTTGAAATTTTTATTTTTGAATATGCAGGTAATTAAAGAATTTAGGAATAATTTAAATTTTGTAAAATTGAATTGTAATCGAATAAAATTCGACAAAAGAGTCGAATTATTAGAAAGTTTAAAAATTAAAATTTGTTACCAAAATTCTTAAGAGAATTGAATTTTGAGAAACATTCAATTATTCAATAAATTATTTACTTTTGCATTTAAATAATTAAATTATTGTAGAATTTTTTAATGAAAATTGATTTGCATTTTATAAATATGAATTTCAGTTAAAATTTTAGATTATAATTGAATATTAAAATAGAGTAAACTTTTTGGAAATAATTGAATTTTGAAATTAATATTTTTGAAAAAGTTTAGTTGAACTTTTTGAATATTATTTGAAGTTTTTACTTTCTAATATTCATTTAATTATAAAGAATTTAGGAACAATTGAAATTTTGTCAAATTGGTTAATTAATTATTATTAAAAATAATAGATATAAAGTAAAATTGTAGTTAAAAGTTTTTGAAAATCATAATGAGATAATGAAAATAATTTTGAAGAAGGATAATATTCTTATAATATAAAATAATGATTGTATTTCTTTGTCATCTTTAATTATTATAAAATAAAAAGTAATCGATCATTTCGAGTCAAAGAGTCGGAGTTATCTTTATCTTCATGTTTTATAGTTATAAAAAAATTTAATAAACTAAAATTTCATTCATTGTTAAAACTAACACCAAAATTAATTATTTTAATCTTTTTTGGTGTTAATTTAATCTGTATTTGTAGAAAAAAAATATTTTCTAGTATTCGACAAAAATCAGAAAAGTATAAAATTGAAATTATTTTTTATAAATACAGAAATTCGTATAAAGTACGATTTTAAACACTTTCATACTTTTCACTCCCGGGCATGTTTTCTATGAACTTTGAAATCAGCATTGAACCGGCATCATCATCTTTCTCTCTTTCTCTCTCTCTCTCACTTTCTGTGATTGCTGAGAACTATTATTCGCGTGTTTTCGCATTGAACACTCAGAGAGTGCGAGAGTGAGTGAGTGAGTGAAAGGGAGAAAAGAGCGAGAGAGAAAGACCAAGGCTGGTGCAACACACAAGGGACTTTCAAAGTCGAAAAAGAAATCGCAATTCAAGCGTTTCTTATCGTTGGAAACTTTTATCGCTCGTAACGGGAAAGTTCCCACGCCTTTTTGCCACGCGGTGCGGGTTTCTTTGCGCGAAATGCATCTCACTGCTAAAAGACTTGCCTTTCCAATAATCAAATTGCTATAACTTTTCCACCGAGTCAATAACATTCGGTAACTTTTGAATTCACGGGAATATTTTAAACCCACAACTGTATCATTCAGCGTTATACAATTTTCCCATTTCTGTCAAACATTCGTTATTTGAAAATAGAGGGAAAAATTATGATTTCTTTTGATTCGATAAAGAAAAATTTTTGTTTTTTGAAAAATTTTTGTTTTTTTGATACTGTAATAATAACAATGATAATATAATTTTGTTATTTTATGAGAATAATAACAAATCTAGGAAAATAAGTATAAAACAAGTAATACTGATGATAGCATAAACAAATTTCGATATAAATATTTCAAAGTAATTTGATGAAATTTCCAGTTTGTGTAAGCTACTCTTTTTAATCTTTACTACTTATTCTAGCATTGTGCGAATTTTATCTTACCAAAAAAATTCTTGACTACTGAAAACAGTCTGATTAAAACAGTTTTTTATTTTTTACAAGGAATAAATTTTCTAATTTGACTTTGAATTTCTATTGGCTTTTGAATTTGAAATTTATTTTGACTTTTACCTTGACTTTCATTTTCACATCAACTTTCAAAGTCGAAGTCTGATTCAAAGTTAAAGTCAAGATCACAGTCAAAATAAGAGCGATGAAAAAAGTAAAAATTCCCGAAAATAATTGAAAAATTTTTGGAAAATGTTATTAATTTTTTAATTCTTCCACTATCGGTCTATCAGACAAACAATAGAATCATTTTAAATATCACTTCCAGTAGTGAGAATCAGTTTTTAGTCCACAAAAAAAAAAATAAATTTCGTCTTCTCTATCCACTCGGCTTGAAAAAAATATTGTTTAGGGAGTGAAAAAAAGAGACTCAAAACTATTGTGTCTAGTGTATTTTTTTTTCTTTCAATGGCTCGTTGAAAATTGGTCCGAGTACTCGGGAGGAAAATTTCCGAAACAGAGCTAGGCTTGCAAGATATACGAGCTTTCTTTGGCATACAATTTAGAGAGTGCCCACCCACTCGACACCCCGGGGGCGACGGTCGCTTAAATAATAGATTTTTAATCCGAGCCTACGAGGAAGAATGACTGCCCTAGGAAGAGGTGTGCGATTCATTCCCCCGGGAACGACTTCGTGGGATGAGTACTTTCTCCCTTCTCTTCTTCTTTTTCTCCTTTTTTTCATCCTTTTTTTTCTTCTCTTTTCTTTTTTTTTAGAGAGAAACGTACGAGGGATTAAGATCCCAACCACTCTCGTCCAGTGCCGCTGGCGTTTACGTGCCTTTAGAATCGTAAGAGGGGTCGTCTTTGGGTGCCGAGAGACGAACCGAGACGCCAGGGACGGAATGTCTCAGTGCTCCCGTGGAATTCCATTATAAGTAGAAGTGATGGTGGATTAGGCTTCCAGACTAAATCGAACCAAGTCAAAGTTCAAGTCCAACGAACTTGCCAAGAAGGAAATCAACTTCTTTTCGGTGTGAAAAGTGATAAAAGTCACACCCAAAACTCATTTCACTTTTTCTACTTATTTCTTTTCTTCTCTTTTTTTCAAACATTTTCTTGAAAAGAAAAAAAAAAAGAGAATTCACATCATCGACGGGAGAAAAAAAATAATTTTCCAAACTACTAAATTCTAATAGGGAAATAAAAGTGATTTTCAAAGGAGATGAAATATTTTTTTTTTTTTGACTTTATTAAACTTTTAATACAACTATTACGAAAGGTCGTTGAGAAGTTACGAAATTTAGAGACAAGGAGAGAGAAACTGAAAGGAGAACAATAGGAGAAAGAGAAAGGGAAAAAGAAAGGGAAAGAGAAAGACATAGAGAGGTAGAAAGAGGAGATAGAAGAGAGAGAAAGAAAGAGGAGACAGAAGAGAGAGAAAGAAAGATGGAGTAAGAGAGACAGAGAGAGAGTTTCTCCTCTTCCGAGTTCTCATCTAAGAAGGAAACGTGCAAAACATTTATCTGGAATCAGGGTAAAAGAGACCGTAGGGACAGACAGAGCAAATGTTTTTGTATCCTGCCCGGCCACATCCTCCTCTCTAGCCCCCAGATTCATTTCCTGTGATATACTCCATCAGTATTCTTCACTGTCGGGAATGTCGAAAAAAAATTTAATAGTATTATTTGTTAAGTGACAGACCAAGAACCTTCCACACAGTCCTTTCCAGTTTCGTGGGACATTAATAACGTCGTACTTTATACTGAACGAGAATATCCTCTATTGGCAAATCGAAATTCCACGAAAATACCCCACTAACGATAAATCGACTGGTAACTTGGAAATAGAGAGAGAGAGAGAGAATGAGAGATATGAGAAGGAGAAGTGAATGGGAGAGATAGAAAGATCTAAATTACATAAAAATGAAAATTAAAAAAAATTATATTAACCAATGCTTCTGGACGGTTTAATATTTAATTAATATTATAAATTATTAATATATAGGTATTAAATTAATTAATATAAATTTTATATTAATCTTTAATTTCTTTCATTCATTCTGTCTATTCTATCCGCGGTATGAAATTAGTTTCCGTATATATTTTTGGTTTTATTCAAAAATATTGGTTGATAAATCGAAAATATGCAGACATTTTTTTTAATTATTAACAATAAAATAGTAATACAAGTTAGAAACAATTTTGCAAAAATAAAAAATTATGATTAACAAAAAACATTTTTACAATCTCATTTTTTTTGAAAGACAAATATTAGATCTTCCGATTTTTTTTTATTTTTATTATTTTTTTGTAGAAAATTTTCATAAGGAAACAATGCGCATTAGTTCTATTTCTGAATTTTTATTGCTTAATTAAATTTAACGGTTCATTAAAAAAAAAGATAAAAATATTAATAATTTACATTTTGTCAATTACAAAATTTAATTTAACGTTTTTAAAAAAGATAGGAAAACACTTTACAAATAAAAATAATAAATAATAGTAATAATAATAATAATAATAATAATAATAATAATAATAATAATAATAATAGTAGTAATAGTTAATCATTTGTAAATATATGTTCTGTTAAAAGTATATAAGATGTTCATTAATTGTGAAATTTTTCGAAAACAATAATTTAATACTTTATTTAATTTATTTTAATATTTTATTACTATTATTTTCTATAGAAATTAAGATTTTAGAAAATTCCAATGTCGAAAATTTTTTTTTTTTTAAATTAACTAACTTTAGTAATATTGTAATGACGCATAAAGATAACGATTAATTAACTATCGATTTTTTTGAGTCTTACAATGATTAAAGTAGATTGATTGTTAAAATTATTATTCTATATTGTGAAAATATTTTTCCTATGTAAATTATTAAAAAGTTATTTTCATACTCTACTATTCTGAAAAATTTAGCCTAAAATTCAGATTTAAATAAATTTTTGCTAGAAAATTCTACGGTAATTGAATTATTTGAATACGAAAGTGAATTGTTTATTGAATGATTGAACACTTAGAAAACATTATACTTAATTTAATTAGAAAAATAATTTTTAATGATTTTGTTTAATTGAAATTAGTTTGTAAGTTTAAGCCCAATATATAAAAAGTGTCTACTACTTTGATTCAAAAATAATATTCGCTTTGAATAATTGTATTTAATTCAAACATATTTTCCGTTTTGATTTAAACAAAAGATGTGTTTAAAAATTTTATGTTTGATTCGAACTTAAAAGTGAATTATGGATAATTTAAAATCAATCACAACTTATGTTTGAATTAAATATACCATTTCTTTAAATAAACCAAAAAATATGTTTGAATTAAACTTAAATATGTTTGACTGTATAGCAAAGATATTTTATGTTTATTTAAACAAAATAGGTTTGAATAAAAAATAAATTGGATTAAAATAATAAAAAAAATAATAAAATAGGTTTGATCTTCTCAGTACATATTTTTTGATTTTTAATTCTTATAAAGAATTTTCCTAACAGATTTTTAAATAACTAAATTCTTTTATTAAAAATTATTTAAATTCTTCAATCATTTGTAACGTCGTCAAAATTAAATTTGTTCAGTGTTTTTAATTATAAAATTCTTTTTTAAATCTATTATTTTAAAAAATTGATTAAATATATAACAACTTTTACTAATTTTACAAGATTTCGAATTATTAAAAATTTTCAAAAGTCTGAATTTATTCAAATTTCTAATTTAAGTCATTCAACATTGAAGGTTTCTAAAATTTCTAATTGAAACCTTTTTGAAGTTAATTAATTTACATAAATTGTAAATGCAACTCTTGTAAAATTTAATTAATTAATTCAAGTAAAACTTTTAATTCTATAATTTATTTACTTTATGATTGTTTTTCAAGATTTAAGTTATTTTAAAAGAAATTTTTGTCAGAAATTGAAAAAATTAAAGAGTTTTGTCTTAGAATTCGCGGTGATTTTATAGTTTATTAGTTAAACAAAAAGAGTCAAAAAATTTTTTTTGGAAATTTCTTATGAATTTTAATAATTTAATTTTTTGTTCCTTAAAAAAAATTTCCAGACATTTCCCTAAATTCCCTATTTTAGAATATGATTATTGTAATTATAGAAATATTAAAACTATATTTTTCAACTCTCATTTTATTTTTTATAAACTGAAATTATTTGTATTAAGAATATTGAACGCGCTAATTTTTGCTATTGAATCTATAATGATTATTTTATTTTATAGGTTTTTAATTAGTTAATAGTTGAAAATTGTAAACATTCTAAATAAATACATTTCTAAATTTAATTATTTTAAAATTGACATTTAAATTTTCAATTAATATTGTAAAATAAATGTTATTTACTTTGTAAATGTTTATTCTTAAATTTTCTACTTATTTCAATAAGTGAATTATTTTTTTTTCAAAACAGTTTTAATTTTATTGAACAAAAATTTTGAGTTACATTAAGTTATTAAGCAGAGATCACACCGATATTTTTAACTATATAAAAAAATAATTTAAATATTCCACAATATTATTTTTAAGGTACTTTTTAAGAGGAATTCAATAGTCTGAAAGTATTTTAACCCTCTTTAAAATTTTATTTTTCTCAAAAATTAGTAAATTTTCAAATCCATGCGTAATTTTTTATTAAATATGTTTTAGAATCTCCCAAAAAATTGACGAGTTAAAATTAATTTTTATAATTTATAAAAGAATTTTTCTGAAAATAATCGTTTTTACACTAAAATTTTTGCTAAAAAACATTATTATTCAATTTTTTTATATATGAAACTTTATTTGTTTATTTGTCTAACTCTCATTTCAGATCATAATTTTTGTATATAAAAATAAGAAATTATAATCTGAAATGAGAGTCTGACAAATAAACAAATGAAATTTCAAATACATAAATTGAACAATAATGTTATTTTAACATTTTTAACTTAAAATAGTAAATTAGAAAATTACGCATGAATTTAAAAGTTTACCAATTCTTAAAGAAAAAGAAAAATTTAAAAAAGGTAGAAAGTTTTAGTCTAGTAAAACACTTAAAAAGATTTTATGTTTCTATTAATTAAATTATAATTTTCCCACTGAATATTTAGCATCAGTATTTTCAATTCAACTCGAAAATTAGAAAAGTCTTCTATTAAAAAATTTTTAATTTAAAAAAATTTATAATTCATTTAAAAGCCTATCAATTTATCTTTCATTATTGTTCTAATCATTATTGTTTATCAAGAATATAATAGTTATTTAATTTTTATTTAAATAAGTAGAAAAGTAATTTAAATAGTAAGTAAATTTAATTATGCATTCATATTTAAATTGCTTTTATTTTTCCTTTCAATCACCGACAATTCTTTAAAAAATAAAATTTTATTTGATTTGACATCTAAAATGACTGCTTTCCGTAAAATATATTCCCCGGTATAAAAGCATTTGGTTGAATTTGGACAAGTTAAACTACTTTTTCTGACATCGTGGTTTGTCAAGAAGGTCAGAATAGGTTTGCGTGAAGACTTGTGAAAGGTCGATTGCTCCGGGAAGCCACCTTGAATTATTAAATATCAAAGTCTATTCCTCAGAATGAATGGCGAGGATATGTAAGGGAAGAAAGAGAATGAGAATGAGAGGAAGTGAGACAGAATGAGCAAGAGAGAGGGAGAGAGAAAGAGAGAGAGAGAGAGAGAAAGAGAGTGAAACAGAGAGTGAGTGAGAGAGAGAGAGAGAGAAAGAGAGAGTAAAGAAAATTGAAGAGTCAGGTAGTTCTAAAGGAAAAGAGGGTCATATATGAGCTGCTACCTAATGTCTGAATAATTTTTTGCGATATTAATTATGTACACATGGAGTTCTCCCCTAAGGGCTGAATTAACCTAAACAAAATTTATAAACCTTGGCAAGATGAATTTAGAAAAAAGTAGAAATTTTTTTTTTTTGTTTAAGAATGTAAATAACAAAGACTAATATTGCCTGTGAATTTTGAATATGACAAGATGAATTTAAAACAGAAATAAAGTTAATAGAATCTGAATAGCAAACGAAGACGTCTAATTTTCTATTTTTTATTCCGAGGGAGTAAATTTTTCTCTATTTTTTTGTTTTTCTTGACTCTATTAAAAAATTTTAAAAAAATATATATATACCTACATGTTTTTTTTTAAATATTTAAATCTCGCGGAGTATGTTCAGTAAATTATAATCAAGAATATTAAAAAATATGAACTTTGTTCAGTATTTAAATTTTAAATGACTAAATCTATTGTTTACTACTGAAAAATAAGGGAAAAATCTCACTTTATAATTATTAAACAATAATTATTAGAAAAATAATAAATATTAACATAAGTCCAAAATACTAAATTTCTAATTAAGTGAATCGTAAGCTCTGTTAAAATCAATAATTTTTGTATAAAAAATTATTTTTTTAATGCACGGTAAATCGTTAGGTATTAAAATAACATCAAAATGGATTAAAATAACACTAAATTGGATTATTTTAATCCTTTTTGGTGTTATTTTAATACCTAACGATTTACCGTGTGATTAAAAATAGAAGCAATGGCTTAAATAAATATTAATTTTTTAAAGTGTTTTCATAATTATAATACAATAGTTTTTTAAAATAGTGTAGCAATAGTTCATGACAATAATATTAAAATAACTGATTTAAAGTGTCTATTTTATTTCACCACTAAAAAATAACAAAAGGAGGAGAAAGATAAAATTCTTATATGCCCGACAAAAAATTGACTGTTACTACTGTTTCTAATATTATATGAATCTAAATTTGTTCGCTTGGCTAAAATTATTGTTTACCACTTAAAAATAAGAAGAAAAATTTCTATTCTCTTATCAATTTCCATAATGAAAATTTATCATTTATTTATCATTTTATAAAGAAAATTAAATAATTTTATTCAACTAAATTTATGTAATAACTAAATTACTTTTATCTCCGAATCCTTTTCAACAAGTGTCCAATAGGTCTTCTATAAGAAAACTAATTTTTATGGATTTTTCCAAACTTTCAGAAATTTTTTAAAAATAGTTTTAGAAAGTAGAATGTTTTTTCTATCATTATATGTATTTTAAAAATTTTCCAACCTCACTTTTATTTCTGATAAAAATGTTTAAACTTTGTCTTCAGTTTTCGGTTAAAATTACTTCACAATGATTACTGATATTTTATAGAATAAAAATATCTTAAACAAAATTTTAATGCACATTAAAATAAAACTGAGAATCTGACGTTAAATTTTCCTATATTTTATCTACAAAAAGGAGAAAAATTATTGCTGTTATAAATAATCGAAATTTACATTTTGCTACAAGTAAAAATTCAATTTCATCTCCGAAGTCTTACTTTTAATAAATAACTGAATGTAGAAGAAAGTTTAACAGAATATTTCGATGGTAATATAAAATGAGGGTGTGAGATTTGTATATTTTATTTTAAAAACATATTTTAATTGTGTCGTAATGTAAATAAATGTTAAAAAATTTATTTTTCATCTTCGAAGCCTTTTCCTTAAAATATGCAAGTTTTTCTTTTATTTTTAGTATTTACCTGCATTGTTTTGAGAAAATTAACCCAAACTACCATAAAATTTAATACTTTAAATAAATTTATATTTCCATCTAATTGAATATATTTGGTATTAAAATATACAAATTATTAATTTTTAAGCAGTATTTTTTTATTTTCCATTTTGCAAACGATATTAGCGTGGATTTTTAATAGAAAAACTCGCGAATTAAATGCCATTAATCTAATGGAGCAACAAAAATCTTCTTCGAAGAAGAAAAACTTTAATATTTTTTAGAATTAATTTTGCGCAACACAAAAATCTTACTCTTGCGTATGAAATTAAGTAGTTTTAATAGAAAAAAACCGTATAATTAAAAAAATAAATAAATTGAAAAACTAAAGTTTAAAGTTAGTTAATACTATTCATGTTTTACTGAGAAAACATTATTCTTAAATCAAACAGAAAAATAATTTTAAGTGATTTTGTTTAACTGAAATTAGTTTATAAGCTTCATTCCAATATATAGAAAAATATCTACTGCTTTGATTCAAAAGTAATATTGGTTTGAATAATTATATTTAATTCAAACATATTTTCTGTTTTGATTTAAACAAAAAATACGTTTAAAAATTTAATGTTTAATTCCAACATGAAAGTTGATTACAAATAATTTATAATCAACCACAACTTATGTTAAAAATAAATACCTATATTATTTTTTTTAATGAATCAAAAAATATGTTTCAATTAAACATAAATATTTTTCACTGTATAGCAAAGATATTTTATGTTTGATTTAAACAAAATATATTTGAATCAAATAAATCGTTTTCTCAGCGTATTATTAGAGTTAAATATATCGTTTAAGTAAACATGTATTTTGTGGTAAGTTAACTGAATTATTAATAAAAAAATGTCTGCAAATATAATTCTAATCTTTGAATTTTAAGAAAATAATTATTGTTCTACAGTACACCCAGAGAAAATGTATATTTGTCTGAGAACCAACTATAGACTTTTTATTTGTTATGAATAAATTTTATTTGGTTTAAATAAAATTTTATTGGATTTAAATTTATGTTTAATTTATGTACTCAAATATATGTTTTATTTAGGTAGAAGAAAAATTTTATTTAAATCAAATAAAAAGTCTAGTTGGTTCTGAGACAATAATATACGTTTATTTAAGTGAAATAAAATATATTTTGTTTAAATAATATTTAGTAACTAAGTTTGTAAATATCTTACTATTCTCCCTGCTGGAGAATCTAAATTCGTTGAATTTTTACAAATCGTTGACTTTGGTGTTTTATTTAAAATAAAATTTCTTTCATAGTTAAAAATAACACCAAAATAAATTATATTTCAATTCTTTTTGGTGTTAATTTAATTCTAGAGGAATTAAACTGTAGAAGAAAAATTTTATTTAAATCAAATAAAAAGTCTAGTTGGTTCTGAGACAAATATACGTTTATTTAAGTGAAATAAAATATATTTGGTTTAAATAATATTTTTCTTTGGGTAATAATTTACTGCTGGTAGTAATAAATTAAAATAATAATATTGATAATAAACTAACAGTGTCAACGACCGTAATGTGTTGCAGCACATTTAAACCACAAAGTCCAATTGCTAAAATTTCAAAAAAAAAAAAAAAAAAAAAAAAAAAATGAACAAAGAGAAGAATTTATTTTTCGAAAAGTGACAAGTGTCACGTAGAGCAAACGGACTTATCCAGCATCGTTGATCAGACCGCAGATTATTGGTTTCAGGCTGCTTGAGTGTTTTCGTGTGTTCTGCTCTCTCTCTCTCTGAAACAGCCGCATCATGTTTCAGAATCGTACCAGATAAACCGAACAGCGTTTTCGTATACATATATTTGTGTCATGTACAGATCGGTCAGTCCGCGACAGAGAGAGATAGATAGAAATAGAGACACAAAAGGAAAAAGAGAGAGAGAGAGAGAGAAGGACAGAAAGAGAGACAGAGATGGAAAAAGAGAGAGAGAAAGACAAAGAGAGAGAGAATGACAGAATAGAAAATGGAAGAGGGAGCGCCGAATCAGAGAGACAGAATGAGAGGAGAATTGGAATGGTACGTGCTTGTGAAATACATGGCTCAATACTTCGTTGCTGCACGCTTTGTCGCGGTCAACCCCAAACTCACCCGCAACTCTAATTGTTACACGAGGCTTCGGACGCGGATGCCTAGAATTCGTGTCGATACTATCGGCACAAAAAAAAAAAATAAAAAGAAAAAAAAAATTCCACCTCGAATACAACAAGAATGCAATAGGTGGGTTTCAATGTGTGTGAGTTGGAAAAAAAGAGAGGAAGTTGTAGTGGGCGTACATGCACGAAAAAGTGCTTGCTCTGAAATTGATTCGAATCACACCTCAAGCTACGGATTCGATGATTAAACTCGGGCAAAAGTGGGTGGCTGACTATATCTCTATCTCTCATCTACTAGAATTTGATGATTTATAAAGAACATTGCTGGAGATTTTTTAATTTCTTTTTTACACACGTCCTTTTTGAAAAAGACATTTATTCCTCGAAACTGTGGAATTAAGGAATTTAGTAATTAGTTCCCCAGATAATTAAACCTGGGCTAATATTTCATTAAATAATAATAATTTATTTTAAACAGAAAATTTATCGATTCGAATAAAAATTACTGTGTTTAAATAAAAATAGGTTGACAAAACAGTTTTGCTAAAATAGAAATTTTCTTTGTGAATAAATAAATATCACCCTAATTAAATTAATTAATTAATTAACTTTATTAAAGTTTGTGGTTTTCCATTCTGTCCGTTCGCAGTATGAAGTTAGTTTTTGTATATGCTTTTGTTTTTTTTTCGTTTTGAAAACACATTTTTCTTGATAATAAATAATGATTGATTTATAAATTTTATAATTATATTTTGTTTATTTGTTTTAAATTATTAGTTTCTTTTGAAATAAAAAGTTGTGAAATTTTTATTTTTTAATTACAATTTTTAACAAATTTTTTCTATTTTAAATTAATAAAAAAAATGTGTAGGAAGAATTTGTGTATTTCATAATTACAATTTTTATTTTTTTCTGTATATAAAGATATTTTATATTTTACTAGCTAAAAAAAACGCTCGTGTACTGTCTCATATAATTATTAAAAAACAAAATATTTAATTTCATTTGAAGAATTTCTTTAATAAGATTTAATTTTTTAATCTTCTAAAAATGAATTTATTTTAAAGTTTTATCTAGAAAATTATGAAAAAATTTGAATAATTTCTTTTTCTTTATTTAAAATTGAAGGAAAAATAAAGTAATTTGAAGTATTTTACAAAATTTGTAGTATTTTTTTTTCAACAAAATCAGAAATATTATTTTTTTAATATGTATTGATTAATAACTTCTTTCATTTTTTATACAAAAAAAAAGTTTTTAAAATTTTCTTTATTTGTTATAAAAAAAATTTTTTAATTATTTTACAGAATGTTAAATTGTATTGAGAAAAAGGTAAAAAATTTGAAAAATTTCTTTTTTTAATTTTTCAATCAGGACTTTCAATAAAATTCTGATTTTTTGGAAATAAATAATATAAATTATTATAATTTCCATTTAATAATCATAATGTTTGTTATGCTATGTTTGTACTGCGGACTGACACTTCGATAAAAATTGTATAATATGAAAATAACTTAATTCTCGGGGAGAATTTCGTTTAAATTTTTTAAAATATATTGTAATTAAATTCTTTTTACAGAATGTCTTTGAATTTTTTGTCAAAAAATGGAGATTCTTTAATAATTTTAATTAAACATTTTAAAAATAATTGAAACTTTATAGAGAAGAATTTACAGAAAGTGAATATGGAGAAGAATTTTATTAAAATTGTATTAAAAATAATTGAATTCTTGCGAAAAATTTTACTATTTATAAAAATTTTAGGAAATATTGGAATTCTTTCGTGAAATTTCATTAAAATTTTTGAAAATATAAACTTAAGTTACTTTTTTTAATTTTGATTATGAAATTATATTAAAAATTTATGCTTGTTAATAAAAAAGTTTGTAATTTGTAGAACAGTATCATATTGAATACTACGTTCCGCGCGCTAGTGCGCGTATCGTTTGCTAGTTATTAAATTAAATTAATTAAATTAATTCCCTAATTAAAAAAAATAAGACAATTCGAGTAAATATTATCTTTCCTCCAAAAGAAAGAAAAAAGTGTTTACAAGAATTATTTATTAACATAATGATAAGGGGTTTATTTTCCGAAATTAAAGATTCGTGATACGCGATAAACGAACGAGTTTAAAGTTTAAACAGGGTTTCAAGTACACGACTTTAAAGTGACGGGTTTAAACTAAAATTCTCAACTTATTGGTAACTACCTGAGTTTTATGACGGTCGCCTTTTGTTTGAAGCTCAATGTAAACAAAGCGCTCTCGGTTACGAGAGAACAGAGATAACTTTGTAGTCATAATAATTTCTCTATATTTAGGGTTACTTTAATTACTTGTGAAATAAAATACGAAAATTTCAATTTTCCTTTATTACTATCATAAAAAAGAGATTGTAAATACAAATCTATTAAATTATCCTTACAAAAGTTACCTTAATTTTTACGATTTTTATTGTTTGGCTTTTTCAAGTTACATGTGCGCACAATTCGTTTGGATAAAATTTCAGTAAAAAAATACAAAAATTTGAATAAATTTGGTGAACGATTTAATTTATTAAAATTAGTAAATGACTAACTTTAATAAATTTAGTAAATTTGTTAATTTTAATATTTTTTCCAATACATAAATAATCGAAAATTAAAATCGAAACCAAACAAATAAAATTAAAAAGTAAAAAATAATACTGATAAAATAAAAGTTGATATCAAGTAAATTAGGGGAGACCGGGGCGTAATGGCTAACTTTTCACTCTTTGTGCTTTTTCTCGGCCATTTTTGTTTTAATTAAATGTTTTTCTTCTGGAAAAGTTACTCTGGTATCTCAGCTTTCTTTTAAAAAAAAAACATCCCGATATGACTCTTACTTTTTTTTCTACAATAATTTTTCTGGAGCAATGCAAAGCTATCCAAAACGCCCCAGGCCGGGGCGTAATGGATAACTCCCGGGGCGTAATGAATAATGAGTGAAAATTAATATTTACGGCCTCAAATTTTATTATATATTGTAAATTAAGGTTTGTGAATTAAATTTTATGTAAAAAATATTGTAAATATAATTATTGTAGAGAAGATAAGATCAAAAAATATAACTACAATAATTTTCTACACTGAAAGAAATACTTTCGAGAATTCATCCATAAACTTCTGGTTAAGGATTTTGGTTGAAGTAGTCATACAATCTGTCAGATTAGCACATAAGTGAGGTTTATGTTAGACATGTGAAGGATGATTCACACTTACTGTCCTCTGTTTCTGTCATTCGTATGGCTGGATTAACCAAACTGTTTTGGCAGTTGTATTTCATTATAATACAGTGATTCATTCTGGCAGAATCAGCCATAATTATGGCAGTAATGTCGGAAAATTTCTTTCAGTGTAAAGACATATTCTTCGGTTTTTTTATTAAAATTAATATTACAAAATTACAAATCTGAAGTTTCACTTTCTCATTTATCTTTAATAAAAGTAAGTAACTTTATAGTAAATTTAATTTGATTCATAAAACGATGACAATTAAATAAGGATTTTTAAAATACTTTTCCTGTCTTAAATAAACAAGCAAAATTATTTGCTTTTACATTACTCACAAATGAAAAAAAAATAAAAAAATTTTTTGGTTATTTTTTAAATTTAATATAGCAAAATTACAAATCGGAAGTTTAACTTTTTTAGTAATCTTTAAAAAAGTAAGTAACTGTATAGTAAATTTATTTTTAATTTATAAAATGATAACAATTAAATAAGAATTTTCGAAATACTTTTCTTGTCTAGTAAACTAGCAAAATTATTTGCTTTTACAATAATCACAGATAAAAAATCGGTTATCGTCAGCACAAGCGTCGTGGGCCCAAAGCTGACACGATGTGCACTGAACCCACTCTTCTCCTGAAACGCTGTTTTTTTGGTTTGTAATTTCTCATTTCAATCGTTTAAAATCTACTATTTATCGATTTTAGATCAAAACAAATAAATAAGTTGATAAACACACGAACATACTGCAACTAAGTAACAAGTAACCGCGAAAACGAACCTACGCTGCATTATCCATCGCGCCCCGGGAAAAACTAGCCATTACGCCCCAGGGGTACTTGGCCAATATTTTGTAATTTTCTATCAATACAGAAAGTGTAAATGAAAAATCTCCAATTGGCCCTTAAAAACAAATGTATCAAGCTCAAAACCCAATTTGATTTTTATTTTTAAAGCTATTTTTCAAAAAATGAGAACGAAAAAATGAAAATTTTGAAAAGTTACTTTCGTATGTCAAAAAAAGTTTTTCTACTATATTTCTTACAATAGTGAACAAATATTATTGAAACTTCGTACAAAGTTGCAGTATACCAAGTACAATAACTTGTCTATAGAACGAAATTATTTCGATTTGCCAATTTTAAATAAATTACAATTATCCATTACGCCCCTTAGCCATTACGCCCCGGTCTCCCCTAAATAAAATAAGAAAAAGCAAAAAGAAGTAAAAGAAGAAAGTAAATGCCGAAGCTAAATATAAAAAACAAAAAAAGAATAATTATGCACTGCAAATTTGTAATTACTCTGTGAATAATAGTTTTTCAAAATTCAATGTGATTGTTTTGCGCCGAAAAAAAAGATGGTGAAAGGTTTCAATGTAGCTGTCGAAAATTAATTACGTAATTACTTAATTATGTCGAGATGTGTTTACGGATAAAGAACTATGTTTTTGAAGTCAGTTGTTCACTTTTTCAGGTGTCACTTGAGACACTTTGAAGGAGATATTCTGTTTGAATTGTGGCTGAGAAGATTAATGAAACAAAGTACGTGTTCTTCTACAAGAGATGAGGAAAGTTGAGAATACTCTTACTAAGCACACTCCCTTCTGTATTATAAATGTTCTATTTTAATTAGAGTATAACAGTATGTATTCACGTATATATGCATTGTAACCTACTGAAAAGTCTAGAATCTACTTACATAGTCAAGTTTGCACATCAGAAATAGATCAGAAGGAAACTTGTCAGAGTGAATGGAATGCATTACGTCATAATCAACGAATTTACGTGGATATAATTAATATTACACTTCTTCATTAGTATTACAGTGTTGTTTTCTTATTATAGTACTTTATTAATTGTGAATTCTAATTAATCAGTTGTAAAATCGTTTTTAGTCTCATTGAATAATAAAGATTGTTATGATAGTGTTTTTGTTTTTATACAATGTAAATATAGGGTATTTTTTTATTTTGGTGTTATTTTTTACAATGAATGAAATTTTAGTTTAATAAATTTTTTTATAACTATAAAACATGAATATATCGATAACTCCGAGTTTTCGACTCCGAGTGATCGATTTCTTCATATTTTTTAATAATTAAAGATGACTAAATAATAAAATCATTATTTAATATTAAAGGAATATTATACTTCTTCAAAATTTTTTCCATTTTTTCAATTCAATTATTATTTTTAAAAAATTTAACTACAATTTTACTTTATATCTATTATTTTTAATAATAATTAATTAATCAATTTTACGAAATTTCAATTATTCCTAAATTCTTTAATTAAATGAATATTAGAAAATAAAAACTTCAAATAATATTAAAAAAATTTATTAAAACTTTTTCAAAAACATTAATTTCAAAATTCAATTATTTCCAAAAAGTTCACTCTATATTTCTTTTAATATTCATTTATAATCTAAAATTTTAACTGAAATTCATTTTTATGAAATGAAAATCAATTTTTATTAAAAAATTCAACAAGAATTTAATTATTTTAATGCAAAAGTAAATAATTTATTGAATAATTGAATGATTCTCAAAATTCAATTTTCATAAAGAATTTCAGTAACAAATTTTTAAAAAATTTTAGTCTTTTGTCGAATTTTATTAAAACTTTCATGAACATAATTACTTTCTTTGAAGAATTCAATTATAGTTGTATGAAAAATAATTGAAACGCTGCGATGAGTCTTATGAGAATTTTCAAATTTATTCGTTTATAATTAAATTTTACAAAATTTCAATTATTCGGAAATCCTGCAATTAAACATATATTGAAAAATAAAATCTTGAAGTAATTTCAATAAAAATCCTTTTAAACTTTTGAAAATAAAGAATTAATTCTACAGAATTTTTTGTCAAAAATATTAAAAATTAAGAATATCAATGATTTTAATTTGAAACTTTTTCAAAATTTAATTATTTCTAAAAATCTACGTTATAATGCTTTTAATACTTAAGTATAATCTAAAATTTTAACTAAAATTTATTTTTAAAAACCATTTTAAATAGTATATTCTACGAGAATTCAATTATTTAAATACAAAAATAAATAATTTATTAATTTCATGTTTGTTGAAATTAAATTCTCATAAAGAATGGTATCAACAAATTTTTTAAATCGTTAAATTCTTTGGACTAATTTTAATAAGATTTTTTAGAATAATTACATTTTTCGAGGAATTTGATTAAAATTGCATTAAAAATAATTTAAATTTTGCAATGAGTTTTATTATTTATGAAAATAATTGAATTCCTAAAAGAATTTTATTATTTTTAAAAACAATTGAATCCCTGTAGAAATGTTATTATTTATAAAAATAACTGAATTATTGCGAAGAAATTTATAAAAAAAATTTGTAAATAATTGAACTCTTTTGAAAAATTTTATTATTTATGAAAATAATTGAATGTTTGCGTAGAATTGTATTCAAATATTTTTTAACAATGGAATTATTTTATAAAATTTTTATTGAAATAGTAGATATTGAAAATTATGGAATTTTAGAAAACTTTTAAAAATAATTGAAATTTTTACAAGAATTTGATTGAAATTTTGTAAAAGAATTGAATATCAGAGAAGAATTTTATTATTTATTAAGAAAATTGAAATTTTTATGAGAATTTAAAAAAATTTTTGAAGACAATTGAATTTAGTAATTATGTTACTAAGTTAGTAAATTAGTTAGTAACTAAGTTAGTATGTTAGTTAGTCACTAAGATTGTAAATATCTTACTATTCTTCCTGGAGAATCTAAATTCTTTGAATTTTAAAAATCGTTGACTTAGGTGTTTTATTTAAAATAAAATTTTTTTATAGTTAAAAATAACATTAAAATAGATTATATTTCAATCCTTTTTGGTGTTAATTTAATCCTAGAGGAATTAAACTGTTGCAGATTATTTTTATCCATTATGGTGTTATTTTAACACCTCACGTTTTACTGTGATTGTTTTTTATGTTTATAATGATTTTTTTTGTTTTTATCATTTTTTAGAATTAAAAAAATGTATGTCAAAGAAAGTGTATAGTCATTGTAACAAAATCAAGCTTCGGACTGACGGTAATGGAGTATTTTAACTGTTTAAAATAATGTTTTGTATTTTTTTAAGTTTTTTAAAAATTTTTTTTCACTTTTGTAATGTTTTTTTGTTTGTAAAAAATTTTCATTTAATTAAAGTGATTCTAATATTTTTTAACATCAGTAAAAGTAGTAAATGTCAGTTGTAGTCACTAGTCAGCCTATGAATAAAATCTATTTTAATATTTTGTTTTTTTCATGCTTCAAAGAATTTTTTACTTTTGTCATTTTCTCGTAGATAGTAAAAATAAATTAGTCAGAGAAAGTGTCTTCTATATTTTCTAACATTATAGTGACAGTAATAAAAGTCAGACAACTTCAAACAGTAATTAAACTCTGTTTTAGCTTTTTACGGTTTAAAATAATTTTTTATTTTTGACATTTTTTGTTTAGGAAAAGAAAATTTCCACAAGACGAAATTTAAAAATGTTCTTTTTTACATCAACATATAGTATCGTAGTATTAAGTAATGTTTAGTAGTTAAACACAGTTCTAGACAGTGAACGATTTTTTTTTACTAACAATTTTTTTTTATTAGTAGTAAAAATAATTTACAATCAGCGAAACGTAACCAAAATACTGTCTATTTTTTTAACAATCATAAAAAGTACCTAAAGTCAAACAATCTCTATTAAAATTCCTTTTTTTTCAATTTCCTCTCTCTTTTTTTCGAAAACAAAAAAAAAAAAACGAAAAAATTCAACTAAAATTTTGCACAAGCATATTTTCAATAATTGCTTATTGGACACCCAAACAAACAATACGTTATACATTAGTGACGCTTCAATTCACTCCTTTGTTCTCTCATAACCGGGGTAAAATTAAGTTTTATTATTATAGAAAAAAAAAACGTTAAAAATTGTCACCGGGATAAATTGGATATGATTCGCACTATAATACGCAAAGTATAATTATCTCTCACAATAATAATTACGTCATTATTACAGGGAATAGAGCAAATCGAAATGCACCAGTGCGGATCAATGATTATGAAAACAAAATTTTGATATAAGCGACTCTCTCTGTTTCTCTCTAATAACAGTTTCACAAAATTTCCAGAGAACTATATAGGTATATATAATAACAATAATAACAGAAATATTTTCAATGAAATTCGATGTGTGTTATATTTGGCAGAGAGTGAGAGAGAGAGAGGTAGGAGTGGATTTCGCGGAAGACACAAACCATTGCAATAAATACAGGAAGTGATTAGATCGGTAAAGTCAGCGTTTTCATCGTTCAATAATTTCATGTGTTTGTATCAGATATGAAATATTACCTTCGTTTTAGAATCAGTTTTCATAGGTATGACTAACAGTGTTAATGAAAATATATAATTTTCACAATCTCTATCTCTTGGCTCTCTCTTCCTCTCTTTTTCTCTAATGTCTTTTTACCCTGTGCATATAGAACAGAACTCTCTACTTTCTATTTTGTTATGTAAAACCACATGGCACCTTTATAGTGCACCTTGGGGTGCATTATAAAAGTTAGCGTCGCGTTGCCGAGAGTAGTTCTTGTCGAGTGACTCGAATATATATGCATGCGTGGCCTGAGAAGATGCGGCGACGCGCTACACCAAAAGTGCAAAGTAAGTGACGCCTAAGTTAATTTTAACAAATCCAAAGGGTTTCTTGTTGTTAACTCAACGTAACCTTTTTTGCTCTCTGTCTGTCTCTCTTTCTCTCTCTGTTTCTCTAAATGTATTCTTCCTCCTATGAGAATATGTCTTTGTCTAACCTAGTCCCTAAGAAGAAAAATTTTCTGATAAATATTTTCATACATTGCTATTGCTGCATTTTTAAACAAAAGATTACTTAATTTTTGGAACAATTACCCTTTTTTACATATATTCAATGTGTGTTTTTATTAACCTTCGCGCTACCAATACTTTTTGTATACGCGGACTACCGGACGGCCACCCGGGGTGGCCAAACGCTTTTTTACTATTATGTTCCCAAAACGATTAAAATTCATCAAAAGTTTTGAATATAATTATGTGTTAATACAAATACTGTATATTAATAATGTTTATGATATTTATGGCATAAAACATTTATGTTTTATTATTAAAAAATTATTTAAACAAATTATTGTTATTATTTACCAACTTTTTACAGAATACACCTAGAAAGTTGCAGTTTTTTCCTAATTTTGCAAATTACTAAATCTTATATGATTACAGATAAAGAATAAAAGTTGAATAAAAATTTAACTATTTCTTAAACAATTTTTTAAACAAATTATTGTTGTTCTATACCAACTTTTTCCAGAATGCACCTAGAAAGTTGCAGTTTTTTCCTAATTTTGCAATTAACTAAATCTTATATAATTACTAATAAAGAATTAAAGTTGAATAAAAATTTAACTATTGTTTAAATAATTTTTAAACAAATTATTGTTGTTACTTACCAACTTTTTCCAGAATACACCTAGAAAGTTGCAGTTTTTTCCTAATTTTGCAATTTACTGAATCTTTTATGATTACAGATAAAGAATAAAAGTTGAATAAAAATTAAACTATTTTTTAAACAATTCAACTGCAGCTTTCTAGGTGCATTCTGGAAAAAGTTGGTAAGTAACAACAATAATTTGTTTAAAAATTGTTTAAACAATAGTTAAATTTTTATTCTTTGTTAGTAATTATATAAGATTTAGTTAATTGCAAAATTAGGAAAAAACTGCAACTTTCTAGGTGCATTCTGGAAAAAGTTGGTATATAACAACAATAATTTGTTTAAAAATTGTTTAAAAAATAGTTTAATTTTTATTCAATTTTTATTCTTTATCTGTAATCATAAAGGATTTAGTAAATTGCAAAATTAGGAAAAAATTGCAACTTTCTAGGTGTATTCTGGAAAAAGTTGGTAAATTACAACAATAATTTGTTTAAACAAATAAAAAATGTATAACATCATAATATATTTTATTTATTGATATAAAACAATTTTACTGTAAAAGTTTAACGATTTTATTTATATTTTTTTGCAATATACGAAACAAACACCCGGTCAATTTTCAGTATTCTCGTACATACTTTTTAAATTGTTATAAATAAATATGAAGAAGTGTTTAAAAAAAATTTATTTTTGTTTTTTTCGAAAGTAGATAAAATTTTGTTCAGTGAGTTAAAATGGCGATTCGATTGATACAAACTTCGAGGAGATATTCAACATTATGTATTAGTTGGCCACCCCGGGTGGCCGTCCGGTAGCGCGAAGGTTAAACTTTATCAGGGTAAATTTGATGATTAAGAAAAGTAAATAAACGAAAGTAAAGATAATTATTGTGATTGTGAAAAATTGTTATTCTATAGTTTAATTTTCAGGTTTGAAAAATCTCGTACCCATGGGGGATCGAACCTTGGAGCTTCGAGACTCCAGTCGGATACACATACCTCTCAGCCATTCAAGCTTAAAACGACTTCCGCTTAAATTAAATTATGAATTTTTTGGGATGTATTATTTACTTAAATATTTAACTAAATTTATTCCTAATGCTAGTTAATAATAATTAATAAATACTTTTATCAATTGTCAAAAAAATTTTTCGGTAATTGCACATATATATTTTTAAATAAATTATTTTTACAAATAACATTATAATAATGGTAATCAAAATTAATTGTACCTGCATAAATAATATTTATTTATGTTTTATTATTTTAATTTGCTTACTTAAATAAATGGTATTTATTGAAAAAAAATGTTTTAATTAAATTTTTTCTAAGACTTTTCAACAATATTGAAATTTTGTCTAAAATATATTAAGTAATTTAATAATAGGGTCAAACCATTTTATTTCAACTAAAGTGGTCGCCGACTATTATTAAAAAATTGTAATGTTCTACAGGAATAATATTGATCTTACTAGAATCGCAAAATAAAAAGATTTTTTCAAAATTATTTTATATCTTTTGTAAAATATGAATTTTAAATATTTGAAATGATGAAAACTGTCAATTTTCTGCCAGTAGAAAATAATTCAAAAGAAATACATTTTAGTACAAAAAATTCCTTATTTTTCCGATTTTTTCTAGAGAAGTTACACACATTTGTAAATTGTGAAAATGGGCAAAGTAGCAGTTTTATTTTTTCGCAAATTTTTTATTTTTTGAGAAAATGGACGAAAACTTTTATCAAAAACTGAAAGTTTATCACAAATTCTTAATATTCCGTATGTTTTTACCTAATTTTATAATCACATTTGCCCATTATTTTTTAATAAAAATCCCAAAAATAGGTTAATTTAATAATGAACTTTGGAACAATATTTTATTTATTATTTTGTATTTTTAAATGGTTATATCAATTTATAATAATAAATTTAGACATTCTTAACAAATGACAATAATTTTTATTATATTTTTGTACTAAAATATATTTCTTTTGAATTATTTTCTACTGGCAGAAAATTGACAGTTTTCATCATTTCGAATATTTAAAATTCATATTTTACAAAAGATATAAAATTATTTTTAAAAAATCTTTTTATCTTGTGATTCTAGTAAAATCAGTATCATTCCTGTATAGAATATTACAATTTTTTAAAATTAGCCGGCGACCATTTTAGTTGAAATAAAATGCTTTGACTTAATGTGCAAAATTTTTTTTGTAATTAATGGTGATAAATTTTTCTATTAATTAAACTGAATTACTTATACTTATCTACACTGAAAGAAAATGTATATCAAATTTTGTAAAATTATTTTGTAATTTGGGGAAAATGTGCAACAAACCGAAATTGAATAAAAATTCCTGATACTTGATATAATTATACTAAATTTCAGAATTTTTTTTTCAAGTTTAGTTTTTTTATATAAAAATTTCTGTTGCACTTTTCCCTAAATTGAAAAATAATTTTACCAAATTTAATATACATTTTTTTCAGTGTAAAAAGAAAATACTTTAAATTTGAAAATTGAATATTTAAAGACGTGCTGCCTGAATAAAACTTTCTATTACTACTGAAAGTTAACAAAAGTTTGATAATATTTTACAATAAAATCTAACAACTTGACTTTTATTACCAAAACTAAAGTATTCTGTCTGACAGAAATCCTGTTATACAACTAAATATTGACAGCAATTTTATTAACATTTAGTATTAGCTACCTTAGAGCACAAACAATAAGCTCTGTTGTTTTTACAGACTCAAAATTTTTTTAACTACTTTTAAACGAATTGAAAAAATATTCCACTAATTTCGGATCATTCGTCTGACTAAAATTTTCTACTTCTACTAAAAATGTTACTGAATAAGGAGCGTTCTCCAAACTAAAGTATTTTCTTACTCCAAAAAAATGCAAAATTTCTGTTTCTAAAATCTACTTTACAAATTTCGATTTAGAAAAAGATGGTGAATTTAGTTTTTAGTCTGACTTATATTACTGACTAATACTACTGATTCTAGAATTTCGGGAATTTAAGGCAAAGATATAAAACTATATAAAAAATATTTAAATATATAAAATTAAAGCGATATTTGGCGCTTTTAAAATAATATTATTTTAATAATGTTCGGCTGAAGAAAAATTTTTTACACTACTGAAAAATGAAGAAAAAATTAAATTTTATTTTTGTATTTTATACTCTACTTTGTTAAGAAAATAAATTTAAATCCTTCTGTTTGACTAAAATGAATGTTGCTACTGATTCCATTTGTATGTAAATTTTATCTGACTTAATATTTAAAAGATTTAAAGCGTCCGACTTAAATTTACTTTTACTACTGAAAAAAATTAAGTAAGATCACAAGAATTTTATAATAAATTTAATACAATCTGCATAAAAATTTACTTTTACTACTGACCCATAGTATTGAAAAAATTTACTGTCTGACTAAAAATATAAAGTGCCACTTGAAAATAAAAGAATAAAAAATACTTAAAAATGATGTATTAAAAGTTAGTCCATCAGTCTGAAAAAAATGACTTTTACTATACTGATTCAAGTAGTGGAAAAAATTAAAGTGTTCTGTCTGATTAAATCAATTTTCTACTACTGAAAAAAATAAAATGCAGTATTATTATTAATTATTAACAGTATTATTATTTATTAACGTAATAATTTCCTGTAATGACTGACTTTCATTGACTATTGCTGCTGATACTAGAATTACATTAATTTTATGTACACTGAAAAAAAATTTATTTGATTCAAAGAACCGATTATTTGACTATTATTAAATAAATATTTACTTGAATCAAATAAATATTTACTTGAATCAAATAAATATTTACTTGAATCAAATAAATATTTACTTGAATCAAATAATTTTTATTTGAATCAATTAAATAGTATTTGCTTCTAATACAATTTATTTGATTTAAATACAATTTATTTGATTCAAATAAAAATTATTTAGTTCAAGTAAATATTTATTTGATAATAGTCAAATAATCGGTTATTTGAATCAAATAAATTTTTTTTCAGTGTAGGTATACTAAAAATGTATGTAACTTATTTCTCACAAATTTTGTGAAAAATGTCTATTCTTCAAGAGAAAAAAACACAAAAAGGGACTATTGTTTAAACACAAAAATGATTTTTTTTTAAATAGCGTTTCTCACAATTTAGAATATAATATCACTAGTTTTGCTTTCCCTTCCTTCTTCTTCTCCTCGTTTTTTTTGTATATTTAAAGAGCCGCAAAGTGGAAAACTAGACAAGATGTACAAACGAGTATAAAACGCTTTTCTCTCTTTTTCCAGTGTAGGTCACTTACAGTTTAGTTGTACATAAAATTAAATGCAATTCCAGGTAAAAGCTGTAAAACGTCTCTCGCAGAAGTTGCTTTTATTTATATAAAATTATTTTTAATGAGAGTAAACTCGTTCAGTCACCGTCTCTTACTCTCTCCCTCTCTTTCTTTCTCTCTCTCTCTCTCTCTCTTTTCTCTTTCTTCCTCTCTCTTTTTTTCACTCTGTCTCTTTTACATCTTTTAGTTTCATTTCCTCGTCCTCCCCTTTGGCTCAACCTCGTCTTCATTACCATCGACCCTACTATTCAAGAACGACCTCGATTCAGTTGACATTTTGTACACTTCATCCGCTCTCTATGAGTAAAAAAAAAGGAGAGAAGAAGAAAAATAAAAAAAAAACCGAGTACTGAAACGCCTTTTTCAATATAAATTTTTTCTATGTAACTTTCTCTTCTCTGCCTTCCTTTTTAAAGTACGACGATTCGTCCTTGTGGCAGTATTTTCTATTTCATCTTCAGTTTTCAATTAAAAAAAAAGTATCACATGAAAGTGAATTACTCACTGAGAAATAAATGCCATCTGACTTGATGGGAATTATTAAATACTTTAATTACCCGAGAGTGCAAAATTCTCTTAATTGGAACTCTCTCAAATGCTTTGTTCAACATATAATTTATTATAATTAGTGGCAGACCAATATTAGCACTTTTTTTTAACAATTTTTCTCACTATTGTATGTTATTGTTTTTATAAATCGCATAACTATTAATATTATTAATGTCAGTATTATTATTATTATTCTACTGAAAAAAAAGTTTATTTGATTCAAATAACCGATTATTTGATTATTATCAAATACCCGTGTAGAAAAATCTTCTGGAACGTCTGGAGTCAAGCCTGGCGCAAACTAGAAAGCGTCTAGCCTCGCAAGTCTGCAAGATCTGATTTGACCCAGTTCTGGTGCTGCTTAGCTACATACCAGATTGTTGCTATTTTATCTGTTCTGGATTTTCTAGCCAGACCCAGCTCTGATTCTAGTCAGAATTTCTAGATAACTAAAATTATTTATTTTGCAACTTCTATAGGCTGCAGAGAGCGATACTGGTCTGAAGAGACTATAGCTTATTTTAAGATATCAAAAACCATCTAATTCTTTATCTAAACAACTAGACAACAAATCTCTTAAATTTAATATTTCTTCCACTTAATATTTTCTACGGGAGAAGATTGTCCAAAAACACAACATTTTTCGACTTTTTAAGATCAATGTGTAGGTATAAAAAGTTGTAAAACATTCAAAAAATAGTTTTTAAAGAGAATTTTTAAAATTTTTATAAAGAGAATACCGTTTGAATTTTTAATTTACGTTTACTAAGGGAACCAGAAAGTTCCTCGCAGAATTATTACTGAAAAATATGTTCCACATAAATTACAATGAAAAATTTTTATTTTAGCAATTTATGGAAATTTCCGCGGTAATTTATAAACGTTTTGACGATAATTTATAAAACTATGTAAGAGACAAACGAGAACTAAAAAATTGAACGTCGGTAATTTATGGTAATTTATGGAAATTTCCGCGGTAATGTATGGAAATTTATGCGATAATTTATAATCATTTTGACGATAGTTTATTAAAATATGTAAAACACAAATTAGACCAAAAATTTTAACGTCGGTAATTTATGGTAATTTATGGAAATTTATTAGATAATTTACGGTAAATTTACTATGATGTAGTTCATAACAAGGTTTGTTATTTTTCTTTATGTACCATAACACAAAACTTGTAGTAGTTTCGTGATTATACAGTTAAACACTCTTTTTTAATTGTAAGTGTAAAAGGTGTCGAAAATTAAAATTTATTTTCTTGTAGCTTCGATAGAGTTGTGGTTAGAGTGTTAGGCTAGAGGTCCGTAGGTCGTAGGTTCGATTCCCCGCAATGTCAAATTTTATTTAGTTATAGGTTTGCGTTTATTCTGTGTCGTAAACATTAATTTGATTGAAAGTTAAAAGTTGATGATTATTACTTGTTTGCAAATACAAATTAATTTTTTTTATTATATTAACATTTAATTTAAATAAATTTCTCATATGTTTCGTTTAATAAACGATGTTGGAGGGCTGCTTTATTATATTTAGAAAACAGTAAATATCTATCTTGCGGTTGGCTAGCGCCTGGCTAGACCGTCTGAATAGCCTGTCTATTCTGTGGCTGACCGTTTCTAGCGTTACACTTTTGGCTAGCCCCTGACCAGTGTCTCAGGCCAGCCACTAGTTTGGAAAATAGACGGTCTGGTCTGACTCAGGCCAGCGCCAGAAGATTTTTCTACACGGGTAAATATTTACTTGAATCAAATAATTTTTTTTCATTGTATTAATTTTATTTTTTATTATTATTAATATTATTATTATTATTATTACTATTATTATTTTTACTATTATTATTATTATTATTATTATTATTACTAGCAAAATTATCCGCGCGCAAGCGCGCGGGAATGTTGTCCTACACTGTTTATTGTAAACAATTTCAAATTATTTTAATTTAAGTAATTTTTAAAGAAATACTTATTATGACACATAACTGAAAAACTAATTAGAATTAAATTTTCAAAATATATTATATTTTTAAACTTTAAAGTATATAAAAAAAAGTTTAACAAATTTCGATACTAATTTCAAATTTGGCATCAGATTTTCAAAATTGAAAATAATTAATTAATTTCTTTTTTCATGAAAATTCCATTTTTTAAAAAAAATTTTTGATTGAATTCTAAGCATGAATTTAATTATTTTCATAATCGTCAAATTCAGTTACTTTCACAAATAATGTTTTTGACAAGAATTTATTTAATTATTTAAACTAATAAAATTTTCATAACATTTAGAAATTCTTTATTGAAAACAATGTTCATAACATTCTTATAAAGATTTCAATCCCTTTCAAAAGTAATAAAATTTTCAACAGAAATTAAATTCTTTTTAACAATTTTAATAAACTTTTCTGCAATAATTCAATTATTTTCAAAAATTTAATAAAATTATTCGAAAAAAATTAATTGTTTTAAATATAATTTTAGTAAAATTACTCCCGAAAATTCAATTATTTTGAGGTATTTCAATAAAATTCTTTTCAAAATTCAATTATTTTCATAAATAACAATATTTATCACAATAATTCAATTATTATTAAAAGTTATAAATTTCTTCTTGGAAATTCCATTATTTAAAGAAATTCGAATAAATCGTTCACAAGAATTCAATTATTTTCATAAATAATAAAATGTTTTTTTGGAAAATCCAATTATTTTCAAAAAAATTTTATAAAATTTCCCACCGACATTCAATTATTGCCAAATTTTTTAATAGAATTCTTTGTAAAATTTAATTATCTTTAAAAATTTTTCACATTTCAATGGTTTTCAATATTTACTATTTTTATAAAATAACCAAACAGAAATCAGTTATTCAAAAAAATTTATAATGAAATTCTAGGAAAAAATCCAATTATTTTCATCAATTTTAATAAAATCCGCCGCAAGAATTTAATCATTTACCTAATTAATAAAATTCTTTCAAAGAATTAAATTATTTTTATAAATAATAAAATTCTTCGAAAGTAATTAAATTATTTTTTCATCAATTATTAATAAAATTTCTCGAAAGAATTCGATCATTTTCATAAATTACAAAATCCTTAGAAAAAATGTAATTTTTCAAAAAATTCAATTTTTCTCAAAATTTATAAAATTTTTCAGAAAAATTCAATTATTTTCCAAATTTTTTTAAAAATTCTTCCCAAGAATTCATTTAATTTCCAAAATTTTTTTTAAATTCTTCGCAAGAATCCAATTATTTTTACCTATAAAAATAGAAAAATATTCCAAAAAATTTAACTATTTTCTTAAATTATGAAATTCTTCAAAAAAAGTCAGTTTTTCCTAAAATTGACTTTCCAAATTGTTTTAAAAATTCTTCCCAAGAATTCAATTATTTTCCAAATTTAAAAAAAAATTATTCGCAAGAATTTAATTATTTAAAAAATAAATAGAAAAATATTCCAAAAAAATTTAACTGTTTTCATAAATTATGAAATTCTTCAAAAAAAAGTCAATTTTCCTAAAAATTTATAAAATTCTTCAGAAAATTTCAATTATTTTCAAAATTGGTTTAAAAATTCTTCGCAAGAATTTAATTATTTTAATAAATAATAAAATATTTCAAGAAATTTTCATAATGTATATGTATATATGTATATTTCTATTTTCTATCAAAACGTATAAAAAACAAAAGAATAACTTTAACTAACTTCAAGTGTGGACAGAGATCCGGAAATCTGGAATGACGACGATTATTACATATAATTATTACTATTATTATATTTATTATTATTATTATTATTATTATTATTATTATTATTATTATTATTATTATTATTATGACTATTATTATTTTTTTTTATTTTTATTTTTATTATCATTTTTACAATTTAAAATAATTCATATTTCTTTACTTGTACTATTTTTTTAATAACGCAATAAATTTTTATTTAAGAATTACAAATGAAAATCATGAATCAATTTGCTATAGCCATAACACTTTTTCTATTTTTTTTGTATCCAATAAAATACGGAGCAATGAGAAAAATATTTAATTTACAGTTCCCTTGCAACGTTATATTCTGTGGCTACTGTAAATCTTACTTGATCCTGATCTTCGGGGAAAATTTCTCTACTTTATAGATTGTCTGACCTAATATGGACTTATCTACTTAGAGAGGCTTATTCATATTTCATTCTTCAATACGTATACACTTCTTTTATAGAGAAAAATTGTGAAATTATTTTCAATTATACTTTTTAGTTTTTTTTAACCAAATTTCTATTTCTTTATGTAACTATAATTTTCCACGGTGACATTTTGATTTTATTTTCTTACATAAAATTAGAGTAAATAAAAAGAAATGCGAAAAATAAATAAAGCAAACAAAAAACATTTTTCTATAGTTTTTACTTTTCAAAAAAAAAAAAAAATTAAAATTTACACACAATATGGAAAAAAGTGGATAAAAAAATCAGTAAATCTGAAAATAGTTCCATAAGAAGTCAAACACTTTTAAAAATAGTAAAAAATTAAGTGGAAAATTTGTTTTGGCGAACATTTTTTTTATTTTATTTTATTTATTTTTTGGTCGTTGTTGCAATAGTCACACGTCGAAAGGTCATCGAGATTTGGAGATATTGCTCTCCCTGTAGGAGAAAAAAAAATACTGGCTACACGATGTGTACTGCAAGCCTCATAAATAATGCAAAATGTGCTCGTTTATTATCGAGAATGTGGAGCTTGAAAAAAAAACATGTACCCAAGTTTTATGAACCGTATGCGGTGGTAAAGGTTTCTGTTTTTTTATATTGCACTGCTGAATACTGACCAGGTATCAATTGATACAATTTATTTACTTTTGCTTCCGATTGTAATATAGTGATAAAATATATTTTTTTTTTTGCTTTTATCACGCTTTTAAATTTTCGCTAATCCCAAATCGAAAATCATTACTATTAATAACTGGAAAAAGAAAAAAAACCGTTTTTTTGGTAAAATAATTATTAGAGCGGTGAATATGTTTTTATGAATAAATTACATACTTTAGTATCAATTTTTGAATACTTTTTTATTTTTTATTTATTTTTTATTATTAATTATTTTTTTTATTTTTTTTTTATTTTTTATTTTTATTATTTTTTTTTTTTATTTTTCTTATGTATTTTTATTATTTAAAATTTTAATTTTTCTTTATACTTTGATTTGAATATTTCAAGTTGGTTTTCCAGTGCACTATATTTATATTTTGTAGTAAATAAATAATTTGGATTGATTTCGATTTCAGTGGCAACAAATAAAGTCCGACAAATGACCTTTTTATGTTTATAGTGAAAAAAATGGATATTTTTTTTTCAATAAATAAATATCAATTTATTTAATGATGAAATAAAAAAATAGTTTAACAGTTGCAGTAGCTGTCAGTTTATACCAGACAACGTCTATTAATTTTGTTATTTAAAATTTTTAATATAAGTAAAATAAATACAAACAAAAAATTTAATTATTTTAATTCACATGATTTGAGTGAAAAATCATATTTATATTGAGCTGATAGATTGAAAGTTAATATTAATTGTTTTAAGACTGGAAATTAGCGGTAATTAGCGTGACAATTATTTTAGACGCGCTTTGAATGATATGAGAAATAGTTGAATGTTTTTGTAAGTTGGTATGTGTAAGAGTATATATAGAGAGAGAAAGAGAGTTGAATGTGAATTGAGTGATAAATCATGATAAAATCAAACGACGTGTTACTTAGGACTTGTAACATACTACGCACGAAACATGTAATTCGCAGAAGGAATCAGTCCATTAGCAGGTACGATTTCAACGGTTGCTTGAATAATTAACAACCCCTGAAGGCACTAACAGCAGAACAATTCTTCCTGTGGCTCTATCGGATAAAACACACGCTTTATCCCCCCCCTTTATTCACAACACTTGACGCAGTGAATTGAAAAAAAAACTATTTCTCAATTTTCCAATTCAATTGAAATTTTTCCTCTTTTTTTCTATTATTATAAAAAAGTGAATTTTTCCTAAATTTATTAAGCTTTATGTAGAAAAATAGAAAGTGGAATAAAAAAATAGAATAATATAATAATAGAATAACAGAATAATAAAATAATAAATAAGAACAGAAAAGGAATAATTATAACTCAATTTGATTTTTCACAATAATTATGAATGTCAGAATAAAAAAGAAACATTTTTTGATTAAGAGAAAATTGCAAATTTCAAGCTATGCTAGCAAAGTTTACTTTTATCATTGATTTGTGAAGTGTAGGTAGCACGCCTTAATAGCTTGAAACTGTTCGACGTAAAGGAGGCTCACGATCGAGTTTCTCTCCTAACGACTGTGTCATGAGGATGAGAGACCAGCGATCACTGAAAGTTATAGGACCCCAACAACTTCCTAACGAGATCTCATAAAATTAGGATATCCATTTGAGCTGCCAAGCAAGTTACGATGCCAGAGAAATTAAGCGTTAGATCCATGGGAAAAATATTATTCATTTCATACAAGTAATTAATCTCAAAGTTTTCCCTCCTCGAATACAAGCAAAAATTATTAAATTTCAAAGAGTTTTCCTTGCACTAAAAGAGATTCAAAATTAAATATGTACATTATTTTTATGTTGAGAGACAATTTTTTGCAGCAAAATTAGAAAATATTTAAAAAGAAAAAACAATTATATGAATAATTTTTACTATCTAGGGGTGCGATTTTGTAATTTCACTTTGACTTTGAATTTGATATTGACTTCGACATTGACTTTGACATTGATTATTTGACATTAACTTTGGGTTTGATTTTGAGTTTGACTTTAAATTTTACTTTGACTTTGACTTTGACTTAAAATTTTATGAAACTATTGTTCGATTAAGAAGTATGAGTAAACGTCTAAAATGTCGTATCGCTAATTCTCTTTCATAAAATTTTAAGTCAAAATCAAAATCAAAGTTAATGTCAAATAATCAATGTCAAAGTCAAAGTTAATGTCAAATAATCAATGTCAAAGTCAATATCAAATTCAAAGTCAAAGTGAAATTACAAAATCGAACCCCAGTATAAAAAATTTACACAGTTAAAGAGAAACTTTTAGTTATTTAATTAGATACTTCTAAAATCGAGTAAAATTAGATTCAGTAGTAAAATACAGTTATCGACAGAAAATATGGGATAAAATATTTTTTTGTGTAATTTTAAAAGTGGTGAACTCTACGTCAACTCATCACAGATATTTTCTAGATTAATTGGTATTTGGTTAATACTTTGTGTATATACTCCTTAGTCGATGGGAAAAAAGTTTCCCAAATATTTTTTGATAAAAATAAAAAAAATGGCGGAGATATGACACTTTGATTTTTTTTAAAGTACTAAAAAATTCATAACTTCTACTCTAATAATCCGATTTTAATTTTTAATATCAGAAATTGTTCGTAAAATATCATATTTTAAACTAAAAAATATTATAATTAACAAAAAATATTTTTGCACTATTTTTGACAAATTTGAAGAATAAAAAACGCCATTTAAAAAATATAGGGTTTTCTTTTTTATTTATACCAAAAGATGCCAAAATTTGTCTGTTAAATGATCTGGTAAGTTTCATTGTGGGGCCGCCATGAGTTTTCGAAAAAAAATTAAATTTAATGTGATGCATGATACAAATTTATACGTCCTTTCAGAAAATGTAAAAAAAAAACAAATGACCATCACAAGTAATATAAATTCATTGCTAATTGTTCCCTGTCTTTTACAAAGTTTTTTCATCATGCATCACATTAAATTTAATTTTTTTTCGAAAACCCATGGCGGTCCCATAATGAAACTCACCAGATCATTTAACAGACAAATTTTGGCATCTTTTGGTATAAATAAAAGAGAAATTGAAAACCTCATATTTTTTAAAAGGCGATTTTTATTTTTCAAATTTGTCAAAAATAGTGCAAAAAAAAGTCAGACAATATATTATATTATGTCAATGTAGTTTTGTATCTTATAAGTAAAATAATAGTTATAATAAAATTTTTAATTAACAGTTACTTTTCGGTAGTAAAACCATGTTGAAGTCAGACGACATGGTTGTATAATTAAATAATAAATCTAATTTGGCTTAAAAACATTTTGATTAAAATTAAGTTACGATTCAAAAGCAAATTGTCACTAAATTCGATTCAAAGGAATTGTTTCACTAATTATAAAGAAAAGGAAAATTACAATTTGCAAAAATTGCAATTTTCATCAGACTTATGAAACTTAGAGTAAAATAATGTATGAAACACGAAAGAAAATAAAATGATTATGTGTAGGGAATTTTTTAATGAAAGGACAGAAGGAGAAATATAAGTGCGAAGAAGCGAATAAAGTTTAAATCTTTTTTAGATGAGCCAATATAAAATGTTTAAAAGTATATTTTTTCTCGTTGAATCTTCTTTTGAAATTCTGTCGACCAACTATCTTTTGAAATTCGGAAAAGTGGGAGGGAGCGAAGAGAGAGAGATTTAAATACTTGTATTAATCCTTTTGCAAAGAGCAGAGTAGTCTTTAGTCCCGACAGACCAACAAACCGACGTGAATTGAGGTTATATTCAAAAGAGAGAGAGAGAATTCTCAAACCATCCTTTTTATATACTACCGACCTTTCTCTGTTCCTTTACTCGACGCTCGATCTACTTGTATCACTATAGGCAGGTTAGGGTGTGCTCTCTGTTGTGCGCGTCTCATTGTAGCAGAAAACGAAAAGGTACCCGAAAGACTTCCGTTTCTAAAGGCAACATCGTTTCACGTGTTGCGTCCGATTTTCTGAATACATGCTCAACTTGCCAACTTTTATCTTTCTTCGTCTCTTTTATCAATCGCGATAATTTACTTTTTTGCTCTCTTTGATCTTTTTGCTAAATACTTAATGTTATTTCTAAAAAAATAATTGTTCCTAGTGATAAAAATAAAATTTTATAAATTAATTTACAATTTACAAATAATAAATATTATAAACGAAATGAAGCCTGTGAATGTAATTATTTCAAGCGTCAAATAGCATTTTTAGTCAGTTATTAAAATGTACGATTAACCAATTGTCTGGCCAATTCTTTTTTACTACTGATTACACTGTTGCTTAATAATAAAGCGCTTGTCTGACTTAAAATCTATTTTACTGATGAAAACTGACTGAAATTTAAAAATAGGTTGACTATTATTTACTATATACTAAACTGAAAGAATGTTATTTCGCATTGTCTGACCAAAACAATATTTTACTACTGATTATCGTATTACACGTATTAATAATTTTTTGGTCTATGTCATTAATATTTGGCATAGCTAAATAATAAAAATTTCTAAAATAACTAAAAATAATGGAACTAAATTTATGATCCCCCAAGTTTTGCACGTTCAAATCAAGGAAATACTTTTTTATTGAAGACGTTTTAATAGATTAAAAATCATAAAAAATTTAAAAATCTAAAATTGAACGTTTAGAACTTTAGGATCTTCTAAATTTACTGTTATAACTAAATCCATAAACATTTTACCCTTAATCAAAAGTAGTTAAAAGATATACAATAGTTTTGTCTGACCAAAAGAGAGCTTTACTACTTATTACTACACTCCATCTGATATACACCAAAAATAGTATATTGTGCACCTAGGGAGGAAAATAGTGATTTTCCCGAGGGTGAAGTTTGTGGTTCGAGCCGAAGGCGAGTGCGAGCGAAGTCGAGAACTGCAAACACACGAGGCGAAAATCATTTTCCTTCCGTGGTGCACATACTATTTTTTGTAACACACGTAAACGAAAGTACAAATATGCAATTATTTAATGGAATTTTTTGTTGTCATATTTTTTATTTAAAATCCATTATTAATAAAAAAATAACAACATGATACATATTTAATCTTAAAAAGTATAAAGCTCTTTTTATATTTTTAAAAATTAAAAAAAAAAATTTTTTTTTAAATTAAAAATTTTTATAGCAGCAGGAAGAAAATATTACTTTCTCTCCCCGTGACATCACAGCGGGGAGAGAATGTTACATTCCCTCCCCGTTATGACGTCACGGGGAGTGAAAGTAACATTCTCTCCCTGCCTCTGGGAAAGACGTACTTTCCACCCTCTTTATAGGTGAGAAATGATGTACTTTCGGTGCGTGTGTTAGAAAAAATATTTTTCTATCTTTACCTTCAACTGTATACTTCTTACAGTATGAGTTTAGTATTATAAATACGAGTTTCAGTAGTAAAAACTGTTTTAGTCAGACAGTGTTAAAAAATTATTCTCTCTCTGCTGCATAGTAGATTAAAGTGAATTTTTATTTATTTTTGTTAATTTTTAGTATTAAAGAAGAGTTCATGTCAGACATATGGTTAATTCTTCAAAACATAACCTAACATTTTTAATGTCTTGATTAATTTTACAAAATCTACTCTTTAATAATTATTGTCAATTTCCATAGTAAAAATGTAGCACTTATTTATCATTTTCAAAAGAAAATTAAATAATTTTATTCAACTGAATTTATATAATTACTAAATTACTTTCATCTTCGAAGCCTTTTCAACATGTCTCCAATATGATATCTATAAAAAAACTAAATTCTTATAGTTTTTTTCGAAATCTTAAAAATTTTTAAAAAATAGTGTTTAAAAGTACAATGTTTTTTCTGCCATTATGTGAATTTTTAAATTTTTTAGACCTCACTTTTATTTTTGATAAAAATGTTTAAACTTGTCTTCAGTTTTAGGTTAAAATTACTTTACAATGATTACTGACATTTTATACTTTAAAAATATCTTAAACAAAATTTTAATGCATATTTAAAAAAACCTGAGAATCTGACGTTTAATTTTTCTATATTTTCTCTATGAAAAGGAGAAAAATTATTCCTGTTACAAATAATCGACATTTACATTTTGCTCCAAGTAAAAATTCAATTTCATCTCCGAAGCCTTCCTTTTTAATAAATAACTGAATGTAGAAGTAAGTTTAACAGAATATTTCGACGGTAATTTAAAATGAGGGTGTGAGATTTGTATATTTTACGAAAAAACCTATTTTAATTATACCCTAATATAAATAAATGTGAAAAATATTATTTACTACTTAAACATAAATATTTCTTGATAAAAACTGTATAATGTATAATAATTACATTGTCCATTTAATATTACAATTAGTGTCTGTGTTAAACTTGTTTTTCATTTACTTATTACAATATTGACTAAAGCTAATGTATATGTGTGATTCTTATAAAAATGACACTTTTAAATTTCAGTTTTTCAATTTTTTTTCATTATATGGTTTTTTCAATTAAAGCAACTTAATTTTATACTCAAGAGTAAGATTTTTAGGCTGCGCAAAACTAATTCTTAAAAATATTAGTTTTTCTCTTTTGAAGAAGATTATTGTTGCTCCATTAGATTAAATTTATTTCATTTGCCAGTTTTTCAATTAAAAATCCACGCTAATATCGTTCACGAAATGTAAAATAAAAATACACTGCTTAAAAATTAATAATTTGTATATTTTAATATGAAATATATTCGGTTCGATTAAAATATAAATTTATTTAATGTATTCGATTTAATTGTAATTTGGGTTAATTTTTTCAAAGCAATGCAGGTAAATAATAAAAACAAAAGAAAAACTGGTATATTTCAAGAAAAAGACTTCGGAGATAAAAAATATTTTTTTAGTCAGGCAAGAAACTTAAATGTCGTGTTAAATAAGTTTCAGCAGTTAAAAATTATTTGTATCCGACAGTTTGCATTAAATTATTATTTTCGTTAAGTTCTTTTTTTTGTTCTCAAATTTTTTTTAATTGTAATCACTTTTTCACTTTTTAGTAGTATAATCAAATTTTAGTCAGACAAACACATTATTTTTGTACTGCGTATTAATATAAGTGGGAAAGACTCCGTCAGAAAATCTTCGATTTGCATGGGGTCTTTGCATTATAAGCTGTAATTTCATGAAATTGTAATATTGGATACTAGAAATTAGTGTGCCATAAATTTTTTGAAAATTTTGTAATTCGCTGAAGTTACGCCATTTTTAATTTTTTTAATTCTTAATATTTCCGAAAGTTTTCGATGAAATTTAATAAAATTTGAAATCATGTTTCTTCTGACTATCACATAACAAAATTTCTAAGAATTTCCCCGAATTCGTTGTTTCAATTTTTTATTGTTTATATATTTTTTTGTTACTCAAAGTTAACAATTTACAAGAATTCTGAAAAAAATCGTGTTTAATTTTTATTTTTCCATTCCTAATGATCGAAATCAATTTAAATTAGTCTAGTCGACCATCCGATAAATAATAATGTATTTTTCAATTTGTTTAAATGGTTGAAAAACAATATTAATTAACAAATAGATAACTCTGGTCCTTCTTAAAAAAATTGTATTTTTTGCAGACAAAATTTATGTTTATTTAAGTAATTTATGTCTATTTTGTTAAAAAATAATTTTAATGTTAATAATTATCATTGTTATTAATAAACCCAAATAGTAGAAGGCAGCTTAAGCCAGACAACTAATTGAAATATTAGACGAACGTTGTTTGCAGTTGCCCTTCACTTTTCAGTAGTATAAATAAATTTTAGTCAGAAAACCCTTAAAATTTATGCAACAATGCTACTTCACCCCTTCGCAGTCCAGCTAAAAATCGCTTGTGGTCCAAAAACGGTCCAAGAAAAAAAAGTTTCTAAAAAATGTGATTTCATTGTAATTAAGGTTTTTGGAGTCGCAAAATTCGAATTTGAAGTCAGTTTTTCAAAATTTAAAATGGCGGATCCAAAATGGCGAATTCGAAAAATTTAAATTTTATCAGATTTGCTTGAAACTTGTTACTCGGGGGTTTTCGGCGTCTCTGATTACGAATCTAATGTCAGATATCCAAATTTCAAAATGGCGGATCCAATATGGCGGTCAAGAAAATAAAAAATCCAACGGATTTGATTAAAACTTGTTACTCGGGGGTTTTCGTGGTCGCTGATTACGAATCTGATGTCAGGTTTTGAAATCCAAAATGGCGGACCTGAAATTCGATCAAATTGCATAAATCTTGAAATTATCCGCCATATTGGATTCACCATTTTAATTTTGTAAATCTGACATCATATTCGTAATCAGCGACCCCGAAAACCCTCAAGTAACGAGTTTCAAGCGTATTAGATAAATTTTTAAATCTTCATAGTCGCCATTTTAGGTCCACCATTTTGAATTTTGAGAATCTGATTTTAAATTCGGATTCAGCGACCCCAAAAACCTTAATATGCACTTGGTCATTCAAATCGAATTATGTTTAGTATTTTATTTTTGAGATGGACATATATGGCCACAGACGTAAAGGTGGCACGACTTTTTGTGGCCACTTATGGGCCATGGACTGTCAAGGGGTTAATAATAGTAAAAATAATAGTAATATTAAAAGTTACAATAATATAGTAATGTAAATTAAAAAATTTGCAACAATAGGCAAGCGCAAGTTGTAAAAATATTCTTCTTGGCAAAAACAAAAAAAAAATGCTTCTCTAATAGGTCAACGTAAATTATTTTTGTTATTCCATAAAAGTGGAAGGTGGATATTAGCAAAAGGAGAACTGCTGAAAAAAATAGAAGGCAAAAGAGAGGGGAGGACAACAGTAGGGATGGTACGCAGGTGAAAAGAGGAAGAGAAAGGAAAGTGAGGAAGCGCGCGAACGGGAGAAGTGCACATATCATTGTACCGTCGAGTGGCTTGAATATTTTAGTCGGACAACAAGAGCTTTGGGTAGGCAACGTCGGCACGCTTCTACTCCAAGGGATTGTTCTTGCCTCGTGTGTGTTTCGCCCTCTTGAGGAATACTCTAGTAGGCTGCTTTTCCCGTAGACGTCCGGACTGCTTATGCCCGACCCTATATTCAACTTTCAACTGACTTGCATCGCGGTACCCTACACATGCAAAACTTTCAAGCCTACAAGAAGTGCCGACAAGAATGTACACTGCTGCACACTTAAGAGAATAATCTTCTTCAAGATGCAGAAACGCGATGGTGAGAGGGGGAGCAGGGCGACTTTCTCTAAAGCTCAAAAGCCTTGTTTTAGGAGGGCGCATTTTACGAGCGTTCATACACATTACCTAATGAGCAGAGCAGCATCCAAAAGACTTTTCGGTGTTTCAGCTAATTATGACATTAGCCAGAGAGCTTGAATTTTGAGGAAAAAAATTATTTTTCGTGAAGAAAAAACACTTTTCATTCGTATTTGTTTTTTTGTTTTTATTTCTTAGTAGTAAAAAAATTGGTTTAGTTTTATCAGTATTTCTTTCCTTTGGTAATAAATCTTTCAATGGTAAAATACAGTCCAAATCAGACAATGTACAGTAAATTATTCTCTCATTGTCGTAAAGTCGTTTATTGTCAAATTTACTCTAATTGTTGTTGTTAGTGAAAAGGAGTAAATTTTAAACTCTATTGCTGACTAAAAATGTTTTTACTACACTGAAAAAAAAATTTTTTTGATTCAAATAACCGATTATTTGTCTATAATCAAATAAATATTTACTTGAATCAAATAATTTTTATTTGAATCAAATAAATTGTATTTGAATCAAATAATTTTTATTTGAATCAAATAAATTGTATTTGAATCAAATAATTTTTATTTGAATCAAATAAATTGTATTTGAATCAAATAATTTTTATTTGAATCAAATAAATTGTATTTGAATCAAATAATTTTTATTTGAATCAAATAAATTGTATTTGAATCAAATATTTCAGTATTTGAAGCAAATACTAATTAATTAATTCAAATAAAAATTATTTGATTCAAGTAAATATTTATTTGATTATAGACAAATAATCGGTTATTTGAATCAAATAAATTTTTTTTTCAGTTTATTGATTAGTTTCATTATTTTCTTTTACAGCGACTCGTTTGACTAAAAATGCTTTTTACTACTAATAACATTCTAAGACAAAATTTTAGTATCTGTCTTAGTCAAACTTTATTTTACTACTGGATCAGAATTTCTCAAACGGATCACATTAATAAAAATAATTTTGTTTTTCATCTAAAATAATTTTTTTTACTCCTTGTACAGTAAAAGAAAGACCCTGAAAATTTTAGAACAAAAAAAAATTTTTTTGTTAATGTCATTAACAATTTAGTTTTTTTGTAGTCTTAAGTAAAAAACTATTTTTCTCGAAATCCAGTTGGCCGATTTTAAAACACCAAAATGGGTTTTCTTCGTCATGAAACCAAGTATTTAAAAATAATTTTTATTTTTTAAAATATTTAATATTTAAGAAAAGAGTAATACAAAAAATAAATAAGAACAAACACAAAAGATAATAAATAATGTAAATTTCTCATAACGATTCATTTAATTATTTTGTTGTTATAAAAAATTTTTCTAAACAATTTTGATAAATTAATTTATATGATTAAAATTTTAATTACAATTGTTATGAATTATTATTTTAAATACAATTATTATTTTTATTGTGAATTATTAAGGTAACCACCTTCCCATGAAAGAATCCAATTATTTTATTAAATTAAATTGACACGTTAAAGAGAAAATCGTTGGATTTCGAAACGTTGGTGTAACATTAAACGAATCTTTGTCTGAAAAAATTCTTTTTCGAAATCCATTAACCGATTAAAAAATAATAAAAAGAATTTTCTTCGTCATAAAACAAAGTATTTAAAAATATTTTTTATTTTTAAAAAATTTATTATAATAGTTTTTATATAATTTGCTTATAAAATGTTAATAACAAATTGTGTTCTGCCCACGCCAATTACAAAAGAAAAATTCTTTAGAAATATTTTATAACAATAAAATAATAATTAAATGAATCATTTCGAGAAATTTTATTAAAATTATAATAAAAATAGTTTAATATATGGTTTAGAATGTCTCAAAACGGATGATGACAAAAAATCCGCAAATAATTTTGTTTTACTCCTCGTAGAGTAAAAAAATCCCCTGTAATTTTAGAACAAAAAAATTTTTTTTGTTAATATTATTAACAATTTAGTTTTTTGTAGTTTCAATATAAAAAAATTTCTATAGTAAGTCTTTAACGTCTAAGTGGTTTTAATAACAAAAAAGAAAAAAGTTTAAATTGTGCCTTCATTGATGGTCAGTCTCGATTAAAATTTAATTTAATTTACTTTATTTATTATCTTTTGTGTATTGTTCGTTTTTATTTTTTGTTTTCTTTAATTATTTATTTGATTTGTGTTATTATTTATTATCTTGCTAAATTTAAAAATAACATAATGGGTTTTCTTCGTCATAAAACAAAGTATTTAAAAAAAATTTTTTGGTTTGAAAAAATATATTTTTAATAGTTTTTATATAATTTTTTTTAACAGTATAATTTTATTATATATTATTTGAATTATATTAGTGTCTAAATTTAATTAAAAAAAACTCACGAAACAAATAAAACTAACCAATTGGAGCAACAAAGTAAATCTTCTTTAAGGAAGAAAAACTTTAATATTTTTAACAATTAATTTTGCGCAACTTGAATTCTTCCTCTTGAGTATGAAATAATGTAAGTTCAATAAAGAAAACATATAGTTTCAAATAAAAATAAGTTGAAAAATCGAATTTTAAAAGTGGCACTGTCAGAAGAATCACCTAATATAATTATATTGTAAATATTGTTATTTTATTACATTGTTGAATTATATTGTAATATTATTATATTTCAACCAAAATGTTATATAAATATACTAACAATTCAAACTGTATTGCTCTTTTCTTAAATATTAAATATTTTTTAAAAATAAAAATTATTTTTAAATACTTGGTTTTATGACGAAGAAAACCCATTTAGTGTTTTAAAATCGGTCAACTGGACTTAGAGAAAACTATTTTTTATTTTAAGACTACAAAAAAAACTAAATTGTTATTAACATTATCAAAAAAATTTTTTTCGTTCTAAAATTTTCAGGGTCGTTCTTTTACTCTACAAGGAGTGAAAAAAATTATTTTAGATGAAAAACAAAATTATTTTTATTAAAGTGATCCGTTTGAGAAATTCTGACCCAGTAGTAAATTAAAGTTTGACTAAGACAAATACTAAAATTTTGTCTTAGAATGTTATCAGTAGTAAAAAGCATTTTCAGTCAAACGAGTCGTTGTAAAAGAAAATAATGGAACTAATCACTAGTAAAAACAGTTTTAGTCAGCAATAGAGTTTAAAATTTACTCCTTTTCACTAACAGCAGTGAAATTAACTATAATTTTGTACAAAGAAGAAATATGTTATCATAACCCAGATATATTTTACCGAACACAAAAAAAAACAATGAAATTTATTACGAAAATAGAATTCTGCTTCATAAATCTCCATATTCCCAAAATTTCCTTCTAATATTTCACATAAAAACCAAAATTTATCACAATCTTCCACATAATCCTCGGTTTGCCAACGTGACCCAGACAAAATTTACCGAATTTCTTAAATCTGTTAGGGATTATAATTTATGAAAGTGGAGTAAGAAGATTACACTTCTTAGCTAGATTGTCTGATAGACTGACAATTAGTTTTAGGTCCGATTTCAATTGCGGTCTCTCTTTCTCTCTATCGCTCTTTTTCACTCACTCTAGAAGTAGTTGCTTGAGATTCACTTTCGTAATTTGCATCTTTATGATGCGATAGCGTAAATGCTGGACTACGGGTAGTCTTAGAAATCGTGAATCATATCGTGAGATCAGATTATCGAATTAACGAATTAGAGCTTCCAGACTCTCAATTAATTTAATCGCTACTTTCGATCATTTGACTAATCGCTCGTAATATGCTTGAAACGAAAGAGAAAGGAAGCATAATTGAATCTTCACTGCCATTTGTACTTATAAAAGACGATCCTTTCAATTTTTTCTCTCCTTTCTTTTTTTTTAATTAGTCTTTAATTATCACCGAGGGGGAATTAATCAAACTTCGATTTTCATGTAGAACATGCCAATATAATCGGGATTTTATCATCATAGATTAAAGCTTAGTCACGTAATAAGTATAACAAACGAAGGAAAGCGAAAAAAAACAAAAAAAAAGTAAAAAGACTAAAATAAGTCAAAAGAATTTAAACAAAGTAAAAACAAATATAAATAAAGAAATTCTTACTTCTTTTACTTCTCTAATGATGGTAATAATAAAAAAAATCGTAGTAAACTTTTAAAAAATAGTAGTAATTTTATTTTTTTTTAGCCCAAATGACTTAATAGACATAAATAAATACTTGTTGATGAAAATAAAATTTATTTGATACGAATAAAAATTTATTTGATTTGAAAAGTAATTGTTTATTTGACTCTAGTAAATTTTATTTTTTCCACTGTATCTTATTAGTATTTTCTTGAAAATAAAACGATAAGAAAATAGAGATTGTTGTGAAAGAACAATGAATGAAAATTGTTTTCTTCACTTGTTTTATTGTTGAAAGTTTTATTTTATTTTATTTTTTTGAGCGTCCAAACGAGAAAAGTGTTTTTGAGCATATAAGACAAACAAGAATATAAGAGAAAAAGTTCTTTTTTTTTTGTTGGCGAGTTATTTAGAAGTGTTTAACAATTTGAGGAGCAATTCACTTTCTGAATGGAATGGCAAAAAAAAAGTCAGTTGAACCCTAAAAGATAAAAAGTTTCTGGTGCATGACACCGATTTTTCAGTGTTTGACTCCCGGCGAACGAGATATCAGGCTTCAAAGCTAGATTTGGTACGTGAACTGTTTTTTGAATGTTGAGTCGTATATCTTGTTGACTTTCTTCATTTCTCTCTTTCTCAACATCTTGTCGTTCCTCTTTGTTTCTTACTTTTCAACTTTTCCATTGGTTTATCTCGCTACCCACACTAAAGTACATGGGGTACGAATATCTCACTCCCTCTTTCTCTCTCATTTTTCTCTCTTCTTTTCCTTTCCACTCACTCTTTCTTTTTTCTTTCTTCTCAATTTCTGTAAAAATTCCCTCACAAAGGGAATTCAGGATATAACCGGCTTATAAACTGGCAATGAATCGTACATATACAAGCTCGATATTTCAAAAAAAAAAAAAAAAAAGAAAAAGAATTTAAAAAACATAATTCGAGACGAATGTATCTTTCTCATTCAGTGCTTTGAGTTTAATCTTATGACAGCGTAGCACACCTTCTCATTGAAATTTCATGCACGCTGACCTACATCGTCTCTCCTCTCTCTCTCTTTCTCTCTCCACACTCTTTCGTTCCTACGTTTATTTCAGTTTTCATGTAATTGTGCTGTTATATCATTACCATTTTGTATTTTAAAAGAACCGAATCATAAAATGAAGATAATGAAAACTCGGGAAACTCGAGAATTATTGCTAGAGTGGTTGATACGATTCTTTTGAAGGAAATAAAAGTCTTTTCTTAGAGAAGAGAATAAAATAGACAGATTTCTTTTTTTTAAGGGAAGGCTTTAATTAGTTTACTCAAGTTAAACTGATTAGGTTGAATAATATATCGGTCGACTTAATTTTAATCCTTATTTCAGGATGAGAAAATTTTGGGAAACAAACCTTTTTACAATGGATGTATTTTTTAGGATGAAGATTGATTTTGACAGTGAATTTGTAATGAAAGACAATTTTAAAACTGAAAAGACATTTAATTAAGCATTTAAATTTTAATTTAATTAAGTAATTGAAACCAAAGTTCAAGACTGTTAATGAAATTCAAAGCTCAAAATAGATTCACAAGACGACGTGGATTTTTTACCCAAAGGTTCATTTATAGAGAGAGAAAGATTATTTTTAAAAATTTAAATGACTTGAGAAAAAAAAAAATTCTGCCACCAGTAAATAAATTTCAGAACTAAGATAGATCTTTAAGAAAGAAAGTAACAATTTTTTTTAATGGAAAATTAATTTTAAAATTAAAAGCGACTTTCAGACTCAAAATATAGACATAATCATAGAAAAGTTTAAGATTTTGATAATAAAAAAAACTTCGAAACTGAAATGCAATTTTGAAATTAAAAAAACCCAAAATTTATTTTCAAACTCAAAATGAGTTTTAACAAAAATATTTTGAAAATAAAAATATAAACTGAAAAAATTAAAGACTAAATCTAATAATACAGTTTGAGATATCGATTAAAAATTTATTCATAGAAATTGAAAACTTTTCGAACTGAAAACTCGTTAAAATTGAAAAGAGATTTCAAAAATCTAAACTGATTTTAAAACAACAAAGTGATTTTAAGACTAGTAGAAAGTAATAACAAATTTTGAACATTTAGAAAAAATTGAATGCGAAATATGTTAATTTTCTGAAAATTGAAGTTGAAAAAGAAAACAGACTTTAATGGAAAAAATAATAATTTAGTAGGTATTGTAAAGTTATTTCAATATAAAAATAGTTTAATAAAAGAAAAAAACAGCATTTTTCCTTATTTTTCCAACATTAAAAAAATGTTATTCCATAATCATGAATTATTCAGAAGAAACAATGAATCTTCATTTGAATCTAATATATATGTATGCATCCAAACAGTTGAAGATCATGGCAAGTTAGCGGCTCGGAAAGTTCAAAATAGTCGAACAATTAGGAAGTGATCAACACTCTCGGACGAAGTTTGCAAGTGAAAAAGAGTTAATTTACAGGATTGCTGATTGAAATAATTACAAGTTCGACCCGAATTGCTGAGGTTCGCTCAATAACAAATGTTTATTCCAAATTGGTATCAAGTTTTTTCAACTCCTCAAGAGGAACTTTCTTGCGCAAATTATTATCATTACTGTATTAATCAAATAAACAGCAGCATAAAGTAGGAAGTAAAAAAATTACCCTCTACTTCCTGTTTAAGAAAATATTTCCATTTTTTCATATTTTTATAATAATCATTATTTAATATTAGGCAAATTATCCGCGCGGGAATGTTGTATTACACTGGTTATTGTAAACAGTTTGAAGTCATTTTAATTTCAGTAATTTTTAAAGAAACAATTATTACGACACATAGCTGAAAAACTAATTAGAATTAAATTTTCAATATATATATTATTTCCAAACTTTAAAGTATATAAAAAACTTTACTAAATTTTAATACTAATTTTATTGATATCAATTTTCTAAATTGAAAATAATTTAACTTTCTTGTACGAAAAAATTTAATTTCGCAAAAATTGTTATTTGATACTTTTATTTTCAAATTAGAAATAATCTTCATTACGAAATCTTGAATTATTCTGATAAATAGAGGAGGTAAAAAAGTTATTATAATATTCAACTTTTTGAACAAAGAATATAAATAATAATTTTCTCAGAGAAATTTCATTTCTTTAAATTCGCTAATACTAGAAATAAAAAGACTATTCTTGAAAATTATAATCAAATTCTTTAAAAAAATTCATTTATTTAAAAAAAATATTCGAAATTCAATTATTTTCAATATATACTATTTTTTCATGAAATTTCGCAAAATAATTCAATTAATTTAAAATAGTATTTTTAAAAACATTTCAAAAAAAAATTCATTGGAATTTTTGTAATAGACTTAATATTAACACTATTTAAATATTGAGAATCGATATATGATATAATTTATTTTTAGATTTGAAAAAATAACAATAGATTTTCATTGATTTATGGAATATTCTGTGAATCACGTATTCGGTGATTTTAAAATTGAAACATTTTAAAAAATTATAAAAGAAACATTAGATAATAATTATATGCAATAAAATTTTTATTAAATTGCTATTAAACCATTAACGCCTGAATGCACTGAATTTTTAGTCTGATTTCAAACTTAAATATTTTCTAATAAACTTATTATTTTCTCTTCGACAAATAATTTTTTTTTGCATTAAATTATCCTCTATCCGAATATGATATTAGAAAATTAATTAAAATTGTTTAACAATATTTTTTTGCATATAATTAAAAAATTGCCCGATTTTTTTAAGGTTTTTTATTACAAATTCTTAAATTTTAAAGTCAAAAATTTTTTTTGACAACTAATAAATCGTGTACTCGATTGTTACACTTTAAAAAAATATATTGACTTTTTGAATTTAAACATTTGATTTTTCAAAATGGTGCCTAAAAACTAAAATTTTTTTGAAAATTTGAAATTTGATGCTTGATAAACATTTTTTAAACTTTGGCTTGAAAATGTTTACTCGGGGATTTTCGTGGTGGCTGAATACGTATCTGATATTAGTTTTCCAAAATTCAAAATGGCGGATTGAATATGGCGGACGAAAATTTCAAAAATTAATTGGATTCTCTTACAAGTTCGTACTCGGATATAAATATACAAATATTATTTAAATTTCACAAAAATGATGAAAAATAAATGTTTTTGATAATTAGATATATTACCCACTTAGAATTTTGCAAGTTAAGAATTATACAAATTTATAAATAGATTTTTATACAAATTATAAAAATAATTATTTAAAATTAATAACTAATAATTATAATAATATAATATTTACCAAATGATAATTTTAAACATAGAGAGTCGAAAAGTAAAAATAAAAATAAATCAAAATAAATTTGATAAAATATCTTTTAACAATATATTGAAATAATAGTAATATTTAATTATATACACCTATCTTTAGACTAAATGATATTATTTATTTAATTAAAAATTTATTTCAACACAATAAATTAAATGTAGAATTAAATATTGAGAACAGGAATGCGACTTGTAAATTCTATATATAGGAGCCTAACCCGGTTAAGAATTTTTACAATAAAAAAAAATTACAATAACCCAAAAAAATTAATTTTCAAAACAAACAATTGAATGCAGAAAACTTGCTAACGGAAAGAAAACTTACGATTATTAAAATGTATGTATATTAGAGATAATAATACTGTCTGTAGTAAATATAATTGCTTCGACGGAAAATTAAAAACCAATAAATAAAAATTTATTCAATAAAATATTGAATAATACCTAAAAAAATGATTTTTTTAAATTTCTGTTCAATATTTATCGCTATTACTATTTATCAAATTTTTGTTGTTGATTTACAATTTTTTTTTAAACATAATTTCTCTATTAACCCTTTTGTTGTCCTTATTTTCCTTATGTGACAAAAATATCCTCGAAATTGAACTATTTCAAAACTTGTAAAATGGTAACAAAATACCAAAAGAGAAAAAGGAAAAAAAAAGCAATAGTACTCCTAAAAAAATAAATTCCCCACTCTACACACACGGCGAAAACGATATTATATCCCTAAAAAAAAGAAGTTTACGTTGGGAATTCCGAATTTAGAAATCTTCAAAGCTGGAAAGCTTTAAGCTCACGGGAAAATATTTGAACCGGGAATATTCTCTCTTAAAAAAGTCTTGAAACCATAAAATTGAAATGTCGTCTTTTATATATAGAAAGTGAAAGAGAGAGATGGAAAAAGAGAAAGAGAGAGAGAGAGAGGGAGGAAGAGGGAGAAAAATAAAATAAAAGAAAGAGAGAAAATAAAAGAATGAGAGAGAGAGAGAGAGAGAAGTAGAATAAAAAAAGAGAAAAAGGAAGGAAGATGGAAAGAAAAAGAAGAGAGAAGGGAAATAATAGAAGAAGTGAGAGAGAGAGAGAGAGAGAGAGAGAGAGAGAGAGAGAGAGAGAGAGAGAGAGAGAGAGAAGAGGAAAAATTTCTTCAGAGTTTGGACTCTTAAAACGACGTCCATTTGAAGTATAAATATATATATAGAAAGGAGGTAAAACAAGATTCAGTGGAACTTTTTGAAATTATCAGATCGGAGTAAAAAGGAGCGAATTGCGTTCAGGGGTTTTAGGAAAAGACTGAGATGACATAGACTAGCGTAGGTCATAACCAAGTAACAGCTCCGTTGGACCGAATTCTCTTGGGCTATTTGCAGTGGGTTCACCGGGACGAAGGGGAGGCGGGATGGGAGGGGTGGACACATTCGGAGGTTGGGGCTAAGTTTACGGGGTCAGTTTGTTGAGAGGTGGTCACGGTGAGGGGTGAGGCCAGGAAAAGGGTAGACGCCAAGGATTGGGGCGTTGTGGCTTGCCGACTTCGAAGCTGTCTCTCTCTCTCGCTCTTCTCTCTTTCACTTAGTTTTTGTCTTTCTCTCTCTCTCTATTTTTCTATTTTTTATTTTTATTTCTCTTTCTCTATTTTTTCAATTTCTATTTCTCTCTTTCTCAATTTTTTCTATTTCTCTTTCTCTATTTTTTGAATTTCTATTTCTCTCTCTCTATTTTTTCTATTTCCCTTTCTCTATTTTTTCTATCTCTATTTCTCTCTCTCTGTTTTTTCTATTTCTCTTTCTCTATTTTTTCTATCTCTATTTCCCTTTCTCTCTTTTTTCTATTCTCTTTTTCTCTAAAGAGGTGACAAAAGAAAAAAGAGAAAGGGAAATTGAAAGAGAAAAAGAAACAAGAGAACAGAGATAACAGAGAGAGAGAGAGAGAGAAAGAGAGAGAGAAATAAGGAGAAAAAAAAGAAACAGAGACAAAAGGAGGAAAAAGAGAAACAGAGACAAGAAAAAAAAGAGAAAGAGAGACAGAAAAAAATTGCGGAAGGAAAAAGAGTGTTTTTTCCGAATTCCACTTTCCGAACATTCCTGCAATGTTTGAGGACATAATTAATTCTCTTCTTTTGCAAATTTTCAAACCCAAGTATTCCGGGTCACTACTGTTGTCGTGTTTGGTCAAGAGTGCCCTTTTACAACACACTGCTAAGGTTAAAATGCAAATTAGAATCTTGATAGTTCCACAATGCTTTTTTCTCCGAATCGATATTTTCTAAGCGTAAAAAATAGAGAGAGAGAGTTAAAACCCAAAAGCAAGCACAGAGAATTAGGGATTAACCTTCTGAGAACGTTTCAATATCTTTAAAAATAAATTTTTAAGTTTTCGTTCTTTGAAAAACAAACTTTTTTCATTCTCACAAATATTAATTTTTCTAAAAGTTAATTTCCACACTTATATCACAGTTTTTCCAAGAATCTTAAATTGAGACGAAAAAAAGAATCAAAAGTATTGCGAAGAAACATTTTTTATTCTTTTTTTCTCCTCAATTTGCCGTTCTTGGAAAATCTGCCTAGATACAAGTAATTACAATAATTGGAAAATTTTCAAAAACTAAAAATAATTTTCAGTCTTTCAAAGTCCTTTCTTTTTTGAAAAAAAATAGAAAATTTATTGCCAAAGAGGGAAAAAAAATTGCAGTCACATTAGAAAACGACAAAGCATTTGGTGCACAAAGGAGTATTTTCAAAGAGAAAGCTCGGCAGGTGACTGTAAAGTCCTTTAGAGTGTGGAAATGATAATCTCAAGGGCTATAAATCAACTGACCGAGCTTTCGCCAAGCCTTGATGGATAAGCATTTATAGAGGGCTAGGCTAAACCCTTTTACGATCTTTAACCTACCCTCTCCTTACCCTTATATTGTCAAAAAGTAAACACAAAAGTATATTGATCGATTGCCCTCAATTTTTTTTTTTACGAAAAGGAAAAAGAACAAAAAAAAAAAAAAAAGGGAAAAAAACACAAATCATTTAAAGTTGTCCAGTAGTGCAAAAGCAATTGATGAAAGCAAACTTTCAAGGATTTCATGAGAATTACTATTCATGGAAGCATTTCCCCCTCCATTTCAATGTTCAGAGTCGTCGTCGTCGTCATCATCTCAATTTCTAGAATTTCTCTCTCTCTCTCTCCCTCTCTTTTTCAAGTTCTCGACTTGAGTCGCTCACGCTTCACAGTACTTTTAAGATCAAACCAAACGTCTCAACTTTCGAAAGAGAAACGAAAGCATCCTAAAAGATGTTCGCGGGGGTTAGACACACACAAACTACATTGAAAAGTTATAATAAGTAAACGATTCGCGAATATTCCAATATTCTCTCTTGGGAAAGTTGAAATATTGCGCATAGATAAGTGACGATCTATTAAGTAATAAAAAAATAAAGTTCGTACAATTTGACCCACTTTTCAATTCAAGAGTTTGGATTTTTTGGCGAACGTTAAAAAGAAATAATATACATTTGAATTTATGACTTTTGAATTTATAAAATTGGAAAAAATTCTGAATAGACAAATAAATAGAGAAATTAAGAAATAAATAGAAAAAAGGGAATGAAAACGAGAATAAGTTATGAACAAAGAGTTTAAGTTTGGAAAGAAGTAAAAAATACGTATCCGAAATTGAAATTTAATCATTAATAGTATAAAAATTGACGACAATGAAGGAAAACCGAAACAATATCAATTAACAAACGGAAAATGGAGAAAAAAAATAGAAAAAATTGAATCAACCAATTTTTTTTACGTTTCTCCTTATATTCAACTAGATAAATTTTTATTTCACTTTCCCGTTGAAAGATAGTGAAAATAAAAATCAATGAATGTTAAAGACAAAAAAAATTCCCCAATTGAAAATGGAAATCTAACAAAAAATATAAGTAAAAGCGAAGAGAAAAATTTATCAAAGTAAAAATAGAAAATAATTGAAAAGTAAAGAAACGAAAAACATGGCAAAGAACATTTTTATTTCCCCTTATTCAAAAAAAAAATTTTTTTTTCTACTTCTTGCAGTAAAATGTGAAAAAAGGGATGCATGTGAGTGTACATATATATTTATTGTCGAAGGAAGAAAAACGGCACAATGAGAAAGGACAGATTGAAATTATTGTGTCCGGGTGTAGAAACAGTGGGAACAATACGACCGTTACTTTATCCCCCTCCTCCCATCACCCCTCTCCTATTCAACGGTTCTTCCTTTTTTCCTTCCGAAACCATCGCTTTAACATCTCCATGTCTCGGAGAAACTTGCTCGTACTTTTACGGATAAAGATCTCTGGGAAAAGTTACGGTCGTTTGCAAACTAATCGAGCCGTCGCTTTTCTACAGGGTGTCGAAACTTTAGTCTGCCCCGTCAACTTTTCCACACTGCTTTTGATTTTTTTTCCGCACCTCACTTCACTCCTTATTCTTTCAAAATTTTACACATCAAGTAAAAAGAAAAAAAAAATGTTTTCTTCTTAATTTTCCTTTTTTTGCCAGCTTTTAAAAATTAGAATTAAGAAGAGGTAGAAACGTTAGTTCTTTTTGTTAGAAGGTAAAACGGACGGATTCCTTTTGCATGAACTTTGTTACTTTACTTTTCCGGAAAAAATTTATGAGGAACTTAACTCGGTTATTTAATTTGCACAATTATTTTGACAGAAATCCTAGCATAAAATCAGTAGACTTGTATTCACAATACAGCTATCTAATTCTTAGAAACTTTTTCTTAAAAATGTCAATATATTTTTTATTAATTCTATAATTTTAATATATAAATATCATACAAATACCAATAATGTGTTGAAAGTGAACAGGGCTCGAACCAGTGAAAGTTTTTAAAAATGCGGACTTTAGGGACCAATTGCTGACAGAAATATAACCAGTCCGAGTCAAATAAGAGAACATTTTACTTCAAACTATAAATTCAATTTTTCATAACATAACCGATCACTTTTTTGACATTTCTTCTAAATTTTGCGACAAAATACCGTATTATTTAAGTATAAAATGGAACTTATTTCGATTCTTATAATGTGATAAACATAACTGTAGAAAAATTAATGAAAATTTATTTTTGAATAATTTTTCCAATCAAATTTTTGAAATATACAATTAAAAAGATTTTGAATAATTGAAATTTTGTTAAATTTAAATCAAAATAAATAATTTGTATTAAATATTTTATCACAATTTTAAAAAATTAACTTTTAAAGAAATTTAATTGAAAATTTTTGAAATTTTATTAAAATTGTATTAAAAATAATTCAATTTTTGCAAAGAATTTTACTGTTTATAAACAAAATAAAATTATTTCAAAGGATTTATTAAAATTTTAGAAGATAACTAAATTTTTATTAAAAATACTTTATAACGAATTAAAAAATAAATTTTTTCGTGGAATTTTTTGAAAATAATTGAATTTTTGCAAAGATTTTACAATTTAAGAAAATAATTGAATTTTTTTTAAGTATTTATTAAATTTTTAGAAAATAATTGTATTTATTTGTAAAATTTTATTAAAATTTTGTTTAAAAATAATTTAATTCTTACGAAGATCGTTATTATTTATGAAAATAATTGAATTTTTGCAAAGAATTGAATTATTTTCAATATTTTCGATATTTAATATTTTCAACATTTCCGAAAATTCAAATACATACACAAACTAATAATATTAACATTTTTTAGAATTATAATAATACCCATTAAAAATTAAAATTCCCCAAAAAATGAGTTTTTTAAATTATCCAATTATTCTTCAATTGTTCTTGAAACATTAAATTTATTTATTTATAAAAATTGTGCAAAAGATTTGCAAAATAAGTTTTTTTTCCTTATGTTATACAAACAATGAGCGAAATATTTCCTTCACTTTCAACAAGTTTCTAAGTACTAGATAGCTGTAAAGAAATGAAATTGTAAAATAGAAGCAAATTTATTAAATTATTTTCTTTTAGAATATAATTCGTGTTCTGTTTACATTTACCCCGAGTTTTTGAATTCTCGGGGTAAATGTAGACACTTAATGATTTATTAACAAAATTGACGAAAATCAAAAGTCAAAGTCAATTTTTGTTAAGGCTTTAATAAGGAGAAATGGAAAATTTTAGTTTGATTTTTGAATATATTTTTCTGCAAATTCGAGACAAAATACTGACACAGTAAAACTTTGATTTTGTTTCTTTTTTGCATTAAAAGACAACTTACACTATGGCATTGCCAATTGTCAAAATAAAATACTGTCAATACTCAAAACATTTTGTAGGTGGGCTGAGGTAAAAATATTGACGTCGTACTTATTTTTGAATTTGTAAATTTAGCTGAAACATCTACTGTTTACATTTACCCCTTGTTTACATTTACCTCAAATAACTCTATTTAATTACTTATACGAAACATAACATTTTATGTCAAACTTTTTAAATTTTAGCAATTTTTTATAAGCGTCTCGCAACTGGAGATTTTTTTTTTGTTCACATTATTTTCTGTATTTTACTAGTAAAAGTGTTGTAGAAGTAGAAAAAGTCAATTTGAAGTCAGACAAAATTCTTTACTCAGTAGTAACCTTAATTTCTAAATCTGAATTAGTACACTGAAAAAAAATTTGTTTGATTCAAATAACCGATTATTTGACTATTATCAAGTAGATATTTACTTGAAACAAATAATTTTTATTTAAATCAAATAAATTGTATTTAAATAAAATACTGAAATATTTTATTCAAATAATTTTTATTTGGTTCAAAGATTGATTTACTTAAAACATAATTTTTATTTGAATCAAATAAAAATTATTTGAATCAAATAAAAATTATTTGCTTCAAATACTGAAATATTTGATTCAAATACAATTTATTTGATTCAAATAAAAATTATTTGTTTCAAGTAAATATTTATTTGATAATAATCAAATAATCGGTTATTTGAATCAAATAATTTTTTTTCAGTATAGTTTTCTACTAATGAAATAGCGCGGATTCGTTTACCAATTGAATTAGTAACTGTTTTTACTAATTTTTAGTAGTTTTTTACTAATTATTAATAGAAAATTTACTAATTTGAAATAATAAAAAATACGGTCTACTAATTAAATTAGTAATTTCCTAGTATAGCAATTAGTAAAAAACTACTAAAAATTAGTTAAAAGTGTTACTAATTCAAATTGGTAAACGAATCCGCACTAATTTAGATTTAGAGAGTATTGTCAGTTTGATAACGCGTTTAACAGTAGTAAAAATAAAAAATAAAATTTAGTTTCGAGAAAAGAATCGAGAAACAGAAAGTTACACAAAAATAACCTGCTCGACTTAAATTGACTTGTACTAATGAAAAAAATATGAAAATGACTAAAAGTATTACATTAAGACAAAAAACGAATCAAAAGTGTTGCGAAGTAACGTTTTAAAACATGAAAAGAAGAATTCCTACCACCATCTCTCAAAGTCTCTCTCCCAATGACTATACACAGAAAATAAATGACGAACCTTCAAAATGGAAAAAATATCTATTATTTAGTAAAAAGAGAAAGAGAGAGAGAGAGAGGCAAAGAGGCAAAGAGACTGAAGTGCAATTCCTTCTCGAAATGAATTTAAGGAGCAAAACCGTTTTGCTGAATCAAGCAAATATTTTTCTAAGTCCCTGAAAGAGAGTAGTCATTATCGGTTTTTCCAGCCAAATGCCATCTAAGAATTTGACGATAGACTCGTGAAGGTAAACTGTGTCATCGATTGGTCTGACTACCTTTCCGTTCATTATTGTAAAACGATAATCGCCGTTTTGTGCCGAGGTCTTGAGATTCCATCGAAAAGGAAGTCTGACGATTAGTTCCAAGAGCAGTCGATCCAGGGGAGTTACAGCCTGGAAACTTCTATAGAGAGCTATAACCTTCTTCTACACCTCTACTCTCTCTCTCTCTCTCTCTCCCTCTCATTCACTCTCTGTCTATCTTTCTCTCTCCTCAGCCACCGGAAGATAACTAAGGTCATTAAAATTCTCGTGAGTCGCACGGAAAGGGTTCCGAATTTTAATTCCCGTCTGCCAACGTTAACCGAGGTTTTCGAGTCCAAAACGAAACCAACTCTCGCTTGGTCCGATGGTATATTAAAATTCCGGAAACTTTTTAATCTTTCCCCGTAGTTAAATATTAATAACGAAATCTCGAATACTGCAACCACGCTCGGGGACAAGCCGGAAGTCCTCGTTACACTTTACTGTGTCGTGTCTCTCTTTCCACCTTTCGAACTTCTCCCTCTCTCACTCTGTCTCTCTTTTCCTCTACTTTTTTCTCTAACCCTTTTTGATTTTTTTTAATCCACCTACTTTCGTTCCTATTTTTATTTCCCATCGCAGCAGGAAAGTTACCTTACGAGAGAGAAAGAGATAGAAAGTGAGTGAGAGTGAGAGGAGAGGAGAGGGAGAATATTTTTGCTTTCAAAGTGTAAAAGAGTCTCGTGGTAACGATGCCGCAGTGTATCATAAGTTAGAGGCTGCACCGACTCATGCTTTACTGGATATATGTCTACTACTGGAATAAGGTACTTAGAGAAGAGAGAGTGAGAGAGAGAGTAGGGGTGGAAGTTGGTTGACTCGGAAAAGGGAAAGGCAGAGCTTACTTTAGCCACCATTCAGACCTGAAAGCCAGCTTTGCCACATCGAGATCAAACTGCGATATAAACGACCTTAAATGCCTCTCTACTGGTTTGTCAAAAAAATATCAAAAACCAAGTATATATGTGTGTATTTATAAACGGATGGCAACGCTGTTTTCTTCTTATGACACACAGATTTTTTTCCCATCCTTAACCCCCCCCCACCCCTACATCTTTTTATAACACACACTTTTTCTAATCTTCCTATCGTTTTGCGGCAACGAATCTTTTCAGAATGTTGAGGAAAAATCCTCTTGGATTAATTTTTTAAAAATATTTTTAAGAGTAGGGGTGAAAAAAAAGTGAAAATAAAATATAATGTCAATATATTAAAAAATAATACACAATTTTTGTAAAAATATCAAATTGCACATTTTTGTTTCGTGTTTTATTTTGATATTCTTAGAAAATGCGTTTGATATTCTTAGAAAAACTGAGTAAACGATTTATTTGCTTCAAACATATTTTGTTTAAATCAAACTTAAAATATCTTTGCCATACAGACAAAGAAATTTAAGGGGATGTCAAAGTCGATGTGATTTTCCCATTGAAGTTCAATGCAAAAATCCAATCGACTTTGACACCGCCTTAAGTTTAATTCAAACATATTTTTAAGTTTATTTATAAAAATAAAATATATTTAATGCAAACATAATTTATAGTTGATTTTAAATGATTTATTATCAGCTATAAAGGTTGAATCAAAAATAGAATTTTTAAACGTATTTTTGTTTATAAACCAAAAAAGAAAATATGTTTGAATTAAACATAATTATTCAAACAAAAATTATTTTTGAATCAAAGTAGTAGATATTTTCTAAATATTGGAATTAAGCTTGCAAAACTAATTTCAATTGAATAAAATCACTTAAAATTATTTTTTTACTTGAAACGAGTATAATGTTTTTTCAGTGTAGAATAAGAAATTAATATATGATACAATAATTATTGATTATTAATTAACAATAAATTTAATTATTGATTATTAATTAACGATAATTATAATTATTGATTAATAATTATAATTACAATAATTATTGAGCAATAATTATAATTATAATAATTATTGAGCAATAATTATTCTATCCGTCAGTAATTATATTCTGCCTGAGTACACTGAGAAAAAAATTTTTTTGATTCAAAAATAACTAGTCAACCAAAAAAATATGTTTGAATTAAACATAATTTTTATTGAATCAAATTTATTACGTATTGAATCAAAATTATTATGTTTAATATTCAAAGATAATTTTTGGTTGACTGTGCAACAAGGATAATTATTTTTCATTCAAACATGTTGTTTTCTTAGTGTAATAAACTGCTTTTTACTACTAATACTAATGTAACTTGAATTCATAATCTTTAGGTTCTTTTCAATTTTTTTACTGAGTCAAAACTTTCGATTAAAACTAAATTTTGCTGTTGCTAAATTCCCTTTTTTATAATTGAAAGAAACAAATTTTCTACATTTTATCTGACTAAAATTTAATCTGCTGAATATTAGTTAATAAAATATACAAATGAATTTACGTATGGGTGATTCTCCAGAAAGGGACCTCTTCACGTGTCTCCAACGTGAGACTCAATATTTGCATTAACTTTTTATTGATATTTTGTTGAGTGTAAATTTCAAAAAAAATTTATCCATAATCTACGAAACATTATTTATCTTTACATAATCTTGTAATGTTAAAATTTAATGTTTTTCTTAGTAAAAAAATTTATATACTTTTATCTTTTGGTTTCGGTTAAATATGATACATATTTTTAATTATTTTTTAATATAATTAAAAATTTTGTAATATAGTCTTAAAATATATTTAATTGAAACTTAGAATCTGCCGTTTATTTTCCACTTATATTTAGTTTAAATAAAATAAAAGAAATTTTTTAAATAATTAATTAAAAATTACTGGCAAATGGGAGTAAAAATCCAAATTTATCTCCGAAGCCTCGTTTTCCAGTTAATAATATCATATTTTTAAACAGTTTTTTAATTATAGGTAATAATCTATATATAAATATTTGAAGTTGAAGACCAAAAAATTTATTAAATTATGTTTCAATATTTTTAAATTTAATAAAAACGTGAATTTTTTATTTGACAAACTATTGATTTCCGAAGCCTTTTTCATATTTGACAAGCGTTATTGTTTTGTTTTTAATTTTTTAAGAATTATTTTCAAATACCTAACCCTTGAAATATAAAAAAATTTTCCGTTTTGTTTAAAATGAAATATTTTTAATTTTTTTTAAATATAATATGTTAAGTAGAAAGTTAGATAAAGAACAAAATTATAATTAAAAATAAACATTTTTTTATAGAAAATATCAATTTTTAACTTAAAATGATAAATTAAAAATTTAATTACAATTTTTTTCCGTTCAATATAAAAAAATATATATTAGTTATTTTTGAAAAGATAAAATAGTTATAGATAAATTATTAAATACACAATTCATTAAATTATAAATGAATAATGTTAAAAGTTTAATAAATTAAAGAAATTAAATTTAAAAGGAATTTTTTTACAAAAAACCTCAATATTGATTACAGTATATTTAACCTTCAAAACACTTAGTATTAAAATGATGCTGGAAGGCTTATTTTTGATAAATAATTTTGCGCAACTCAGACTTTTATCTTTAAACGTATTTAAAATCTACCCATGACAAAAAAGTTCAGAAAATGTAAAAATTAATTTTTCTTAGTGTTTGGAAAAAAACAGGTGCCTTTCAGGAGAATCACACATATAAAAAAATTCAAAATGATATTAGTAATTTTGATCTATCTTAGCTTAAAACCAAGAATTTTATTTTAAAAACTGCTTCAAAACTTATGAAAATAAATTTTTTCTTTTTTTATATTATTTGCTAAATTAAAATTTACTTAATTTTTTCTAAGCTTTCTCTTACCACTGTTAATACTATTATTCGTATTTAAGATTCCCCCTCACTTCTTTGAAGAAATCACACTTTTTCTAATCTTCCCATCATTTTACGGCAACGACTCTTTTCAGAATGTTTCATAAAAATCCCCCTTCGCTTTTGTATATATATATATATATATATGTCGCGAAACGAATAAGGGAAAGGAATTCTAGAAATGATGAGACATGAAAGGATCAAAATTCATATGCAGTGATATTAAATATTTCGTGAAATAAAGCGCGGGGGAGTGCAGAAAAAAAATTCGGCAAAAAACTCGCGAATATGAGAACTCGTATATTGATGTTCTGATTAAATTATACAGAATTCTTTTTTTTAAATTACGAATATTTCTATATACATGTCTAGAAGAGAATATAATTAAACTATGAATAAAACTATGACATCAAGAAAAAAATTTTTTTGTCTAAAATGATAATATTATATAAAAGCAGAAGGAAAGAAGAGAAAATTTTAATTTTGCCATAGGGGAAAAAAGGGGAGAAAAAGTAGTCAGAAATGCAATCAAACGAAATTATACTCAAGTAGTAGAAGGTATTTTCGACCGCACATAGGCATTGTGAGAAAAAGAAAAAAAATTATATTAAGAGAATCAAAAAATATAATTAAAATCAAGATGTTCTTTTAGAAAATTGTTTTTTCCTTCTACAAAAAACTTGAATAGCAAAAGCATTTTTTCCATCCTTTTCAAATGGGGAAAAATTACGAATATCTAAACCAAAAAAATAATCCGAAAGAAGAAAAAAATTTTACTCTTTCATATATAATTGAATATTATCGGAATAAAATTGTAGAAAATTTTTTTTTAACCAACATACAACACGCATCAAATATAACTTTTCATGTATACGAAAAATAATGTTGAATTATGAAAAAAAAATTCGTTTTGTGAAAGAGAGAAAAGTGAACGAGAACAAGAGCTGGCGAGCGAGAGAGAAAGAAAGAGTGAATGAGTGAGTAAGAGAGAGAGAAAGAGAGAGTTGATATCGATTTTAAAAGGATGAATTGAGCCATCATCGTGTTTAAAAAACTAAATGGCGTTCGTAAACTGAGCTTGCTAAAAGCTTTTTTCCACAGTAAAGAGGAAATATATTTCCTAGTAGATTCTCAAATATCTTCCAATTACATATAACGAACTGCACTGCGGTCAGTGTAGTAACTATGTTACTGAACACAAAAAAAAATGAAATGAAAAAATAAAAAAATATGTCTATATGTATCCAATCTCCTCTATTCCACTCTGTTCAAATATTCCGTATTATGCTTCATATAAAGCAAATATCAAGCATAATACAGAATATTTACCCGAGACATATGTACACCGAGAGCCAATGAAACCTCATATATTTTGGTAAAGTTAACTTCACTATATCATTCAAGTATATATGTTGTATAAAGACAAAAAAAAACTGTGTATAAATTTTGTCAATTTTCTAGATATAATATTGAATTCAATTTCATTGCAGTGAAACAGATCTTGAATAATATTTAGGGACGTAAATTCTTTTAGTAAACTTCTTATTTTATGTACTCTCTAAATCTGAATTAGTGCTGATTCGTTTACCAATTTAAATTAGTAACACTTTTAACCAATTTTTAGTAGTTTTTACTAATTGCTATATTAGGAAATTACTAATTTAATTAGTAGACTGTATTTTTTACTATTTCCAATTAGTAAATTTTCTACTAATAATTAGTAAAAAAAACTACTAAAAGTTAGTAAAAATAGTTACTAATTTAATTGGTAAATGAATCCACACTATTTCATTAGTAGAAAACTACTAATTCAGATTTAGAGAGTATGGTAGAATATTGGTATACTAATAACAGTGATTAAAATATTAACTTTAATGTATTGTTTAAAATATTGAAAAAAGTAACCTTCTTGTATTGTAATTATTGTTATTATTGTAATTATAATAATTAAAATGATAACTTTATTTTATTAATATATCAATAATCAAAATATCAGCATATTTACATATTTAAAATAAAATATCGTTTCAATTAATGCTCCTTAAAGAAATTGGAACCATAAAAAAACTGTTTCGAATTATAACTACTCACAATAAAATTAAACCAATTTGGAAACTTTTGTCTGGCTTACACTGTTTTATACTACTTAGATAGTATCTGAAGCACTTAAGAGTAGTTTTGTGGAACGAAAATTTTCATCTACTACTCAGAAAAAGGAGTACAATTTTTATTATGTTTGGTCTTTGGTGTGATAAAAAATAATTTTTACTAGTGATTGAGACGTTTATATAATTTTATTTTATTTTATTTTTTTTATTATTTTTTTTCTATTTTGACTTTTATTTTCACTTTCATTTCAATAGAAATTTATACAACTTAAAGTGAAAATAAAAGTTTACCAAGTGACACTGAAAATAAAAAAAAACCATCAATGTAAAAGTAAAAATTTATTAAATATCCATTGCATTGAAAAATAAGAAATAATTCAACAAACTGTAATTAAAATTCCGTTTTTAATTCTAACAAAAATTTTTTGAAATTTTGTCTGGCTAAGCTTGAATTTTATTACTGGTAATTTTTTTCCATTATTTATAACATAATTCAAATTTTTTAAAATAATTTTCTATCATAAAAAACTACGGTGTTATTTAAAATTTACACGTTAAAGTTTTGTTCGTCAAAATTTTACTATAAAATTATTTTACTATTCGATTACAATAATTTATATGATTTGTCTGACTATTTTTTTACTACTATCATTCAAATTGAATAGATTTTATCAGACTTACTATAATTTAACCACAACTTTATACTACAATACTCGAAAATTCTTCTCTGATATTCAATTATTTTACAAAATTTTAATCAAATTCTTGTCAAAATTTCAATTATTTTAAAAAGCTTTCTAAAATTCCATAATTTCCAATATCTACTATTTAACAAAAAAATTCCAAAGAATTTCTTTATAAAAAAAAAAATGAATACAATTCAACGCAAACATTCAATCATCACTGTAAAAAGAAAGGTATTAATTGAGAATCAATTTTGATACTAAATCGTAATTTTGTTTTATTTCAATACCGAAATCAGCTCTAATTTAGAACCTTTTTTTACAGTGATTTTCATAAATAAAAAACATTTTTAGAGGAATTTAATTATTTACAAATTTTTTTATAAATTTCTTCGCAATAATTTAATCATTTTCATAAATAATAACATTTCTACAAGGATTCAATTATTTTTATAAATATTAAAATTGTTTTAGGAATTCAATTATTTTCATAAATAATAAAACTCAATGCAGAATTTCACTTATTTTTAACGCCGTTTTAATCAAATTCCTCAAAAAATGTAATTATTCTTAAAAATCTTATTAAAATTCGTCCAAACAATTCAATGATTTAAAAAATTTGTTGATAACACTTTTTAAGAGAATTTAATTTCAAGAAACATGAAATTAATAAATTATATATTTTTGTATTTAAATAATTGAATTCTCGTAGAATTTACTAATAAAAATGGTTTTAAAAGTAAATTTCAGTTAAAATTTAAGATTATACTTGAGTATTAAAATCATTATAACCTGGATTTTTAGAAATAATTAAATTTTGAAAAAGTTTCGAAATAAAATCATTGAAATTCTTAATTTTTCATATTTTTGTCAAAAAATTCTATAGAATTAATTCTTTTCAAAAGTTTAATAGAATTTTTATTGAAATTATTTCAAGTTTTATTTTTCAATATATATATTTAATTGCAGAATTTCCGAATAATTGCAATTTTGTAAAATTGAATTGTAATCGAATAAATTTATAAAAATTCTCGTAAAACTCGTCACATCGTTTCAATTATTATCCATACAATTTTAATTGAATTCATAGTAATTTTTGTTTGAAATTTAATTGAATTCCTTAAAAAAAGTAATTATGTTCATAATTTTTATAAAATTCGACAAAAGAGTTGAATTATTAAAAAATTTGTTACTAATATTCTTTATAAGAATTGAATTTTGAGAAACATTCAATTTTTTAATAAATTATTTACTTTTGCATTTAAATAATTAAATTCTTGTAGAATATTCTAATAAAAATTGATTTTCATTTCATAAAAATGAATTTTATTTAAAACTTTTAGATTACAATTGAATATTAAAAGAAATATAGAACGAACTTTTTGGAAATAATTGAATTTTGAAATTAATATTTTTGAAAAAGTTTAATTATATTTTTTTAATATTATTTGAAGTTATTATTTTCTGATATGCATTTAATTAACGAGTTTAGGAATAATTGAAATTTCATGAAATTGATTTATTAATTATTATTAAAAATAATACATATAAAGTAAAATTGTAGTTAAATTTTTTAAAAATAATAATTGAATTGAAAAAATAGAAAAAATTTTGAAGAAGTATAATATTCTTATAATATAAAGAAATGATTTTATTATCTTCATGTTTTATAGTTATAAAAAATGTAATAAACTAATATTTCATTTATTGTAAAAAATATCACCAAAATTAATTATTTTTATCTTTTTTGGTGTTAATCTCATCTGCAACATTTTTTAATACCTCACGATTTACTGTGTTAATATTTAAAAAATTAACAATTAATTTGTATTACAAAAAATGTTTTTTAACGTCTTTTTATTTTTTCCCTTTTACCTTCAAGTCAATTTTACTTTTACATTGATAGATTTTTATTTTTTCCTTCATTTCTGTTTCCACCTTGATAGTCTTTCATTTTCTCTTTGACTTGGAGGGATTTTTATTTTCACTTTCACTTCGACAGAAAGTAAAAATAGAAATCTGTTAAAGTACAAAAGAAAGTGAAAATGCAAACCTATCAAAGTGAAAGTAAAAATAAAGTGAGAGTATAAAGGAAATTACATAATCGACCGCCTGTCTGACTAAAAATATGTTTTACAACAGAGAGCTTACTTCTCGATTCGAAATAAAAAATCTGTTATCGTTTATTAGAAATTTCACTTATAGAATTCTTTTGCCACTAATTCACATATTTTACAATTTGAAAGACTGAATTGAAAAAGGTAAAAAATTGAAAAAGCTCCTGAAAAAGTAAAATAAACGTTATTCTGTTTTATTTTCCTTTTTTTGGAAGGGGATGAAGGTGGAGGGGGGTAAGAGTCATTTTCAGAGGTCCCGTGTGCACAGGAAATATTATTTCGATACGTCGACGCTGACTCATGAGAGATAGCGCTCTGTGGCGAATATAGGATAGTTGGTGAGATCCTGTTCGGCGATCACCGTTTGGAGTTTCCAAAATGGGAACTAGAAACGAGCTTCTCTCTCTCTCTCTCTCTCTTCTCTCTATATTGAGCCCTCGGGGACACTCCATAGAGTAGATGGTCGTAAATCGTCTCTCATCGCATCTCTCCCTCTCTCTTATTCACTCAGTCTCTCTTTCTCTCACTCTCTATTACTTACTCTCTCTCTCTCTCTCTCTCTATCTCTCTTCATCTCTGTTCTACTCTCTCGCCATCAAATGTCGAAAAGGATCAACGATCGTCTCATCTTACTCTCGAATATCCACGTCTACATAATTAATCACCACAAAAATGTTCTCTATTGAAAAAAAAATTACAATCAACGTTTTTTGATAGAAAACAAAAAAAAAATTGGTTACTCACAATTTTATTTTTCATTCGAACAAAAGTGACATTAACGGAAAGCAAGTTTTAATCACGTAGGTAGATAACTTTCTCCTCTATCTCTATATCCACCCTCCTCTCTCTTTTATTCTGACACGAATATGAAAATCGAACATTTAAATCTTGAGAAGAAAACTTTTTTCAAAATTTTTTTCAAATATTACGAAAAAAAATCAAAAAGTAGAAAATATTTTTAAAAATCCAAAAAGAAATGGAAAATTCGAAAAACGTTGTACTTTTCGGATCGAATTAGTGAACAATTTTTTTTTTTTTTTGCTGCTTTTTGCAAGGGTGAACATTTTATTTTTTTTTTTTCTAGTGAAATTTCTCCACGTGAAAACGGAGAAAAACAGAGGAGGTGCCAGTGAGGAGTGGATTGTGATGTGGCAGAAAGAAAAGGGGGGAGGGAACGGGAACAAAATAAAGAGGAAAACCACCGGCAATTTTTCAAGAGCTTTTTTAAAGCGCTGTTACGTACTCACGGAAGCGAGTTTGAATCGATTTTCCTAGAAGGCTCCATTTTTCCAGGGTCTCTCACAGTGCCGAGTATAAGTAGACTCATACTTACTCCAAGCACTTTGGCCAGTAAAGTCTTATGTGTACGAGTGTCTATATGGAACTTCATTTTCACTCTTCCGAAACACAATGGGATAGACTGATTTTCAAGTTAGATTTACATCTTTGGCTTGGGGCAAGGAAAAAAAAATTATTTTCGAGTATAAAATTATCTGTACAGATACAAATCTTAAGACAGGTTATAATTGTCAGAATTTAAAGTAAGAGATAATTTTAACTTTTCTTTGTAAAATGTGGGTCATGAGTGGATTTGTTGATAATTCTTGATTTTCGGTTGCGTAGGACTGAGAAAATGGTTTGGAATTTATTTTGGAACATATTTTCAATTTTGTTTAAATAGATAAGAATTATTTAACAGCAGGTCGATCGTGTAATTTAATTTTGACAGAGATTTATTTTCCCTTTCATTCTCATTGTTACTTTCATTTTCACTTTCTCCTTAATTTCTATTCTTATTTTTTTTATTGTGGTTTTTTTTTATTTTTACGTTAAACGATAATAATTATTACAAACTACACTGAAAAAAAAATTTATTTGATTTAAATAACCGATTATTTGTCTATAATCAAATAAATATTTACTTGAATCAAATAATTTTATTTTGAATCAAATAAATTGTATTTGCTTCAAATACTGAAGTATTTAATTCAAATACAATTTATTTGATTCAAAAAAAATTATTTGATTCAAGTAAATATTTATTTGATTATAGACAAATAATCGGTTATTTGAGTCAAATAAATTTTTTTTTCAGTGTATCTTTAATTGTTTACATTTGTCAAATTTTGGCATTTTTCAGTTGAAAAGAAAAGTTTTAGTCATTCAAAAGTACTTTAAATCCAGGCAGTAATAGTCTCAGTAGTTTCTAATTGTTTAATTGTAAAATAAAAATATTTCACCCTTCTATTCGAACGCAAATAATTTTATTCACTTAGAAATAGTTTCATTCTGTTTATAAAAATAAAAAGTTTTTATCTTTTTCCAAATAAACAGTTTTATTGAACAACAGTATTTTATGATTATTTTATTATTTTCTTATACCATTATTTTATTCTAATTTAAAAAATCAACTGTTTTGTTATAATAAATTGTTGTGTGAATGGAAAAATAAATTGTCTCGCGAGAGGAGAAATGAAATTTCAATTAACTCGAAAAATTAATTTCGAGAAAAATCAATTGGGAGCGCATCAAAACTATCAGTTGATTAGCGGATTTATCACGAGTTTGAAGTTAGAGGTGTGCTAATGATGATGGTAACCGCGGAAATGGCAGTGGCAGATTCAGGACACACTTGATTGGACCTGCTTTTACTGCCTACTTGTCTTCCGCCCAGCACACATACACACCCACACAAACACTATTATCACGCTAGTAATTTAATCGAACATATAATGAGGAATTGATTTACAATAAGGGACTAATGAATCAGTTAGTAAAATGTTTCATATGATCAAATGATATATGTATTATTTCTCAGTTCGCCCCCTGTGTGTCTCTATAATCTATACGTATATTATACATATATATTTTATCCCATCATCAAGTGATGCGAGATATTTTAACGATCATTCTAAAATGGTCATAATACACACACACACACGTATATATCATGTTCCAATGAACTCCTCCTAACAATACCGTTCAATTAAATTTGATAAAACGAATCTCGTGTTTTGTCATTTTTCAAGCAGTTATAATGCTAATTATTAAAAATTAGTTATTTCAATATTATCTTTTAATATTATACATACGTCTATTATACGAAAAATAAATATATTTTTCGTTTTATTGAAAGTATAATTTAAAACTATTTTTAGCAACTGTTTTTTAATTCACATCGTTTACGTAAACGTAATTCAAATCTAAATTCAATAAAGTCGGCTAATTTTATTGAATCCTACGTGGAAAAATTCCGTGGAAATACCCCCCTGAAATTTTCGTGGAATTTCTATAGAACTTCTCCACGGAATTTCTGTGGATATTCCATGGAAATTCTTCAAACTTTTAATTTTAATATTATTTTAACATTTCTATGTTTGCATAATAAATTTTGTAGAATATTTTTATTCTTTGTTGATTAATAATGAAACAAAAGAATTGTTTAAGGTTCGGATGCCAAAAAAACCGATGTCACAATTCAAGTGAAATAAGAAAATACATAAATTTATAAATTAATGTAAGTAGTTAAATATTAATCATTGCTTGTATTTATTCAATTAAGAGCATTTATTTAGAGCGTCAGAATTGTTTTATAACCATAATGGTTATAATAATAGTATATATCACAATGGTTATGATTTATGAACTAATAAAAAATCAAAGTTATTTATATATTTTTGACTAAATATACTAATTTTTAATAAATATCATTTGTACAATACTATAAACATATATTTATTACTACAATTATTATTTAAATACTACATAAATAATATTAATATTTTATCAGTTTCATAACCATAATGATTATGAACTGATAAATGAAATAATTCTGACACACTAAATAAATGTTTTTAATTAAATAAATATAATTTATGATAAATAATTTATTACTTACATTAATTTATAAATTTATTTATTATCTTATTTCACTTGAATTGTGACATCGATTTTTTGGAATCCAAACCTTAAAAAATTCTTTTGTTTTAATATTAGTCAGCAAAGAATAAAAATATTCTACAAAGTTTATTTTGAAACAGAAATGTTAAAATAATATTTGAAATAAAAATTTTAAAAATTTTCATGAATTTTCCGTGGAAATTCCGTGGAGAAGTTACACAGAAATTCCATGGAAATTCCAGGGTGGTACTTCCACGGAATTTTTCAACGTGGGATAATATTTTTGGAAACTACTTTTTTAATGTATTTTTAAAATTTTATTCTTTGTATTTTATTCTTTCTTTCTAAATTCCAATGCGTGAAAATTTAACTGATTCACATTTAAAGTGAATTTTTTTAAATCTATTTTTAAATAATATTATTTAAAACTAATTTTTTTAATTTACTATTTTACTGATACTTTTTTGAAATATCATTTTACTTTTTCAGTAGAAAAGAAGAAATTTAATCAGACAAAAATTTTATTTTTACTGTAATTTGAAGTCACATCAACATCAGTAGTAAAATACAGTGCTATTCAGTCTGAACAATTAAAGTACGAGTAAATTTAAATTTTCAGTGATGAAAATAGAATTTAATAAGACAAGATGCATTATGGGGTGAATTTGCCTATATTTTTACTTATATCAAGAAAGTAATTTAAATATTTCAAAAAATTGTCTTTATTATAAAGTTTTAACAGTAATTCAATAGTAAAAAAATATATTTTCTGTTTTCACTTTCTGGAAAAATTAATAAATTTCAAAATACAATTGTAATTTTAGAGAAAATATATTTTTATATCTACAAAAAAAATTAATTTTTATTATTTTTTAAGCATTTAAAAAAACAATAATTTTTTTTTGAAAATGCAAAGAATGCAATTGTTATTCAGTTTTTTATTTGGATATTCATTTGTTTATTTTCAAAAATTAATTTTAAAATCATAATTTTATCATGTTTTTCATATTTTTTACTTTTAAAACAAATGATTTGAAATCAGTTGTAAGAATAAACAAATGAATTTCCAAATAAAAAAATTGAATAACAGTGGTATTCTTTTGAATTTTCGACTTTAAAACCATATTTAAAGATAAATGTTTCATAAAGAGTAGAAATTATTTTATTTTTGATTTAAAAATTTTTTTGTGTACATAAAAGCAGATTGTCTACAAAATTACAAATAGATTTTAAAATCCATTAACTTTGAAAAAAAATAATACTTCAGAAAGTGTTAAAATATTTACAAACCGTTTTTATTTTATGGACTTAGAATTCCTGTCAGAAAGTCACTTTAGAAGCAATTTTAAAAAATATTTAAATCATTTTCATAACATTGTTAAGAATGCAGTCGGATCCTCTACTTAAATTATTTTATTAGTTTATATAAAAGTAAATCTTAATTAAATGTATTTCCAAGTTTCTAATTTTTTTAATACTATTTTCGGAAACTACTTTCTAATCCTAATTTTTAAATCTATTTTTAACTAGTATTTTTTAATGTTATTTTTAATAGTCTTTTTTGAAAAAATGTTGTTTTTTAAATATTGGTCCATTTTTAAAAAATATTTTTACATAATATTCTCGGAAACTGTTTTAATACAGTTTTTAATAATAATAATAATTTTAATAATATTATTAATAATAATTTTTTTAATAATATTCTTTTAATACTACTACTACCTAATACTTTTCAAGTCAATAATGAATTAACAAATTTTTTAATGAATTTAATACAATAATAATAAAATGATTTATTTGTAATATTGCATTTATGTGTGATTTAGTTTAATTTCATTTTCCCGCCCATGGTGTAATTTCAATTGTAAATATTCACTCTTGATAGATAATCATTTGAGACAAAGTAATAATTGTCAGAAACAGACTACAGTCAATTCGGCGTTTAACGATATTCTCTGTGCGATAGTTCAGAGAAAACATTTCCTTTGACAAATTTAGGACCTCGAACTGTCAGCAACCGGGTAAATTTAAGAAAATATAAAAATTCTTTTCAACAAAATATAAATTTATTATTAACTGAATTAATAAATTTACTGGACTTAATTACTTCCTAGCTAAATTTAAATAAATATGGATTTTACCGTTAATTATAATATTAATAATAAATTCACTTATTTAATGATAAATATAACTAAATTATTGTCTTCCTACTAAAAAAATACATGATTAAGAAATATAAGGCAAAACGGAGAACAATATTAAAATTTCTTTCATTAAAACTAATAATTAATATCTGATAATCAAATTATTGATTGTATGTTAACTATAAACAATATAATTATTATAATTATTCTGGGCTATCAAAATGCGACTAAAAATAAATCAAAATTGTTGCGAAATAACATTTAAATATCAAATAAAAAAAAATAAAAATAATATAAATAAAATAAATAAAATATTATAATATTATTATTAATAATAATATTATTATTAATATTATTATTATTATTATTATTATTATTATTATTATTTATAATAAAAATTGGATCAAAAAGCGAAGCAAAATTGTTGTTTTTGTCTCAATTTTATATCCTCGAAATCTGATGAAAAGTTTTGATTGTATACAAATAAATAAGAGCACAATTTTCCTAATTACTGGAAAATAATTAAGATTCAATTTTGTGTGATGATGTTTACCAGGGAATATAGGGAAAGATTTAAAGAGGAGAGGGTGGAGGCGGAGGATTATGCCGAGACAATATGAGCAGATTAGAATCCACTTTGGCGAGAAGGCATCACTCACACGCTTTCGCGTTTAGTTCGTTTCGGTGTTTAAAACTAGTGAGCTCGCGCGCCATAGGAAAAGCAATAGAGTGGGGACGGTAAGTCGTCTTTAATGAGGGAGCTTAAGAGGACTTACGAGATCTCGCCGAAGGGGGCGAAGGCTTCTCTCAAGGTCTGCGTCTCGATCTCCGGGCTCAGGTCCCCAACGAATATGTGATAGTGTTCTGAAACATTCGTGAAAAGTAAAGTATTAAAATGCAATCTTCGACTAATTACCCTTTCATAACTTATCAAATTTAATATGCATTAGAACCAAATTTCTCTCCATCGAATTATTATTATCAACTGTTTTAGTTATGTGCATTACAATTATTTTCAATAAGTGGAAAGAAAAATTTGCAACAGTATGAGAATTATTGGAAATTTCGAATTATTGTGAATGATATCTGTTTTCACATGTAATAATGTAATATATAACATCTATAATAATATATAACAATCTATAACAATATATATCAATCTATAACAATATATATCAATCTATAACAATATTTAACAATATATAACAATATTTAACAATATATAACAATATATATGTCAATTAATAATCAAATTGAACAATTTATAAATTATAACAATGTAAAACAATAAATAACAATGTAATCAAATAATGTAACAATAATATAAGCATACAATTGTTTTTTATTTTTTACCCAATGGACAGCATTGTAAATTCCTTTCACGGTAAATCGTTAGGTATTAAAATAACACCAAAAAGGATTAAAATAATCCAATTTAGTGTTATTTTAATCCATTTTGGTGTTATTTTAATACCTAACGATTTACCGTGTTATATAGAAATAAAGTAGTAAAAAAGAATTTTAGTCAGACGAAACACTAGAAATATGTGTTCTTGAAAACTTAGTAGTAAAAAACTGATATAGTCAGACAGAACCTGCACAAAGTTTTATTAGTCTATAAAGTTATTTGTTTTAGATTTTTTTCTACTTTTATTATTCTTCAGTAGTAAAGGAGAGTACAAGCCAGCCAAACATTTGAAATAAGCAAAATTTAATATTATGAGTAGTGCAAATAAAAATTAGTCAGACAATCTACATTGCATGAAAAGAAATGTAAAAAATAGTCAACTTGAGCTTTTTTTAAAAAAAGTATTAACTTATATTATAAGTAGTAATTAAATAAAACAAGAAAAACTATTTTAATAGCACAGTAAAACGTGAGGTGTTAAAATAACACCAGAATATATTAAAATAATTTGCAACAGTGTAATCCCTCATAGGATTAAATTAACACCAAAAAGAATTAAAATAAACTATTTTGGTGTTATTTTTAACTATGAATGAAATATTATTTTAAATAAAACACCAAAGTCAATGATTTGGAAAAATTCAACGAATTTAGCTTCTCCAGGGAGAATAGTAAGTTAGTTACTAACTAATTTAGTAAAAAAAATTTTCATTTTTTTTAAAATTCTTATCAAAATTTTCATTTTTTTTTATAAATAATCAAATTCTTCTCTGATATTCTCTGATGTTTTACAAAATTTTAATCAAATTCTTGTCAAAATTTCAATTATTTTCAAAAGTTTTTTAAAATTCCATACTTTCCACGAAGTTGAAGTCCGCAACGTTTTTAAAAACAAAAAATAAATAAAACAGATTTTTTAAAAAAAAATTCATTTCTAATTTTCATGTGCCTTAATTTTTAAAAAATAAGTTGTTACTAAGAATTCAATTATCAAAAAATAACATTATTCACAATCAAAAATAAAAGTATCATCCCATTATTTTTTTGTTTTCGTTTTTAAAAACGTTGTGGACTTCAGCATCATTACTTTCCATACTATCTACTATTTCAATAAAATTTTCCAAAAGAATCCCGTTATTAAAAAAAATGTTAATACAATTCTACCCAAACGTTGATTATTTTCATGAATAATAAAAATTTTAACAGAAATTCAATTATTTACAAATTTTTTTTATAAATTTCTTCTCAATAATTCAATTATTTTTATAAATAATAACATTTCTACAGGGATTCAATTATTTTGATAAATAATAAAATTCTTTTAGGAATTCAATTATTTTCATAAATAATAAAACACATTGATGAATTTCAATTATTTTTAAAACAATTTTAATCAAATTCCTCGAAAAATGTAATTATTCTTAAAAATTTAATTTGATTTAAAAATTTTTATTCATAGCATTTTTTTATGAGAATTTAATTTCAAGAAACATGGAATTAATAAATTTTTTATTTTTGTATTTAAATAATTGAAGTCTCGTAGTATTTACTAATGAAAATGGTTTTAAAAATAAATTTCAGTTAAAATTTTAGATTGTACTTGAGTATTAAAAGCTTTATAACGTAGATTTTTAGAAGTAATTCAATTTTGAAAAAGTTTCAAACTAAAATCATTAAAATTCTTAATTTTTCATGTTTTTGTCAAAAAATTCTGTAGATTTAATTCTTTTTAAAAGTTTAATAGGATTATTATTAAAATTATTTCAAGTTTTTATTTTCAATATATATTTAATTGTAGAATTTCCAAATAATTGAAATTTTGGAAATTTGCATTGCAAACGAATAAATTTGAAAATTCTCATAAGACTCATCGCAGCGTTTCAATTATTTTTCATACAACTATAATTAAATTCTTTGAAAAAAGTAATTATGTTTATGAAAGTTTTAATAAAAAGCGACAAAAGACTAAAATTTTTTAAAAATTTGTTACTAAAATTCTTTATGAAAATTGAATTTTGAGAATCATTCAATTATTCAAGGAATTATTTACTTTTGTATTTAAATAATTAAATTCTTGTAGAATTTTTTAATGAAAATTTATTCAATAATGAATTTGAGTTAAAATTTTAGATTGTAATTGAATATTAAAAAAAATATAGAGTGAACTTTTTGGAAATGATTGAATTTGGAAATTAATATTTTTGAAAAAGTATAATTGCATTTTTTAAATATTATTTGAAGTTTTTATTTTCTAATATGCATTTAGTTGAAGAATTTAGAAATTATTGGAATTTTCTAAAATTGATTAAGTAATTATTATTAAAAATAATAAATATAAAGTAAAATTTTAGTTAAATTTTTTAAAAATAATAATTGAATTGAAATAAGGAAAATAATTTTGAATAAGTATAATATTCTTTTAATATAAAATAATAATGATTTTATTACTTGGTCATCTTTAGTTATTATAAAATATAAAGAAATCGATCGTTTCGAGTCGAAAACTCGGAGTTATCGATATCTTCATGTTTTATAGTTTTTTAAAAAATTTAATAAACTAAAATTTCATTCATTGTAAAACAAACATCAAAATTGATTATTTTAATCTTTTTTAAGTTAATTTAATCTGCAACACTTTTTAATACCTTACGATTTACTGTGAGACTAAAAATTTATTTTCTTGGAATTTTCAACTAATTTTGTAAAATTTCATTAGCAAAAGAGAGTTTTTGTCAGCTAAACTTATAAATTTCAAAAAACACTAATATTAATAGAACAGATTTAGTTTTAGTAAAACGAAAAATTTGGTTGATTAAAAAACACCACCAGCAATAATAGTCTTAAATAAAATTAAAGATTGTTTAAAATACTTAAAATATTGTTTAACAATTTTTGGAAATTAAAATTCTCGACAAATAATAGTATAAATCGAAAAAATAATAAGAATAAAAAATTCCATTAAAAATTCCGTTTGAATTGAACAACGATACTATAACGATGTATTCAGAATAGTAGGTAAATAGTGAGGATAGAGAAAAGAGGATAGAATTTGTTGTTGCATGACAGAAGGAAACTCCGTGTCCAAGAAGCGTAAAATCATGAGGCGAAGGGCAACCCTTCTCGTTTTCAGGTACAAACACACACACTCACATAGTCCTATTAAAATTGCATTCATTAATTTGGCATCGTCCGGGAATGATGTTGATGCTTTTTGGTGTGGACGTCGACGTACCTTAGGTAACATTTCCACGCACCCCTTTTATTTATACACCGAGGGGGTCTTTATTTGTCTTCACTTCGGCATAAAGGTTGGTGAGGAACATAAAAGCCATTCACGAGCGTCGCAACTCGACGCGAAACAACGCGAGGAAAATTGAACGAAATAACCTAGCTTAATTAAAGTCATGCGAATTTACTCAACAAAGCTGGATAGCAAAACAAAGAGAAAAAAACAGAGAGAAAAAGAAGAAAAAAATAATCTCAAAGTGACTAACACACAATGCTCAAATCTCAAAATTGTTTTCTTTTCTTCAATCTCAATTTCTTGTGTAGTAATGTTTATAGAAAAATATTACTATTTTAATTAACATATAATCGAAATATTCTTCCAGTATTTTATTCATATATTATATTTTATTATAATAGTTAAAATATTGAGTATGCATCGGGCAAAACTGCAGATTTGACCGAATGACAGACTTTACTAGAAAACAGAAATGGACAAATCAAAAATCTTTTGTCTCACAGTTAATACTAAAATTTACGTACTACTAGAAATGAAATAAATTGGATGAAAATTTCACTTTACATAAAATTAATAATATAGTAATGATAGCTAATAGTATAAATAGTTTCTTATAAAAATTAGTTGCTCCTTTTAGAATTGATAAGACCTTCTTATTTCTATCTTTTATTGAAAAATAATCAAATATCAAATAATAATAGTCATAAAAAATTTACCTATAATTATAATTCTTACAAAAATTTACTTATAATAATAAATTTATGTAGTTAACTTTTTTCTTCCGTTGTTGAAGTTTATTAATCCTTTTTAAATCGATTATCGGAAGAGTGATAAATGAAACAATGTTACATTAGTTATGCAACGTTTCGATGTCTTGGTTTGACACCATCATCAGGCCACTTTATTAAACAATAAAAATTATTTTTTAATATAAAATTTTTTACAAGTAAAATAAACTTAAAATTTTTTTCAAAAGAGTAAAATAAATTAAATTAACACAAAATTAATATCTACCTAGTCGTATCAAAAAATATTTTAATAAATTGTTTAAATAAATAAATTTGTTACATTAGTTACATTTGTAACACGTCTTAAAAACATAAAATACGTCCGAAAATTAAAAACGAATAAGTTAAGACAGAACACGGACATCTCGTACGAGTGACAAAACAAGACTAAAATCTGAAGGAGACAATTTTGCACGTCATATAAACAGCACGTGTGGAGTCAATGATCTCAAACCAAAATAATCGAGATAAGTTCACTCTTTTAGTTTTCTTAATAGAGGAAAATATGTATTGCTTAGAAATTGTATATTGCTTTCTTATTGATCGTATTATCGTTAAACATAATATATAACATTTCAGAAATTAATCGTTTTTTATAATTTGATTCCAAATCTACAATTTTTACGTCATCAAAATTGAATGAATGATTAAGTGCAGTTTGATGTTCATTAACTACAGATTCAATTTTTTTATTTTCATTTTCTTTGATTCTTTTTTCCAAACTGCGTTTAGATTCACCGATGTAAGCAGCGGAACAATTATTACAGTTAAATTTATAAACAATACCAGTTTGGTTCCATTTTTTAGTTGAATCTTTATCTAATTTCAGGCTTCGCACTCTTCTACTAAAAGCTACTATTTGCTACTTTTTTGATACTAGGATACTTTTTGGCTACTTTTTTGAATCTAATTCTACTAAAAGCTACTTTTCTGAACAAATAGTCAAATTTGGATTTTTAGTTTTCACATTTCTGTTTATAAACAGTGTTAAAAACGAAAATCGTTAATGAAAAACGACCGCCAATAAGATAATAGGAAATAATTTTACCGACATTTACTCTATCAATAGTGACTGATTATAAATTGTGTTTAACCTTTAAATTCCTGGCTTTGTCATAATTTTTGCCGGTTTTATTTTCTTACCAAATTCAAATTTATTTCATTTCGAACATAAATCTACAACTTGGAAAATAATTGAATTATAAACAAAGAATTTTTTCAATTTTTCAAAAAATAATCTTGTCTGTTCGTAATTATAATTGACAATTTGATTAATTCATTTTCATTGAAATTTATTGATACTAATTGAATTTCTGCAAAGAATTTTACTATTTATAAAAGTAATTGAATCCTTCCAAAGAATGTTATTACAAATTTATGAAAATAATTAAATGTTTGGGTAAAATTTTATTACAATCTTTGAAAATAATTAAATTGTATAGAGAACAATTTAATTATTTATAAAAATAATTGATAATTAAAATTTTGGAGAATTTCAAAAAATTTCCAAACATAATTGAATTTCTGCGCAGAATTTTATTACTTTTGAAAATAATCGAATTGTTTTTTTTTAATTTTATGGAAATTTATGAAAATAATTGAATTCTTGTGAAGAATATTTTTTAAAAATAATATTCAAATGAATTTAGTAAATCGGAAAAATTTTGCTATTTATTTATAAAAATAATTGAATTCTTTAGACAAAATTTAATAAAATTTTTAAAAATAATTGCATTTTTCGACGAATTTGATTAAAATTGTATTAAACTTAATTTCATTTTTGCAATGAGTTTTATTATTTATGAAAGTAATATTGAATTATTGCGAGGATTTTATAAAGACAGGTTCAAATAATTCATTTTTTAACAAAAATTTTAAAGAAACTATTTTTAATAATTCAATTCCTATCAAAGTTTCATTCTTTTAGAAAATAATTGAATATTCGTCTAGAATTTTGTCAAAATTGTTTTTAAATAATTGAATACTTTTTAGAAATTTTATTAAAATAGTAGACATACAAATTTATTGAATGAAAATTTTTTTTTTTGAAAATCATTAAATTCTTGTGATGAATATAAATGAATTTTTGTTATTTATAGAAATAATTGAACTTTTACAATGAATTTTAATAAAATTCTCAAAAGTAATTCAATTTTTATCGAAGTTTTACTATATTTAAGAAAATAATTGAATGTATTTCGAATAAATTTTTAAAAATGAAATTATAATTATACAGTGATTATAACTTTGCTTGATTATTTAGAAAAATTTAAATAAAATTCTTTAAAAGAAGTAAATTATTTTTAATAGAATAAAAAGAAATTTCAATTATATAAAAAATTTTCAATTATTTGTTTATAAAAATTCAACTATCTTGAAAAAACAGAATTAAAAAATCTTATTTAAAAAAGAACTGCGAAAATTCAATTTTATTAAAAAATTTGAAGTGTGTTTTTTTTAAATAAACTAATATATTTTAATTGTTAATCTTCCCACTAAGAAACGTGAATACATTAGAATGTGACTCCGTATGAAATTTAATTATTTATCAATTATTAAATTAAAACACTTTGAAAAATTGATTTTTTAAAAAGTTTTTAATGAAATTCTTTTTTTTGTCATCGAGGCTACTATTTCCTACTTTTTTTGTCATCGAGGCTACTTTTTCCTACTTTTTTTAAACTCATAATGGAGTGCGAAGCCTGTAATTTAACAACTGAAGTCAAAGACTTATTCACCATTGGAATTGACAATAAATTATAATCTTTTAAAATCTTTGACAATTGTGAGTAATTATCATTAAATGGAATGCAAATTTTCGGAGTGAGACTATAGATTAATGATTTATCATAATTTTGATTATTGTTTAATAATAAATTTAAAAAACTCTACGCAAAGTCACAGAACTTACGTTTTCAAAATTCTGGCGACTCAACAAATTAGAATTAAAAGGAGAAGAAAAATTTCCATATTCATTTGAACGTAAAATAATGACGTCCTTTTTTTCTGCTGAGACGGATATTTCAAAATATTGTGTATGTATACATACACAATGGCACAAGAAAAAAATCTATACGCGATCTGCTGAGTCTAAAATATTCAAAATATAAATTTAAAGAACCTGGAAGAAAAAAAAGAAGAAGAATAATAAAAAATAATGTTGAAGACTTGTAAGTATGCCAAAATGACGAGACTCTGCTACTAATTTCCCATGATGTGTATAGGTGTTTGGGTGCACACATGTGCGCGTGTGTGCTCTCACCGGAACCTCTAGTGGTCACCGATGATAGGCCATCAGACAGATTATAATCAGACCACCCGTCGGTTATCAACAAAATTCGTTTTAAAACGCCTCGACGCTCCTTTTCGCCATCAAATACATACGAACACACGAGCACACGAACACACCACTTTATATTTAGTGGAAATTTTGCATTAAGTTCATGCTACTCTCTCTCTCTGTTGGTCTTAGGAAAGACCCACTCCCTCTTTGTGGAATGCGATACGAAAAGGGTGGGCGTTTCCAGGAAGGGAATCGTGTACATAAGATATCTACTATTTATGGTTGGCTGCACAGACTTTACTCAAAATTTGACTCGTATTTGGCGATGCAATCAAGTTATTTGATTATTTCCTAGCTTGCTTGCGTATACATATATAGTATATTTTACATCAGTGCGTTGAGCCATTGTCTAATGGCACGTGATAGCGTTATTTTGGAAATGTTGTGTAAACTTTTAGAGGGGTGGGCCACGCAGATAATATACAACTCATGATAAATTACCATTTAAATAACGAGATGAGTAATTTCATCTCGGCTGTAAATCAGGGTAACATAATTATATTTCCTATAATAATAATACAAAAAAAGATAATAAAATCAATCTTTTTCACACGGTAAATCGTTAGGTATTAAAATAACACCAAAAAGGATTAAAATAATCCAATTTAGTGTTATTTTAATCCATTTTGGTGTTATTTTAATACCTAACGATTTACCGTGCACTAATTTACGACGAGAGAATAGAAAAGGAAACATTTTTTTAAATATATTTTAACTATTTTCTTGACAGAAATGGAATAGAATTTTTTTTAATACTACAATAAACTTGAATAATAGAAAAACCACTTGGTTTTTATAGAAATTCTCCTCTCGGTTCATTCACTGTTTATAACCGGCGAAAGGTAAATCAATCGTTTAGCCATTCGGGTGTGTATGGGATCAATTGAAAATATTGCAAAGTTGAGACGCTTGAGATAGAGAAAGAGGATTATCGGACGTGAATCCAAGTGAAGGTTGTCCTTTCCAATTGGTTTCAGAGCAGAAAAGAGAAATCCGTTCATAGGAACCTCGGGGAATTTGTTTGCTCTGCGTTCCTCTCGTGCCGGCATTTCAACATCTCATCGTCTTACCTCCTAAGATGCAGTCAAAATACTCAATTTTTAAAAAGCAAAAATTTTTGACTGTCATAAAATCACAGTAAATCGTGAGGTATTAAAAAGTATTGCAGATTAAATTAACATAAAAAAATATTAAAATAATCAATTTTGATGTTTTTTTTACAATGAATGAAATTTTGGTTTATTAAATTTTTTGAAAACTATAAAATATGAAGATATCGATAACATCAAATCTTCGACTCGAAACGATCGATTTCTTCATATTTTATAATAATTAAAGATGACCAAGTTATAAAATCATTCTTTTATATCATAAGAATATTATACTTCTTCAAAATTATTTTCATTATTTTAATTCAATTAGTATTTTCAAAAATTTTTAACTACAATTTTACTTTATATCTATTATTTTTAATGATAATTAATTACCATAACTAACTATTTTGTAATCCAAATAATTTGTTAATTTTTTTAAACATTAACACAGTAAATCGTGAGGTATTAAAAAATGCTGCAGATGAGGTTAATACCAAAAAAAAAAAACAATCAATTTTCATATTATTTTTTACAATGAATGAAATATTAGTTTATTACATTTTTTATAACTATAAAACATAAAGATAATAAAATCATTATTTTATGTTATAAGAATATTATACGTCTTCAAAATTGTTTTCATTATTTCAATTCAATTATTATTTGAAACAAATTTTAACTACAGTTTTACTTTTTATCTGTTATTTCTAATAGTAATTAATTAATTTATTTATTTACAAATTAATTAATTAATCAATTTGACAAAATTTCAATTATTATTAAATTCTTTAATTAAATGCATATTAGAAAATAAAAACTTTAAATAATATTAAAAAAAATCAATTATACTTTTTTAAAATTATTAATTTCCAAATTCAATTATTTCCAAAAAGTTCACTCTATATTTCTTTTAATATTTAATTACAATCTAAAATTTGAACTAAAATTTATTTTTATGGAATAAAAATCAATGTTTATTAGAAAATTCTACATCAGGAATTTAATTATTTAAATATAAAAGTAAATAATTTAATGAATAATTGAATGTTTCTCAAAATTAAATTCTCATAAAGAATTTTAGTAACAATTTTTTTAATAATTTAATTCTTGTCGAATTTTATTAAAACTTGCACGAACATAATTACTTTCGTCAAGGAATTCAATTATAATTGTATGAAAAATAATTAAAACGCTGCGATGAGTTTTATGGGAATTTTCAAATTTATTCGTACACAATTCAATTTTGGAAAATTTCAATTAAATATATAGTGAAAAATAAAAAACTTGAAATAATTTCAATAAAAATTCTATTAAACTTTTAAGACGAATTAATTCTATAGAATTTTTTGTCAAAAGTATGAAAAATTAAGAATTTCGATGATTTTAGTTTGAAACTTTTTCAAAATGTAATTATTTCTAAAAATCCACGTTATAATGCTTTTAATATTTAGGTATAATCTAAAATTTTAACTGAAATTCATTTTTAAAACCACTTTTATTAGTACACTAAAAAAAATTATTTGATTCAAATAACCGATTATTTAACTATTATCAAAAAAATTTTTACTTGAATCAAATAATTTTTATTTGAATCAATTGAATAATATTTGCTTTAAATTCTGAAATATTTGATTCAAATACAGTTTATTTGATTCAAATAAAAATTATTTGTTTGAAGGAAATATTTTTTTGATAATAGTCAAATAATCGGTTATTTGAATGAAATAAATTTTTTTCAGTGTAATTTCTACGAGAATTCAATTATTTAAATACAAAAATATATAATTTATTAATTTCATGTTTCTTGAAATTAAATTCTCATAAAAAATGTTATCAACAAATTTTTTAAATCATTGAATTTCTTGGATTAATTTAAATAAAATTTTTAAGAATAATTACATATTTCGAGGAATTTGATTAAAATGGCGTTAAAAATAATTGAAATTTTGCAATGAGATTTATTATTTATGAAAATAATTGAATTCCTAAAAGAATTTTATTACTTATAAAAATAATTGAATCCCTATAGAAATGTTATTATTTATGACAATATTTGAATTATTGCGAAGAAATTTATAAAAAAATTTGTAAATAATTGAATTTCTGTAAAAATTTTTATTATTTATGAAAATAATTGAATGTTTGCGTAGAAAACATTTGAAAATAATTGAAATTGTGAGAAGAATTTGATTTAAATTTTGTAAAATAATTGAATATTAGAGAAGAATTTTATTACTTATAAAGAGATTTGAAATTTTGACTAGGATTTTTTAAATTTTTGAACACAATTGTTATTTATTCATGAATATAATTGAATTATTGCGAAGAAATTTATTGAAAAATTTGTAAATAAACAATTATTTACAAACATTTTAATAAATTTGTAAAAATTTTTATTTACAAACTTTTTAATAAATTTGTAAAAATTTTTATTTACAAACTTTTTAATAAATTTGTAAAAATTTTTATTTACAAACTTTTTAATAAATTTGTAAAAATTTTTATTATTTATGAAAATAATTAGATGTTTGCGTAGAATTGTATTCATTTTTTTTTTAATAATGGAATTCTTTTGAAAAAGTTTATTAAAATAGTAGATATTGATAATAATGAAATTTTGGAAAACTTTTGAAAATAATTGAAATTTCGACCAGAATTCGATTAAAATTTTGTAAAATAATTGAATATAAAAAAAAAAAAATTTATTACTTATGAAACAAATTTTCAAAATTTTTCAATTTTGACCAGAATTTATTTAAAATTTTGAACACAATTGAATTTAGTAACTATGTTTCTAATTTAATTTGTTAGTTTGTTACTAACTAACTATTCTCCCTGGAGAAGCAAAATTCCTTAAATTTTTCCAAATCGTTGACGTTGGAGATTTATTTAAAATAAAATTTCATTCAATGTGAAAAATAACACCAAAATAGATTAATTTAATCCTTCTTGGTGTAAATTTAATCCTAGAGGGATTAAACTGTTGCAGATTATTTTAATTCATTCTGCTGTTATTTTAACACCTTACATTTTGTTGTCCTATTAAAACCGTAGGTAAAAAAATGAAACCTTTTCCCTTAAAGAAGAAAAGCAAAAAATACCTTTTCTATAAGGAGATAAATAATTTACAATGACTGCAACAATGAAATAAAATTGTTTTTTAAATGTTTGATGTAAATTTGTGTACGTACATTATTTTCCAATCCAAGACTAAATGATACAAACTGTTTAAAAGGCAATAATGTGATTGTAATATTAATCTCAGCGTAGTGTCGATAAAAAAAAAATATTGATTCAAATATGAAAAGAGAGCGACGACTGGAAAAAGCGTGTTTGAGCATTAAGGCAAGTATTAAAGTAAAGTAACGGGCATAAATATTAGAGACATTAAAAAAAACGTATTGGAAAGTTGAAATAGTAAAATGCTGTTCGCGTCAAAAGATAAAGAGGATATAGAAAGAGAGAAGGAGTATTCGACTGTAATGGCGAATTCGTCGTAAAAAAGGGACAGAAGAGAGACGCAAGAGAAATAGAATCACACACACGCACGTATATATATATATATATATATATATATTCAAACCCCCTTTAGCCTTCTCGGGTTTCCGCGTTATTTACTGCTTTATATAAAGCGGAAATGCTCCAACACCGGCGGGACCAATATCGCCAGTTGGGTCGATCGTTGGTATGAGTCCCGTCTAGTTTTCCAAGCGATGCCAAACAAGCGAAAACCAAACGAGAGGGAGAGAAGGAGAGGGACCAGAAAACCCGAATCCGTCGATCAGAATACGGGCTACACGATTTCGACGCTTCCACAGGAGCGAAAATTCTGCGGTTTTCGATAAACCGCGAGTAATGGAGCGTCATTCATTATTGCGTGTACTAATGCTGCGCTCTGATACAACGATTCTCCCTCTTTCACATGAGTACGTACATGTGCACTCATACACATAAACGCACATGTGCGTTTAATATTTGTGTGTAAATTTATACATGTGTGGAAATATATATATATATATATATATATATATATATATATATATATATATATATATCTGAATTCATATGTGTGAAAATATAAGTATATGTGTGCACACAGATGAATATATGAATTAAAATGTATAAAAATATATGTATATGTGATGGTATATATGAATAGATAAGAGTGTGTGTATATGTAAATTCACATGTGCACATGTGTACATGTGAATGTACACATTTTCACATGTGATAATATATGTATATGTGAACGTAAATATATATATATATATATATAAATATATAAAATAAAAAATATATATAATATATAATATATAATATAAATATATAAAATATAATAATATATAAATATATATATATATATATATATATATATATATATATATATATATATATATCTGCATTCATATGTGTGAAAATATAAGTATATGTGAGCACACATATGAATATATGAATTAAAATGTATAAAAATATATGTATATGTGATGGTATATATGAATAGATAAGAGTGTGTGTATATGTAAATTCACATGTGCACATGTGTACATGTGAATGTACACATTTTCACATGTGATAATATATGTATATGTGAACGTAAATATGAGCACATGTATATGTGTATTTATATGGGAGCACATGTAAGTATATGCGTGTGTGAATATAAGCACATATAAGTACATGTGCATATGAATGCATAAATATGTATAGCATGTATGTATAAATAATTTTGTCTATGTGTGCACAACACAATCGAAAGGGTGTCGTGTAATCATTATTATTATTATTATCATTATTACCATTCTCATTGGTAATATTTTTAGAATCAAAAATTTGCATACTCGTATGCAAATTAGTTTATTGCTGGATGATATCTGAAAATGAGAAATTATTTTAATGTACACCCTTCCACTACCTCTTCGTCCCGAACACCACTACCTCTTCCCACCATCGATTCTACATCATTTTAATTAGAGAAAACCATTCGCGAATCTCATGATAACTCTAATTTATTAATTTACAAAATTTAATGTTTAAATGATTTCAGTCACTAAAAATAAATTCATATTGTTTTTGGATCATGCTTTACAGGGAGTTAATGAAGGTTTATTGTCAACAGTGATTTGTCACATTGAAGTTGTGAAAATGTAATATTGAGAATAGAGTTTTTTAACAGGTTATTTATAGAAGGACAAAAAATAAAATTTGGTATCAGTTTTTTAGGTTAGGAGTAGAATGTTTTTAATAGATAACAGTACAAGAAGTTATGTTTTGTTTTTAAGAATGAAACCTCCCTAAGTTTAGTAGTAATAAATTAAACTGTATAAAATTTCTATTGCTCCTTTTTTTATCTCTTTATTTCACAAATTTCACTCGGACGAAAAATGGGAACAATTTTCATTTCTCTATGTGGCGATTCTTTTTTTTTTTAATTTCTAAACTGATGAACTGATTGGAGTCAATCCCGATGCGTTGATGCTCTCTGTGGGGAGGAGAAAATTTTTTTTTTTTTTTAATTTCCCAACACCTTTCAACTCGAGTGTGGCGCGCACACACATCGCTTCGATTAATTTCATGACGGTTGTAGCCTGCCGAGAACTAACTTTTCCAATTTTCTCGCTATTTCTGATCGAGCGAGCGCCACTGCGATTTGGTAAAAGCTGAGAGAGTACATTTGATCCAAGATTGGAGGGCAATCGGTGGCGATGTGGCAAACGGTTGAAAAGCGCCAGAGGACACACGATTTGGTCGAATTGGTTCGATGTGACCCAAATTTTGAAGGGAAAACCCCCTCTCGCCTCACTTCTTTCTATACCAACACAGAAGATATATTTACGTATATATGTATGTGAGTGAGTGTATATACGCACACATATGGTTGTGAATGCGCAAGTACACCACGTGTATGAAGAGAAAACCCCTTATATATACACTCTCTGCCTATAGTGCGAAAACTTGCGAAACGAGAGAGAATAATCGAAATTCGAACCGATCATGCGAAAACAAATTCAATTGCGTTCGCCTCACTTGATTTTAAGAAAATTAATCGTTCAAAATTTAAACTTTGCTTTTGACCTCACATAACTCTTGTTTTAATGCTTCAAAACTGTTTTATCCTAATCTCACTTGTGAGAGGTGAAATTTATATGAGTTTTAATAACAAAATTTAGTTCGGAAATGAATTTCTTTTTTTTAAACTAATAGTTTTTTTGTAAATTTAATCTTCTTTCTTTTTTTTGTAAATGACCTTTTTATGTAATTAATTGTTAAATAACATTACTGTGAGTAGTAGAAGTAGATAATTGTCAGACAAAATACTTTAAGTTGTAAAAATCAATTTTAGTCAATAAAAATTTTTTTTTTAAATACTACTTTTTATTGAAAGAATTGCTCAAAATTTTGAGATGAACTTAATAAACGACTCAAAAAAAACCAACTTAAAATAATAAAAATACATTTTTTTATGACACTACAGTAGATTTTTCTATGCATTTTTTCATGAGAAATCCGAATTCGACGTCAGAATTAACAAATTTGCACAAAATTGTGAAATAAACTCAAAAAACGACTCAAAAAGCCGAATTAAAATTAAAAAAACAAAAAGTTTGATTTTAACGCTACAGTAGTATATTTCTATGTAGTTTTTCCCGCTAATTACGAATTTGAAGTCAATATTGAAACAATTGCTCACAATTTTAAAACGAACTCAAAAAACGACTAAAAAAAACCAAATTAAAATCGAAAAAAATTTATAACACTACAGTAGTATTTTTTCATGCATTTTTTCACGCTGAATCCGAATTTGAAGTCAGTATTGAAAAAATTGCTCAAAATTTCAATCAATCAATTCGTTCAAAACTAAAAAAATGACTCAAAAAAACTATATTAAAATGAAAAAATATTTATAACAATACGAAAGTGTATTTCTATGTATTTTGACTACTGAATTCGAATTTAAAGTCTCAATTGAGAGAATTACTCAAAATTTTGAGATAAATTCAAAAAACTACTCAAAAAACTGAATTAAAATAAAAATAAAATTAGAAAAAATTGTATAACGTAACTTATAGATTTCTATGTATTTTTTGCCGCTGAATCCGAGTTTGACGTCACGTATTAAAAGAAGTGCTAAAAATTTTGAGATAATCTCAAAAAAACCGAATTAAAATAAAAGAAATAATAAAATTTTTTATAACTGATTTAATTTTATTTTATAACTTATTTTTAATAAATAATAAAATTTTTTATATTTCTATGTATTTTTTCACGCTGAACCCGAATTCGAAGTGAACATTAACAGATTTGCTGAAAATTTTGAGACAATCTCAAAAAATGACAATCTCAAAAATCCGAATCAAAATCATAAATATAAAAAAAATTTATAACACTACAGTAGTATATTTTTGTGTATTTTTTCACGCTGAATCCGAATTTGAAGTCAGTATTGAAAAAATTGCTCAAAATTTCAATCAATCAATTCATTAAAAACTAAAAAAATGACTCAAAAAAACCAAATTAAAATTAAAAAAATATTTATAACAATACGAAATTGTATTTCTATGCTTTTTTAGCTACTGAAATCGAATTTGAAGTCTGAATTGAGAGAATTGCTCAAAATTTTAAGATAAATTTAGAAAACTACACAAAAATCTGAATTAAAATAAAAAAAGATTAGAAAAAAATTGTATAACATAACTAGTAGATTTCTATGTATTTTTTCCCGCTGAATCCGAATTAAAAATCATAATTTTCATAATGTCTTAAAATTTTGAGATATTCAAGAAATTCTGCAAAAAAAAAACAAATTTAAGTCAAGAGATTCAACTTTATTAAAAAAAACTTTTCATCTTTTTCTTGTTAATGTACTGGATTAATTTATTTTCATCAGTGTATTTACCTTCGAGTTTTTGAGCATTTTTCAATAAACTTCTGACTTAAAATTTGGACTCAGCGTAAAAAAATGCATGGAAATATACTACTGTAGTGTCAAAAAACATTTTTTTTATTTTAATTTGTTTTTTGAGTCGTTTTTTGAGTATAACTCAAATAGAATCAATTTAAGAAATTTGACTTTGGATTCGAATTCAGCGGGCCAAAATTATTATTATTATTAACTAATTATTGAAATTAAAATCAAATTAAATAAAAAGTAAATATTGCCGAAGGAGTAAATATTGTTTAAAGAATGAATAATTATTAAAAAAAAATGAATGAAATAAAAAAAATGAGAAAAAGACAAAAAAATAATAAAGTTAGCAAATAATAAATAAATAGCAAAGAGCAAATAAAAAAAATAATTGAATCAAAATATAATAAACTCCAAATTACTATAGCTTATTTTCAATTTACAAAAAGTTGAAAACTTTCGAAATGCAGTACATTTTTCTATCAAGTACAGTTTCTTATTTTATTATTTCCTCTTGAATAGTTTCGAGGGTAACTAAATTTTCATTTTACAATAAACCCTTCCCTCCCCTTCCACCTCACTCTCCCTCTTACCCATACAGATTCAGTGTGTAATATTGTTACTAGCATCCTTGAAGTTATCAATTCTTGTCAGTGAAGAACGTATGTCCCCATATCTTTATATAATAGAGTAACATATGAGTTTATAGTTCCATCGACAATGTCGGAACGTAAACAATACCGTTGGCGAATCCAAAGTATACAAAGTATATATATATATATTCGAATACCTCACTCTCTTGCTCTCTGTCCCGATATGTCGTTCGATGCACTAATAAAACGTTATTGCGGTTCGGACCGTCTTGTTCACGAGCCCGCGTTTGTCTATAAGCTTTCGTTATAGAGAAAAGCACGTGAATACTACACTGTCAGTATAAAAAAAAATGGAAAAAAAACAACACTTCTATTGTTTTATTTCATTTTCAATTGTCTGGTAAGTTTTTCCTTTGTCGTTCAAGGGGGTAGAGAAAAAAAATTACACCTTTTTTTCCAATATAGAATTGTTTCAGAAAACACGATATTTTCTCGTACAATATATGCACTTCAATTATATCATTTATTTTACAACAAATATATGGATTTTGAAAAAAATCTTATTTATTTCTTGAAACTAAAATTCTATTATATTTATTTTACATCACGTTCCTAAACTTTTGAACGTTCAAATGAACGACAATATTTTTTAACATCTTCTAATTTGTATTTTACTTAGACAAAAATTGTTTTTTAGATTAAAACAAATTAGTTCCAAACTAAATGTTTTCAATTTCAATTACTTCCCTTTTTCCGAACTATCATGAGAATCTTCAAAAAAAGTAAGATCACAATTATCTAAAATGTACTTTATTAAATATAAATTTTATAAATGCATTGTGTTCTATTTAATTACCATTTATAATTTTTATATTTTATTCTTTAAAAAAAAATTTTATTAACTAATAAATAACTATAATCAACTAATACATATAAACTACAAATATCAACAATTATAATAAATTAGTTCTCTGCAAGTTTGTAATAATTTTTCGCTTGTAATCTGACCGCAATTCAGCATAAAAGTAACAATGGAAATAATTAATTTTTACAACTTTAAACAATTTTTTCACTTTTATTTTCATATATTTTTATTTTAGAATTCATTTCATTTTAATTCAATTTTATTTTCACTTTGAATGTAAAAAAAAAGAAAAGTAAAATTGTATTAAAGTGACAATTAAATTCTAATAAAGTGAAAGAAAAGTAAAATTGTGTTAAAGTGACAATAAAAATCTAACAAAGTGAAAGTAAAAAAGAAATTTGTTCAGTAACAAGGAGAGTAACAATGAAAATAATTAATTTTTACAACTTTAACCAATTTTTTCACTTTCACATTCATTTTCATACATTTTTATTTTAGTTCAATTACAATTACAATTCATTTTAGTATTTTTACTTTGAATGTAAAAATAAAATAAAAATAAAATTGTATTAAAGTGACAATAAAAATCTAGAAAAGGGAAATAGAAAAAAAAATTGTCCAGGGAAAATGAAAGTAACAATGAAAATAATTAATTTTTATTACCAATTTTTATTTTAGTACAATTACAATTAAAATTCATTTTAGTATTTTTACTTTGAATGTAAAAATAAAACAAAAGTAAAATTGTATTAAAGTGACAATAAAAATCTAACGAAGTGAAAGTGAACAAAAAATTTGTCAAGGAAAAAGGAAAGTAACAATGAAAATAATTAATTTTTACTACTTTAACAAATTTTTTCACATTTACTTTCATTTTCATACATTTTCATTTTAGTACAATTACAATTACAATTCATTTTAGTATTTTTACTTTGAATGTAAAAATAAAACAAAAGTAAAATTGTATTAAAGTGACAATAAAAATCTAGCACAGTGAAATAGAAAAAAAAAATTTGTCCAGGGAAAATGAAAGTAACAATGAAAATAATTAAATTTTATTAAAATGAAAGTGAAATCAATAATAAAATTATATCAAGGTGGAAGTAAAAATGAAAGTGCTAATAAAAATCATTCAAAGTTAAAGCGAAACTAAAAGTGAAAATAAAAATTTTTCACAATGAAAACGGAAGTAAAAATGAATGTGAAAATGAAATTACATAACGAAACCACTACAGTTCTGTCTGACTGTAACTCTTGTTTACTACTGAAAAATAACAAGCACCTAAAAAATAAAATTTATCTTTATTACAATATTCCATTGTTTTCCTTACTCTACGATTAAAAATTTATTTTTCATGTATTCTGACTTAAATTTACTTTTACTACTGCAAATTTTACCAAATTTTACCATTTGGTATATACATAAACTCAAATTTAAAACTGTAAAATATTTTTCGAAGTATTAATAATCAGTGGATAAAAAAAAATATTTTGCAACTTTCTCTACTTTTGTTTTTTGTGAAAATTCATGAAAATACTTTGGGAAAATTGGAAAGAGACGGTATATGATTAAAAAGGTCTCAATTGCAGAAAGCCAGGAAGAGTCAAGTGGTTTCTGGTCCTGTTTAAACTTTAACTAACCAATCACACTGAGTTGATCGAGTTGCGGCCAATCAGTACTTAATTCCTACATTCGTATTCACCGGTGATCTCTCTCCCTCTTTTGCTCGTTCCTAATTTTCTCTTTTTCTGTCCTTTTTGTTCTTTCCTTTTCGCTCGTTCTCTCTTTTTTTTGACTTTTATTCTTTCCTTTTCATTTTTTTTGTTCTTTTTATTTCCCTCTTATTCTTTATTTTTTTCTCCTATTCTATCATTTTCTTTTTCTATTCTTTTTATTTCCTTCTTGTTCTTTATTTTTTTCTCTTATTTTTTCCTTTTCTATTTTTTTTTATTTCCCTCTTATTCTTTATTTGTTTCTCTTATTCTTTCCTTTTCTATTTTTTCTATTTATTTCCCTCTTATTCATTATTTTTTTCTCATATTCTTTCAATTTCTATTTTTTCTTTTTATTTCCCTCTTCTTCTTTATTTTTTTCTCTTATTCTTTCCTTTTCTATTTTTTCTATTTATTTCCCCTTTATTCTTTATTTTTTCTCTAATTCCTTCATTTTATTTTATTTTTTTTAATTTCCTTCTTATTTTTTATTTTTTTCTCTTATTCTTTCCTTTTCTATTTTTATTATTTCCCTCTTATTCTTTATTTTTTTCTCTTATTCTATCATTTTCTTTTTCTGTTCTTTTTATTTCCTTCTTGTTCTTTATTTTTTTCTCTTATTTTTTCCTTTTCTGTTTTTTCTTTTTATTTCCCTCTTATTCTTTATTTGTTTCTCTTATTCTTTCCTTTTCTATTTTTTCTATTTATTTCCCTCTTATTCATTATTTTTTTCTCATATTCTTTCAATTTCTATTTTTTCTTTTTATTTCCCTCTTCTTCTTTATTTTTTTCTCTTATTCTTTCCTTTTCTATTTTTTCTATTTATTTCCCCTTTATTCTTTATTTTTTCTCTAATTCCTTCATTTTATTTTATTTTTTTTAATTTCCTTCTTATTTTTTATTTTTTTCTCTTATTCTTTCCTTTTCTATTTTTATTATTTCCCTCTTATTCATTATTTTTTTCTCATATTCTTTCAATTTCTATTTTTTCTTTTTATTTCCCTCTTCTTCTTTATTTTTTTCTCTTATTCTTTCCTTTTCTATTTTTTCTATTTATTTCCCCTTTATTCTTTATTTTTTCTCTAATTCCTTCATTTTATTTTATTTTTTTTAATTTCCTTCTTATTTTTTATTTTTTTCTCTTATTCTTTCCTTTTCTATTTTTTCTTTTTATTTCCCTCTTATTCTTTATTTGTTTCTCTTATTCTTTCAATTTCTATTTTTTCTTTTTATTTCCCTCTTATTCCTTACTTTTTCTTTTATTCTTTCCTTTTCTATTTTTTCTATTTATTTCCCTCTTATTCTATATTTTTTTCTCATATTCTTTTAATTTCTATTTTTTCTTTTTATTTTCCTCTTCTTCTTTATTTTTTTCTCTTATTCTTTCTTTTTCTACTTTTTCCGTTTCTCTATTTTTCTATACTTTTTTCTTTTCCTATATTTTTCTATCCTTTTTTCTTTTCCTATATTTTTCTATTCTTTTTTCTTTTCCTATATTTTTCAATCCTTTTTTTCTTTTTCTCTATTTTTCTGTACTTTTTTTCTTTTTCTCTATTTTTCTGTTCTTTTTTCTTTTTCTCTATTTTTCTGTTCTTTTTTCTTTTTCTCTATTCTACTATACTTTTTTTCTTTTTTTCTATTTTTGTATACTTTTTTCTTTTTCTCTATTTTTCTATACTTTTTTCTTTTTCCGTACTTTACTATAGAAAAGAAAGAAGAAACTACTTGTTTCTTTTTCTCTATTATTCTAGATTTTTTTCTTTTTTTCTATTTTACTATACTTTCTTCTTTTTCTCCATTATTCTAGACTTTTTTTTCTATTTTACTATACTTTTTTCTTTTTCTCTACTTTCTAGATTTTTCTTTCTTTTTCTCTATTTTTTCCTGATTTCCTTGTTATTTTTACATTCCCTATCTTTCTCTCTTTCCTTCCGTCTTATTTATTTTTTAATTCCTCATTTTCCTCTCTTTTTCCTTCACTTTTCTTCTTTTTCTTTCTTTTTCCAAATTATACTTTTTTCGCTCTCCTTTTTCGTCTTTTTCTCTTGTTTCCTCTTTTTCTCCCTCATTTCTTCTTTTCCTCTCTTATTTCTTCTTTTCCTTCTTTATTCCTCCTTTTTCTCTCTTATTTCTTCTTTTCCTTCTTTATTCCTCCTTTTTCTCTCTTATTTCATCTTTTTCTTCTTTATTCCTCCTGTTTCTCTCTTTTTCCCTCTTATTCACATCTTTTCCCTTCTTTTTCTTCAATTTTCCATCCTTCTCACTTTTCTCTCCAATTTTCCACCGCCTTCTTTCCTTTCTCTGCAGGCCATTCACATTCTTGCTGTAATTTTTTTCCCCACTCATACTGCAGTGAACGGAAATGTAATAAACAGTCGGCTGTTTGCTCCCTCTCTTTTATTTTTCTCTCCTCCCTCACTCGAGATTTTAACCAGATTGGCCTCGTACGAGCCTTTCCGCCGATTGTTTCCACCTCGCGAGCATCCTCGTTACGCGATCCTGAATGGAATTTTTGCCGAGGGCTTTACGAGGGGAAACGCTATCAAATCGTGTGGCTTTTCGAAACGTGTATCGCACAAAAATAAACCCTTAAACACAATCAGTAGCAGAGAGAAAGAGGGAAGATGCGCGCTCAAACATGCATTTACGATCTTCAGGTTCTTGATAGTCATTGGATAAATTGCTTAACGAGAAAAGCAAATCATTATTGCTGTGCCATTATTTCCCTTTTGCCTTAAATGAGAAAATCTACTCTTTCGAATGGAACTGTGAAGCGATTGTACTTTTTTTAACACAGATTTCTTTTTTCAAAGCAGTATTATTTTTTTTCTTTAGAATTTCTTTATCTGTTCTTTTCTTTTTATGTGGTTTTTTTTTTATTTTCTTTGGAAAATGAAGAAGGGAGGATGATTCTTTTAGGAAAATAAAGAAGAGAGGATGAAAATAAAGACGAGAAGTGGCAATTTATTTTAAAGAAACCTGCAAAGATTTTTTTCTCTTCTCTTATTGAAAAGAGAATTAATTTTTTAAGTAAAAAAAAATTTTCCAATAGTATTTGTAACAAAACAGTGCGACCAAATTGTGGCTGTTGTTTGGCAATATTATCGGCAAAATCGAAGCTAAATCATGACAATAGTTCCTCGACATTCTTTCCATATATGTATTAACAAATATTATTCCCATTGGCGGAAATCTCGTTTTCAAAAAAACTCTTGTTTCCACGCAAACATTGCCAATTACCGCAGCACCGTAAGTGTAATCGACAATCAACCGAAAGTTAAACACACCCAACAAAAGTACACGTCAACGAGAACAGAATGACGATAAAGGAAACGTGGTTCAACAAGCAACGTCATCCCTCCGCGTTATCTGAGCGTCAGTATTCGTTGTTCATGATGCATTGTTCCGAATCAGTCTGCTCCTGTTGGTCATGCTCCCGGTGAGTTTCACTGTGATTCCGCGAATGTTCGTATATAAAGCTCTTTGGACAGGTAGTGTGTAGCCTCTCTCCTCTCTGCCCCTTTTGCATTGGCCAATATGTCGGTCACCCCCTAAATCACAACGATTTACGATTCAAGTCCACGCTATCGACGCCGTTTGCCCGTTGTGTTATACCTGGTTGGCTCTCGTCTGTCACTCTCTCTCTCTCTCGTTATGTAGAGAGGCGAGAACAAAAGCAAAACCCCCGGTGTGTTCCTGCATAAACCAGATTTCTGCTCAGCCAATAGTTTCTCCTTTCAAAATTTTGCCTTATCCTCTCTCTCTCTCTCTCCCTCTCTCTACTATAGCATGCATGTGAGTGTGTTAAATCACCGTTTGGTTTATATCAACACTCATATTTTTCCCCACCAACGTTTATTGATAAACAACCGGGATTTATTATGGAATTGAAACTAGGGTGCACTATATTTTATCGTCGCAAGTACTCCACAAGTGGAGAGTTCTCTTTTTTCTGTGTTTGATTTTTTTTTTTTTTTTTTTGCTTTTTTATATTTATCACTGTCCAAAGTTAAACATTGCCATGAAATTGAAATATTTTCCGATTTCGCATTTTTTCGCAATTGTTATTCGTTATTGTCTTTTGGAGGAAAAAAATGAAGTTGTAGCTTTTTGAATATATTCAAAAATATTTCCTATAGGAAATATTTAATTTCAATGGGAAAATTATGATTCAGTTCAAAGTTGCAAATTTTGTTCCGAATTGTAGTTATTTAGATAGGGGAGAGTGTTCCAAAGGCGCTATTATATCAAAATGGAACTGAAAATGAAAGAAAAGACAAAAATTTGTAAAAGTGAAAATGAAAGAGAAAATAGAAATATTGGAAAGTAAAACTGAATGTTAAAGTAAAAATAATTTCATTTTTACTTTGATTTCACAGGTACACAAAAAAAAAATGTTTTAGCCGAGTCACTACAATAACATACATATTCCCATGTATTTTTGCTAACTGAATCCGAATTCGAAGTCAGAATTTGCAAATTCGTTCCTTTTCTGAGTGATACTCAAAATACGACTGTAAAATCAGAATTAAAATAAAAAAACCACTGCCAACTTATACATTTTTGTTCTAATTTTGGTGCTCATTTCATTCCTTTTTTGTAAATCTTGTGTTATTTTATGAACACTTTGCTTCCTCATAGAAATGTTAATAACAATTAAATATAAATTCTGAATAATTATTCTCAATTGCTGTGATATTTTTTCTCTTTATTTAATGCTTTCACATAAAAAAAAATTTCCTTCACAATTTCTGTTTTTTAAAATATCAATAACTTCTTTGTTTCTACACTGAAAAAAAAATTTATTTGATTCAAATAACCAATTATTTGTCTATAATCAAATAAATAATTACTTAAATCAAATAATTTTTATTTGAATCAAATAAATTGTATTTGAATCAAATATTTCAGTATTTGAATCAAATATTTCAGTATTTAAATCAAATATTTCAGTATTTGATGCAAATACTAATTAATTAATTCAAATAAAAATTATTTGATTCAAGTAAATATTTATTGAAACAAATAAATTTTTTTTTCAGTGTAATCAAATTAGCTTCAAAAATAGGTTAATCGAAGCGTTTTTTAATGCTCTACAAGTTGATAACTATAGGTTCAAAGTTATTTCTATATTTTTCAACAAAATTTTCAAAAAAGTCTTATTTTCTAAAATTTTTGATTTTTAAAAGTTTAATATCTCCGGTGAATATGAACGAAAAATGTCCATTGAGGGCTCAAAAGATGCGTCTAAAAAAACTCTACGAAATTAGAGAAAAACAATTATAGGTGTCCTAACAAAAAAAAAATGTAGAAATTGTAGCAAAAAACGTTTTTTTTTTTGAAAAATTAAAAATCAAAAATATATAGTTAAACTTTATTAATCTGTCTCAAAGTACTCTCATTTTATGTCCGCAGGTGAGACCTACAATTTAAAAAAAAATTCAGCCCAAAAGCTCTTTATAATTTGGAGATATTTATGAAAATGTGATGTATACACAAACACACAATAATATTTTTTAAAAATGTCATTTTTGAACTCCTGAGGTCAAATAACATAAAGATATGTTAAAAAACAAACTCAAAAAATTTTGGTATTACAATACTTCTTCTATATGAGGAAGCAAAAAAATAAAAAATTTTTTTTATGACACTACAATAGTATATTCTCATTTATTTTTTCATACTGAATCCGAATTCGTAGTCAAAATTGATAGATTTGCTCGAAATTTTGTGATAAACTCAAAAAACCACTTAAAAACCGAATAAAAATTGAAATAAATAATAATTTTTTTTAAAACACTATACTAGTATATTTGTGTTTTTTTCACGCTTAATCCAAATTCGAAGTCAAACTTGACATATTTTGTCCAAAAATCCGAATTGACAATAATTAATATTTAATATAAATATAATATTAATATTAATAATAATTAATAATAATAATAATAATAATTAATATTATTAATATTAATATTTAACAATAATAATAATAATTAATATTATTAATATTAATATTTAATATATTTAATATAAACTCAAAAAATCTCTCAAAAAACCGAATTAAAATAAAAGTAATATTGTTTCTGTATAAAACTACAGTAATATATTTGAATGTATTTATTCACACTGAATTCAAATTTGAAGTCAAAATTGACATATTTTCTAAAAATTTTCAAATATTCAAAAAAATCTGCCAATTTTGTCTTCAAATCCGGATTCAGCGTAAAAAAATATAAAAAACACTAGTGTACCAGTTTTCAATAGTTTTTTATTTTTAGTTACAATTTCACTTTTATACTTTGAAATTTAAAAAAAAAAATTTTTTCACTGTCACTTTGACAGATTTTCATGTTCAATGGCATTTTCAGAAAAAAATTGATAGATATTTACTTTAACATTCACTTGTATATAATGTGAAAATTAAAATCTGTCTAGTTAAATTAAAAGTGGAAAGTAATGTGAAAATAAAATTCTGCAAAAGTAAAAATTAAAGCCTTTCATTTTGATAGATGTAAATATGTATAATTGTAATGGAAAAATTATGATTTAGTTCAAAGTTGCAATTTTAATTCTGAATTGTAATTATTTGGATCGGGGAGAGTGTTGCAAAGGCACTAGGTTTACATTCATCGGTGAATATTTTTTAAATTAAACAATTAATTTATGCGGTTTTTGCTTTCCATGATTCTAAAACTAATCAGCGACAAATTTTAATAGTTACTATTTAACACATTAGATTTTATAATTATAAATACAAAATTGAATTTAAAAACAGTGAAAAATAATGCTTTTGCCCCACACGCTGAGCAACAACGTTTTCGCTTATATTTCTGAAAGAAAACAGTTATAAGCTTTAAAAAAAATTAACAAGTAATAATTATTAGTATATTATTTATGAGTAATAAGGTTATCAACATAATATTAACCCCTTCACAGTCCAGTGAAAATAAAGTTTTTGTGTCATAAATGTTCAAAAAAAGATTTTTTTAAAACATGATATTGTCATATTGTATGTTTCTGAGGTCACTGATTCAAAATCTGCGGTCGAAAAGTCAAAATTCAAAATATCGGCTTCAAAATAGTCAAAAGATAATTACTATTAAAAAATAATAATAATAATTTTTTAAATATTTTTAGGATTACCAAAAAAATTTGAAAAGTTAATGAATTTGTTAACTTAAAAATTTTTTTGTTTCCTATTTTAAAGCCACCACTTTTTTAATTTAAATTTAAATTATTTGGATATAAAACTAAACTAAAACACCACGCCAATAAATAAATATTAAATTTATTTACATTGTTTTTAAAAATTAAATGCTTAAACTTAAGTTTTAAAGAATAAAATTTGTGAAATTATCACTTTTTTTAAAAAAACTTCTTTTTGTTTTATTTTTTAAAAATATTTCATATTTTTAGGTTTTTTTTTAATCAATTGGTCTGATTGCATTAAAATTTAATATATAAATAGTCAAATAGTGAAGGAGATATTTTAAAAAACGTTTTTGCCCCACTCTCCCCTAATTAGTATTTATTTCGATATTTAGAATTCGTTAATTTAATTTCAGATGAAGACGAATTCATTTCTGAGGATTATTTTTGTTTATTTTTTTAGTGTCGGGCATTTCCCTAGGATTTCGAAAGTTGCATACACATAATGGAAGAATGGATTAAAAAGGAAATATTGAATTGAATAAATCGTATGAGTGTGTATGTGCGGATCGTGTCTAATGTGATTTTTCACTATTTCACAGTTTCCTGGAGTTTATATTATCGATTTTAAATTTGATGGGTTTAAAGTTCAAGACTTAAACTTAATCCTCTTAACTCTAAAAGGATGAAAATTTCTACTCTTTCAAGATAAAAGCTTGGTAATCTGAATGCTTCTATAAATTCGAATGTTTGAAAAAATACATAAAATCTAAGCTCCCACGCTTTTCTTCTCATAATTCGGTTTTTAAGGATAAACCCCCACCCGCTCGTTCTTTAGCTGTAAAAAACTTTAGTTCTGAATAATTAATACCCCCTGTCTCGGGTTTTAAAAGATTAAATTAAAATCAAAACTGTATTAATTTCTGATAAATTTTATCTTTATATTCAACACTTGTTTCTAATTTTATCTTTATTCATTTACCTCTAGTTTTATTCACTATTCGATATTTATTCTTAACTGAATTTATTAATGAACATTTATTTTGCCACCTTTGACGCATTTTAATAGACGCCAATTTTTGAAATTAAGAGAAAAGATTATTTAAAACCAAAGAGCTGTCGAAAAATATTTCACATAAACACGAACGAACTGTTGCTGCGCATTAAAAGTTGGGGGGGTCGAAAAAAACAAAGAAAAATAATCCCAACAAACCATATTTTTGGGTGAAAAAATGGTTATTGGCCTGCATTTGGTGACAATATTAAACGAAAACTCGTATTTTTTTTCCATCCCTGCTGGCTGTCGTTCCACTTTATCTAAACTCATATTCCATTCCATCGTCATCGTTCTGTGTGTTGGCTAAAAGCTCTTAAAAAAATGTATTTATAAAAAAAAGAGGGAGAGAAAAAAAGTAAAAAAAAGAAAAATATACTGGACTTTTGTAAAATGGTGTGAAATGAGTATTCTTTTCAACAATGTTTACTGTTATACATGTTGAAGAGATGAATGACTACTGCGAAAAAGCACGCTTTAGCAAAACCCAAGAACAAAGCATGCCTGTTTTCGTCCATGAAACAACCAATTTGTCACGAAGCGTTTCCATTATGCATCCAATAATACACTTTCGATCCCTCCTCTTCCACCCCCCTCTCTGTCTCACTCTCTCTCCTTGCATTGTTATAGGTGCATTGGGACGATGACGCGTGTACCGAGAGAGCCACGAATAATGTACTGGCTTTCCCATTGTCAACGTTAAAACAAAGAACCTAATTAGTTCGACATATTGATCATTAATATAATATATATCTATATGTTCACATAGATTATGGTCCAGCACTTAAAGAAAATAGCAAAATTAATTTTTTTTTATGAAACGATTCTAATAAATGTCGAATATTGACATTTTCATGCAAAGTCGTTTGGGTAAAATTATCTTAATTTTTTTCAGTATTATATTGTATTTTTTTGGTGGGTATTTTTACTATATTGATTAATCGAAGATTTTTATATCTCTTACAGTACCGTCCGAAATTGTCAGTCCACTCATTTTTAAAGGAAAGAAAAAAAATTTTAACATACAATTTATAAAAACTAAAAAGTTCTTTGGTTTATATTTTGAAAGACGATAAAATGTTGACTAATGTTTTAGTATAATTCTACCAATTGAAAGTCACTTTTTCACTAAATGAATTAGTAAAACTGTTTTATCGACTATTAATAAAAAAAAATGTTTTACTAATTGTTAGTAGAATTCTACTAAAAAATTAATAACGCTCTACTAACAATTAGTAAAATTTTACTATTTGATAGTAGAATTATTACTCAAACATTTATTCGACAAGTTTTTACAATTTCATTACTAACTTTCTACTAATTCAGATTTAGAGAGTAATATCACTTTGATTTTTGTTTTCACTCAAATAGATTCTTATTAATTATTAATTATTAATTTAAAAATCTGTCAAAGTTAAATTTAAAATGAAAGTGAAAATAAAAATCAATCAAAGTGGAACTGAAAATGAAAGAAAAGACAAAAATTTGTAAAAGAGAAAATGAAAGTGAAAATGAAAGTGATAATAGAAATATTAGAAAGTAAAAGTGAATGTCAAAGTAGAACTAATTTCACTTTTACTTTGATTTCACAGACATACAAAAAAAATGTTTTAGTCGAGTCACTACAATATCGTACATATTCCCTTGTATTTTTGCCTGCTCAATCCGAATTCGAAGTACGAATTGACAAATTGCTTTTTTTCTAAGTGATACTCAAAATACGACTGTAAAATCCGAATTAAAAAAGAGAAAGTTAATTAAAAAAAAATTTTGTTGAAATAAATTTAGTTTTCCCCATCAACCAATTCGTGGAAATATTGAAAGCTTTTACCTAACATTCAAAAAATTTATGTTCTTAATTTCTATTTCTCAGGAATATTTTTTATTCGCTACTAGAAAAATGTGTTAATACTTCTTACAATTAAGCCAAAACTTTAGGCTAAAAATAAATTTTTTCCTAAATTATAATTTAAAAAAGAATTCTTGATAAAAATGGTCGATATAGATTTTTCCACAAAAAATGATTTTTTAATTAAAACGTTTTTTATAAGATGATATCTTTTATAATTTTCAAAGAAATAAGAAAAGTTATGACATGGTAACGAAAATTCTTTAGACTGACACTAATTCTTCTTTTACCCCACAGAATTTTTACAGGTCACAATTTGGATAAAAGAAACATAAACAAATTTTATTATCTTGATTTTTACACATGTTAACATATATACACAATTCACCTATAATATAATGACAAAAAATTATTAAATAATACAATTTTAACTACCTATTGTGATGTTTGGAAGTATTAAAGTATTTAACAACGAAATTTCGAAAAATACATTTTCCCTTGTCTCTACTAAACGTAAATTATATTTTAATATAATAATTAAAATAATTATGAATAAATAATTTATTTTTTAAATAAATAATTACATTTTTATTACAAATTAAAATTGTTTATTATATTATATTTTGTAATATTTATAACACGGTAAATCGTTAGGTATTAAAATAACACCAAAGAGGATTAAAATAATCCAATTTAGTGTTATTTTAATCCATTTTGGTGTTATTTTAATACCTAACGATTTACCGTGAAATATTTATAATAAAATTTTAAAGCTAATCCCTTAAAATATTTAATTTTTTATTTAAATTAATGTAGGAAAATTAATGTTTAGTAAAAAATTATAAATTAAATTTATTTATTAAAAAATTAATATCAAAAATATGATCGTTGGTTTTGGAATGATATAAACAAATGTTGTCAAAGATTTTCTAGGCATTGCAGTGAATTTTAATTAATTAATTTTAATTTTTTTTAGTTTGTGAAATTAAAAAACCCATGCTCCCTTATTAATTATTAGAAAAAAATTACATCAGTTGTTTCTTCATTTATCGCAGGGGATTCACATTAATCGTGACTAATATTGCAACCAGTATACAAAATACATTTATACAAATGTACAGAATTTTGTATATAAATATAAGACTTGTGTCACAATATTCCGAGAGTATGAGACTAAGAGACAGAAAGAATGAGTGAGTGACAGAGGGAGGGAGAGAGAGAGAGAGAGAGAGAGAGAGAGAGAGACACCGGTTATGGTCACTTATCCTATTTATGAGAAAGCGTTAATATAAAGCCCCGGGTTTTGCCAGTTAGAAGCGCGCGAATTAGTATCCCAACCTAAACTCGTCAAGCGCCATTTCGTTGTCTGAGGCACTTCCCGAAGCTTAAACTTTCTCCATAAGATCACACGAGATGGTATACGATAGCTGTAATCGAGGTTAGTGCCGATAAACCTCTCCTACGACCTATGACCTACGACACGGATAAGAATCGTGACCATAAAATGTCGTTTCATCTTGTAAAACGATTTTCGGCAGAATGCGCGCGACTATATACTCTCTATACATATATATTCGAAAGAAGCAATTAACTTTAATTGTTTCCGTATTTCAGAGCTTTTAAAAATCTTACTGTCCTCTTTTTTTCCCTCTTCTTTTATATCTTTAAAACTATCATTCTTTCATACTCGCATTTTGGGTTTTCACACAACTTATTTCTCTTTTTTTTTTTACTACTTCTCATATTCCACTCATTGCAGGAATTCCTATTCTATTGTCCTCATTTATTGTATTTCACATACAATTTATATTTCGCTTAAGCGTTCATAAAATTGAATAAATTTTTTTATAAACCATAAAAATAAAAATACATTTACTTAAAGTTTTATTTAAAATTTAAAGTTGTTCAAAGTTAACTTTAAAGTTTTATCTGAAACAACAGCTTTTCTCCGAGTATTTTAATTTATTTTTAATAATTATTTCTAGGTAAACGAGAAATTTTAAATTTTAAACTAAGTTCCAAACTGATAAAATTAAAAAAAAAATAGAGGAAATCATAGAGGAAACTGTCTTACAGAAGGTCCAATTGAAATACAGCAATAATACAATAAAGTGACAACATAGAAAGTCTTTTTTTCAAGAATTTACTTAAAGTGCTGCAAAAAAAAATCGTCCCTTCTGTTCGAAAAAAGGAAGAAGAAAAGAAAGAAAGAAAGAAAGGTAAAAAAAATGAAACAAAAACATGAAACTCTTAGTGAATCTTAATACACTGAATAATTCAAGCGCTGAATGAAAAGAAACAGGCATAGTCATTAAAGTCTTTTCAGACCTCTTCTACTACAGGTTGAGCCAATCATATAATTACTCAGCTCTTTTCAGATAGAGTCCTCAACTTACCTTCCAGATTTAAAGACGGGTGAATTTCGACGTTTTCAAGACAAAAGGAATCTTGAATTTAATGCCTTAGTTAAATAATAATTTACTATTAGTTCGTTATTTAAGTTGACTTTTCATTCAAAAATGACCTACTTTCCTTAAATGTATTTACATCGCAGCTAGTGAAATATATATATCTATACATTTAACATTTTATACATTTATATTTATGACATTGGCAAAAATTTAAATGACATTAGTAAATTTATGTAGAGCTTTTCCGCAACGGAAGGTATATATATATATATATGAATGTACGTATATGTATATATGTTGAGAGGGGATTACAGCCAGGGAATATATTCTGAAAGCTTAAGTGTTTCAGATTTCGAAACTTGTAACTCGTTTCATTTGTGAAAATTGGATAACTTTAATCTTACACACGTTGAAATTTGAAAGCTCTTAAAGTTGAAATCTCAAAATTTCCAAGTTTTGGCGGGGAATATATGTATATAGAAACTTTTGAATTCTGTAGCAATCATATGTTTTTGCCCCTGCCCCCCCCCCTCACTCCTTGCTCTCCAAATACACATATTCCTTTTGGTTTTAAACTGTGAAATAAATTTTACAAAACTTCTAAGCCAGCGGGTGTGTACTACTCAAATTTTAAACACATTCTCAAACTTTGGGGGACTTTTCGATTTAAGAAAGTTTACTTTTGGGAACATTTTCAAATAGTTGTATTAAGTGGTGCCATTGAGTGGTGGGTTTATTTTGAGATTAAGAAACGATTACAGGTGTGGATTTATATGTTAAGAGTTTGAATTATTATCTACTGCGTTGAAAAAATTTTTTTTGCTATAAAACATTGTGCTATATTGTGTAGGTGGAAAACAGTTGCAACATTGACAAAATATTATCAATATAGTCACAAATTTTCTAGAATTAAAATATAAAATTGCTGTATAATATTGCCAGTGTATTGTAATAATATAGCAGTAGAATTTTTTTAATCTAAAAATTAAATTGCTAAAATATAGCTGTTGTTTTATTGTCACAATATTGACGTAATTTTATCAATATTTCAGACATAAAATATGTGAAATATTAACATTCTTGCAAACAATATATAGACATCATATTGACAGAGTATTGACACAGTATTGTCAGGATCTCGACATAAATTGCCACTGTACAGTCAGAAAATCACTCTATATATCTTTATTGAAATTGCTAACTAGAAATTACCAGTAAATAGCCACTAAGTGATGCTATCTAAGTATCACTTAGATAGTCACTTAGTGCCACTTAGTTTGTCACTCCAATGAATGATAAACTAAATTTGTCACTCATTGGAGAGAAAAATGACACTAAATAGCCACAAAGTGACCTTGCACAGTCAGAACTTCACTCTGTACATTCTTTTCTAAGCAATAACTAGAAATTGAACTAAATACCCATTAAGTGACACAGAAAATTTTGAGTTTGTCACTTAGTAGCCAAGAACAGATGCGAAATAGCCACAAAGTGACAGTATAGGAAATAAACTTATCACTTAATATCCATAAAAAGTTATACAAGTATCCAGAATTTTACACTAAATAGCCACAAAGTGACAATATATACAAACAAAATTTGTCACTTATTAGACAGAAAATGACACTAAATAGCCACAAAGTGACATTATGCAGGTAGTAGAAATTGACTATGTACATTCTTCTCGAATCAATAACTGGAAAATGAACTAAATAACCATTAAGTGATACTGAACATTACAGTTTCTTACTTAATAGCCTGGGGAAAACCACAAATAGCCACAAAGTGACTGAAGAGAAATTAAATTTATCACTTAATATCCAATAAATTATACAAGTATTCAGAAATTGATACTAAATAGCCAGATAGTGACAATATACAAGCAAAATTTGTCACATTTTAGACAAAATGCCACTAAATAGCCACAAAGTGACCGTTATACAGGCAGCTATTAAGTCTGTACATTCTTCTCTAATCAATAACTAGAAATTGAACTAAATAACCATTAAGTGATATTGAACATTTTTAGACTGTCACTTAATAGACAGGAAGACCTGAGAAATAGCCACAAAGTGACTGAAGAGAAATTATATTTATCACTTAATATCCAATGAATTATACAAGTATCCAGAAATTGATACTAAATAGCCACAAAGTGACAATTTAAGCAAAATTTGGCACTTATTATACAGAAAATGACACTAAATAGCCACACAGTGACATTATATAGGCAGAAATTCACTCTGTATGTTCTTTAGTAATCAATAACTTGAAGTTGAACTAAATAACTATTAAGTGATACTGAACAAATTTAGTTTATCACTTGATAGCAGGAAAAGCTTCGAAATAGCCACAAAGTGACAGCATAGAAATAAAGTTTCCTACTTAATATCCAATAAATTATACAAGTATCCAGGTATTAGTACTAAATAACCATAAAGTGACAATATACAGGCAAAATTTGTCATTTAGACAGAAAATGACACTAAATAACCACAAAGTAACACTATACAGTTTGAATTTGTTATTTGGTAGCTAGGGATATGTTACTGAATAGTCAAAAATTGCCACTGAATAGCCGAAAATACAGACAAAAATGCACTCTATACAGACTTTTTTAATTAATAACTAGATATTGTCACTAAATAACAACTAATTGACACTATTCAGTTTGAATTTGTCACTTGGCAGACAGGAATATGTTACTGAATAGTCAAAAATTGCCACTGCATAGCCGCAAAGTGACACTGTACAGAAAAAAATTCACTCTATTTAGACTTCTTTAATTAATAAGTACAAATTGACTCTAAACAACCATTAAGTGCTACTATACATGTTAAGTTTGTCACTCAATAGCCAGAAAATGCTACAAAATAGCCAGAAATTGCTACTGAATAGCCACAAAGTGACACTATATAGACAAAAATTCACTCTATACAGACTTTTTTAATTAATAACTAGAAATTGAATCTAAGTAACCATTAAGTGCTCCTATATATTATGTTTTTCATTTAATAGCCAGAAACTGTCACTGTATAACCACAAAGTTACTCTATACAGGTTAAACATGTCACTTAGTTGTTAAAAAGTGTCACTAATAGCAAGAAATGACAATTAATTATCAAAAAGTGTCACTAACAGCAAGCAATGACACTTAAGTATCAAAAAGTGTCACTAATAGCAAGAAATTGTCACTAAATAGCCATAAAGTGTCACTAATAGCAATAAATTGCCACTAAATAGCCATAAAGTGTCACTAATAGCAAGAAATTGCCACTAAATAGCCATAAAGTGACAATAAAAGGCACAAATTCTCTGTGTAAACTTAAAATTGCCTCTACTAAATAGTTGCAAATTGCCAATGACTAGCCACAGTTTGACACTGTACAAACAAATTCGCCCTACACAGCCTGAAATTGTCACTAAATAGCCGAAAATTGACACTTAATAGCCACAAAGTGACAGAATAGATCCAACAATAGTTTTGACACATGAAAACGGTGTCCAAAAAAAATCCTATTAAAAATTGTTCCTGCAAAACAAAAAGACCCCGATATAAAAGCGAAACAAGGAAGTAAAAAAAAATCCCCAACTATCAAAAATCTGGAAAAGTTTTCAAGTTATTAAACGAATAACTCAAAAAGTAGACGAGGCTTGTTGATTATATAGACGAAGAAGAAGAAGAAAGACGCCAGAATCGAGAGAAATATATAAATCTTCTTAAGTTTTCAATCGACGAAATAGGGAAGAAGGACTGCCACATTGGAATCGGATAGCCCTCTCTCTCTCTCTCCTTCTCTTTCGCGCTACATAACACAGCGGAAGGTTGCTTCGATGAAGCAATTTATTACACTATTGGGAATGAGGCAAGAGGACGTAAGCGATCAGAACCGGTAAACGGATTCGCCCCGAGTAGATTCCAAGGCAAGGATTGAGAGAGCGAGCGAGAGGGAGAGACATAGATGGAGAGAGGAGAGTTCCTGGTATATAGTGTACAGCTGGAGAAATCGTCACGTCGCCCAGTCTCGCGAACATTGAATCAGCTTAATTGAATAGTCTGTATGACCAGTGTGCATGTATCGATGTTTATGTACGTCTGTCTATGGCTGTGTGTGTGTGTGTGAGAGAGAGCAAGTTACTACACCTATCTTGTCGTGTATCCATCAGTGTATATGGGTATAGGGCAATGCCAAATTGATGCTGTTTGCCGTCTCTGTAAGCCTCAATCTGCCGGGTTAGTACTGTGTTAGGTATACATCGGCACGGATCCTATAACGCTTGGCGTTAAGCTCGCCGCATTATGGATACGATGCATCTGTGGGGTTGGTTGGTTGGGTGGCTGGATGGGTGGGATACTTGCCAAGTAACCAGAAGCACACAAGTACCTGAGTACTGTTGTTACAATACACCCGTCAATCCAATGCGAAGGGCTGCTCACTCCAGTCCACCTCTTACTCTCTCACTCATCCCTTCCACAGTCTCTCTGAGATATATACACACTTTGTCGAATGAAGATTCTAGAGACGCTCTTCTCTTTCCATTCTGTGTGATATCTCTCCTCCAAGACGATGAGACACGCAAAACTCACTTGTATTCACTTGCCATGGTACATATTTGCATCAACTGAGAATCAGGTGGCACTTCTCTCTCTCTCTCTCTCTCTCTCTCTCTCGAGCTCTCATATAGTTTGTAATAATTAGTTTTGGTAATTTCCATATCGTTACTTAGTAATGTTACAGTAGTAGCTAATTGCCTTAATTTATATTACTCTCTTATTTTGAATCAGTTAAAAATCATGGTTTTAACTAACAATCAGTGACTGACATTTTGCATCTGAATCAGTTAAAAACAACTGATTTTAAGTTAAAAATAACTGATTTTCAGTAAAAAAAAATAACTGAAAAATTAGTTAAACTTGACTAATTGAGTCAGTCAAAAAAAAATTTACTAAAACATGAATTATTTTTAACTGACAATCAGTTATTTTTCAGTAATTGGCAGTAAAATATTACACTCACAAAAATGATCTATTAACCATAAAACTAATTTTCCTTTAAATAATGTCCTATAACTGTAAGTAAAAATAGTTTTATTGTAAATGGAATCTTTTAAATACAAAAAGGTACAAAAATCAGTTAAATATTAACTGGGGTGCGATTTTGTAATTTCACTTTGACTTTGACTTTGACTTACAATTTTATGAAACTTAACTATTGTACGAATAAGAAGTACGAGTAAACGTCTAAAATGCCGTATCGTTAATTCTCTTTCAATTTAAAATATTTTAAATCTATAAGGGGAGAGCCGGTTGAAACGGCGCATCGGGTAATTCGGCATACTCGAATTTACGAAAATCAAAGAATTTTAGAGAAAAAAAAATGTTTTTAATTTCAAAAATTAATGTATTCCTTGAAAGTATGTAAAAAATCTTGACCCTGTTCTCACTTCGGGAATGAGTAGACAAAGGGGAAACCATTATTTGGGGGTGGTTTTTTTCCGGATGTCCTTAATCAAATATTATTGTTACGATAAAATTTTGTTTCTTACATGAAAACGAATGAATTAATATTAAACGTAATTCAAGAATTTTTAGAGGAATATTTTGGTTCCCAGACTAGAGTTGCCGTTTTAAATTTTTTAGAGTCAAATAAATTGAATACATTGACGCTAAACATTCTCAAAAATACATTTATTTATTTAAAGAAAACATTTATTTTATCTAAAAGTATTAAATTTTGTGTTTGTATACAAATCGTCTATAAAAATATCAATTTTGTGAATCTAATTACATAAAATTCAAAATCAAAGTCAAAGTGAAATTACAAAATCGCACCCCTGATTTTTTTGATTTTTAAATGAAAATCCTTTTATGTCAAAAAGAATAATTTTCAAGTTATTTGACATTTGTAAACATGTCTGAACAATAAAAAAAATTTAATTACTCGTTTAATAATGAAAAAAGTTATCTGCACAATTTTTACAATAATTATTTATTTATAAAACAACAGTGGATAAATTTTAATAATTCATAATAATATGTAAATAATAATAATAAAACTAAATTTTTTAATTAAAATAAACAATGTATAATATTTAAATAAAATATTAACAGTTTTGGATAATTATAATAATTATTTATATATTCGAAAATTATATTTTAATTCATTAAAAAATGTAGAATCTAATAAGTCATAAATTTTTAAAATTAAATAAAAAATTTTAAAGGTTTCAAATATTTTATAAATTTAAGTCAAAAATATATAAAATTATTATTATAATTAAATAAATTAATTAATTACTGATAAGACGTATAAATAAAACTACTGATAAAATTGTTCTTTTTAATTTATTCAAATTTAGAAAGTAGAATATATTTTATTACTATTTTTTTTATTATGATTAGAAAAATATTTTTAAATTGTAATTTTTTTAAGCGGAGGAGGGGATTAAAAATTATGTTTTTAACATGAAAAACATAAAAAATTGATCATTCCGAGTCGAAGATTGCTCTGAGTGATCGATTTCTTCATGTTTTATTTTATAATAATAATTAAAGATCACCAAGTGATGGAATTACTATTTTTTATTATAAGAATATTTTCACTGTAATTTCTGTAAAATTATTTTAATCATTTAACTTCAATTATTATTTTCTAAAAGTTTTAACTAAAATTCTTCCTTAAATTTTACGAAATTTCATTATTTGAAAATTGGTCAATTAAATGCGCATTGGAAAATAAAAACATCAAATAATACACTCAGAAAACGTTATACTTAAGGTATAAGTATTTAAATAGAAAAATAATTTTAAGTGATTTTGTTTAATTGAAATTAGTTTGTAAGCTTAATCTCAATATATAGAAAATATCTACTACTTTAATTGAAAAGTATTATTTGTTTAAATAATTATATTTTATTTAAACATATTTTCTGTTTTGATTTAAACAAAAAAATGATTAAAAATTTTATGTTTAATTCAAACTTAAAAGTTGATTATAAATAATTTAAAAATCAAAATACAACTTATGTTGAAATTAAATATATTACTTTTTTTTACTGAACCAAAAAATATGTCTCAAATTAAACTTAAATATTTTTGGACTGTATAAGCAAAGATATTTTAAGTTTATTTAAACAAAATAGGTTTGAATCAAATAAATTGTTTTCTTAGTGTATAAAAAACAAAATTTAATTAAACTTTTTCAAAGAAGCTAATTCTACAGAATTGTTAGGTAAAAGTAGAAAAAATACAAATTTTTCAATTAATTATATTTGAAAACCTTTCAAAATTTGATTATTTCTAAAAATTATATACTACAATGATTTCAATAATAAATTATTATCAAAGATTTTAAGTAAAATTTATTTTTAAATTCTACAAGAATTTAATTATTTAAATGCAAAAGTAAATAATTTATTAAATAAATTGAATGTTTCTCAAAATCCAATTCTTCTAAAGGATTTTAGTAACAAATTTTTTTTTATAATTCAATTCTTTTGTCGAATTTTATTAAAAACTTGCATTGAACATAATTACTTTCTTTCAAGGAATTCAATTATAATTGTATGAAAAATAATTAAAACGCTGCGATTAGTTTTATGGACAATTTTCAATTTTCATTCGTTTACAATTCAATTTTACAAATATTTTAATTATTCGGGAATTCTACAATTAAATACATATTAAAACAGAAAAACTTGAAATGATTTCAACAAAAATAAACTTTTAAACTTTTAAAAACAATTTCTTCTACAAAATTTTTGGTCAAAATATGAAAAATTAAGAATTTCAATGATTTTAAGTTTTAAAAATTTTTTTTAAATTTAATTATTTTCTAAGAATCCACGTTAAAATGCTTTTAATACTTAAGTATAGTTTAAATTTTTAACTGAAAATTCATTTTTAAAACCATTATTTATTAGTAAATTCTACAAAGAATTTAATTGTTTAAATACAAAAATGAATAATTTATTATATAATTTTATTATTAAAGAATTTTATCAACAAACGTTAAAATAATTGACTGTTTTTGGACGAATTCTAATAAATCTTTTTAAAATGATTACATTTTTTTGAGGAATTTTGTTAAAATTGTTTTAAAAATAATTGAAATTCTGAGATGAGCTTTATTGCTTAGAATAAAAATAAAATTATTTTCCAAAATAAAATTTTATTTATTAATGAAAAATAATTGAATCATTGTTAAAAAATTTTATTGTTCATGAAAATAATTAAATCCTTGTTTAAAATGTTTATTGTTTATGAAAATAATTGAATCATTGTTAAAAATGTTATTGTTTATGAAAAATAATTGTATTTCTTGCAAAATAAATCTATTAAAAATGTGTAAATAATTGAATTACTACATGAAATCTTTATTATTTATGAAAATAATTGAATCCTTGTTTAAAAATGTTATTTGTTTATGGAAGTAATTGAATTCTTGGTAAAAAAATGTTATTGTTTAATGAAATTAATTTAATGTTTTGCGTAAAATTATATTAAATTTTTTTTAAATAATTGAATTTCGATTGGAAAATGTTATTAAAATAATAGAGAAATTGAAAAAAAAGAAAAATAGGTGTTAATTAACACAAATCACCGCAATTAAAATTTATGAGACAAGAATTTAAGCACAATATTTTCCTTTGTTTATTCCTTTCCCTTTTTTTAAATTACTTGTGTAATTAATTTTTATATTTTTTTAGTAAACAAAATTTGTTAGAAATATTTAGAATTTAAATTTTTATACATAAAATAATATTGAAAAAATAGTTTTTTCTCTGATATAAAAATATTGGTCTGATGAATTTGCAATTTTTTGTTACAAGATATTCTTAATAATATTAATATTTTTTTTATAATCTATTTTACAATAATATTTCTAACAATCAAGTATTGGTATTATTTTGTTCAAATAATTGTTTTCCTTCTTAATTGCCTTATTTGACTCAAAGACGCACACCTTTTCTATACTCCTCTTTTCAATGCCTTGCCAGTCAAGTTAGAAAATAATAATCTTAGACGTGATCCTAAATATAGCGAACAAGTAAAAAATATTATAGAATAACTGTAATTGATTACCAATATAATTATACACAAGAATACTCAGAATTTGCTTCATTTAAATAACCCTTGATTACTCGAGAGTGTTTTTGGGGGGGTTTTTGCACTGACTTGATTGCGGGTAATATGAAGTCGCTGATCTTTAAAAAATTCAAATAATGGTAGCTTCAATTACATCAGGCCTGCGACGAAAAAAATTATAAAAAATCTAATCGAATTTGCTTGAAATTTGCTTACAAGGAAATTTTTTAATGGTCTTTTGTTTACGAATAAGATCACTAATATTTCAAAAATGATCTCGTGAACAATCATCCGAAAAAGACTTTGTAACAATTTTAAGCTAAAAATTTGAGTAATTATATATTAACTTCCTTCGGTCGTCCACCATTATTAGGAATAAATCTGCCATTTTTGAATTTTTAATTAAGAATTGATTATTTCACATTACAAGCATGAGGAGGGAAAAATACATTTAATAAAATGCGTTTTTCCCCTATTTTCTGGGTTCTAAAACTTTGTGCCTCGAATATTATATACCAGCGTTAATAATATAATTACACTTTTCTAAATATATGTATTTTGATCATTATAATTTTATTTAACATCTATTATTTAAAAATGCTTTTTTCTATCCTGCTTAGTACCCCAGTCAAATAACTATGATAAGAAAATAACTTCAGTTAAGATATAACCGTAACTTGGTATGATAATGAAAACGTCGGCGGGGCATCTACTATTCTCCCGGGTTGTGGGTATACATGTAGGTGAGAGATATCGTGATTGTTTTTTTCATGGTGTGCACTGTTATTGTTTTTATTCAGAAGATGATAGCCTGTGGTTCGGTTCTCGTTCAATATGCTCTCTGTTATTGTTGTCAATGACGATGTGTAAGAAACACGTGCTCCAAACTTGCTGTAACACATAGGTTGTGTTGCGCGAATATTAGAACGCCGATATCGGTCAATAAACTCGTAACTGACAATGTTGTTTGTTTATTTCGTCGGTGGAAATGTATTTTCTAACTTTTTTGCTATTTTTATTCATAACAATGTGCGTTGGTGGGGTATTTTGTGTGTAGTAGGGTGTTTTGCTCTTGGAAATATGACGTGATCTAAATAAAATTGTGTAAAAAAAGTTATATAAATAAAATCAATAGTTATTAATTTCTTATTTCCATTTTAAAACGTTTAAATTTTAACAAAACAAATTTATTTTTTTCCAAAAGAATTATACTGAACCAAAAACAATGCTTTTAAAAATTGTTTGCGTTTTTCGAAAAATGAAAATCAATATTATTAGTTCTCCAAATAATGTTTCGACATAAGAAAAAAAAAATTTTAAAAAAAAATTAACAATCGTTTATTGAAAAAAAACCTCTTTTTTAGCAATATAAGAAAAAAAAATCTATTTGCAAAAAAATGAAATATATTTGCCAAAAAATAAATAAAATCCATTTGAAAAAAATAGTACAAATTACAATTTTATATCAAAAAAATGTAAATATAAATTTTGTGAAAAAAATATGTGAAAATAGAAAATATTAAAAAAAGCAAATTGAAAGTAAAATGTAATAAAACGATTAAATGAAAAAAATTTGAAAATAAATAAACAGAAGAATACGAACAATATGGAAATGTTTTTTTTTAAAACAAAAATAAAAAGGAAAATAAGGCACAAATTGTAAATAAAGGGGTTAAAAAGTAAAAACTCAAAACCAAATATTATGAAATCAAATGAAAAAAAGCAAGGTAAACACAAATAAAATAAAATAGAATTAAACTCCCCCCCCCCCCCCCCCCCCCCCCCCCCCCGAAATACAAAACTATTAATCAAAAATAAAGACAAAAAAATAAATAAATATATAAAATTTAAAAAGTAAAAGTTAATTCAAGAAATCAGAATAAAAAAGAAAATTTTCAACATCTGTATAAAAAGAAAAATGTCATTCGCCAGTATAAAAAAAAAATACAATCAAGAATAAAAAAAGATAAATAAATTTCCTTTTTCCTCCAAAAAATATGGAAGAATCAGTTAAAAAGGTGTAAAATCTTCCATGTTAAAACATTTTATTCATACGAAACTTATAAACTTTATATAACCAGTGGAGGAGTGATGAAAAAGATAATCCTTGGAAGCAGTTTTATAAACTTTAAATTCAATTCACGAAATGCAACGAAAAAAAAAAAAAAAACACTCTCATAAAATGCATATGAATTAACCCAGTTTCGAGGAGGGGGAAAATTAACCCTTTTCATTTTAAGCAGAATATAGAGATAAGTCAAGTCAAAGATGGATTTTCAATTGACTTCTAAAATATATATAAGTTTCTAAACTTGGCAAAAAAAAAAAATCAAAGGAAAAGTTTGAACTAAGATAAAAAATCGTTTCTCTTTCTCACTATGAACTTTTCTGCTTTCCAATATATTCTTAAATCAATTTTCTTTTTTGTATTTAATTTAATGCGCCCCTCGATATATTAATATTATTATTATTAATTATTATTATTAATTAATTATTATTTTTATTGTTATTATTATTATTATTATTATTAATTATTATTCATTATTTATTATTATTATTATACATAAATGTATATTTAAGAAATGAAAATTATATAGAAATGGAATTAAATTAACAGGGAGTAGGTCCTATGCTCCGCAACGAGGGGAAAAATTAACCTTTATCTCGTCTTGGTTCTCGAATTGGCTGTGGAGGGAATTACTCACACAAATGTTTACCGAAAGGGCACCCTGAACTCTCGAACGAGAGGTGTTGAGTAATCCGACCATCACTGGACCCTTCTCAGGTTTAATGCTGCTCGAATAATCGGAAAGTATTAGTGGGGGTGCATGGATTTTTTTTATGAAAAAAGAGGAATCGTGAATTCAAATTTTCCTCTTTTTAAAACTATTTTAAATCGAAAAATTTTTATTCACTAATTACTAAACTTCTTTCTGTATTTTTTTCTATTTTTTAAAATTATTTTTTCTTTTGATTATATAATCCTTTTTACCAAATTTTTTCTATATACTCGATTATTAATTTTTTTTTTTTCGCTTTATTGACTCAACTCTTAAATTTTTACGCTACTCATTTTTTTTTTGAACTCACTATTAAATTTTTTTTCACTCAATATTAATTATTTCCCATTATCTTTATAAATCAATATTAATTTTTTCACATTAAAAAAAAAAAAAAAAAAATCAATTTGTTCTCACACCATTTTTTTGACCTACTGAATTCTTTTGAGTCATAAAAAAAGGAGGGGAATAATAAAATTAATTATTGGAGCCATAGAAGAGGGGAAATAAATAATATTTTGCGTTGAAAAAATTAATATATGAATGAAAAATATGGAAGGGATAGAAAATAAATAAAAAAAAAAATTAATGTAAATAAAAAAAATTCTGGGAAAAAAAAAATAAGTATAATGTAAATTAAGTCATCAAAAAACAAAATGAGGATGTAGATGAGGAGAATGATGTAAAAAGAAGAAACTATAATTTATTGTGGAATAAGTTAAAAGTGAATGTGTTTATAATTGACTGGGTGGAGGAGAGAGAGTGATATACAGTGAAAAAGTATTTGGGTAGAATTGATGTCTGGATGACGTCAAGAAAAAGGGACGAGAAACAATAATAATTAAAGTAAAAAAAAATGTAAGAAGGAAAAAAATTACTTTTTAAGGGTAAAAAAATAATTATATTAAATAATTAATTTAGATCAACTAATTATATTTATTATTAATATAATAGCTAAAATAACGCATCGACGCCCTTAAAACGCGCGTGAAGTTTCTGTGGGGTGGTGGTAGGGTGTGTAGCTAGTGGTGGCTTGTGTTTTCATTAGAGCTATTGGAAGGTAAAAGAATTTTCGACAATAGGTGGGTAAGTTTGTCTACGAGAGAATGATTTTCGACTTTTATTGAAATCTGTTTTTTTTCTAAAATAATATTTCAGAGAAAAACGTCATGAAAGAAAAGTCCATGAAAATATTGTCAATAAGTACTGAAAGCAATATTCAAGATTTCGAAAATTCGAAAGAAAGAAATTCCTAATGAATTTTTTCTACCATATATTTCTCATCATTTGGAGAAAAGATTTTTACTTTATACTTCAAAATTTTTTCCTAATTTTTTTAACAACAATTTGAACACTTTATAGATTATTTTATTAAATTTTTTTTATTAAATAATTTTTTAAATTCAAGAAATTTTCAAGAAAATAAGATTGGAGATTTTAAGAATTTGATTTAAGAAATGGTGTTGGTGTTGGTTTTGTTGATTATTTAGATATGGTAGATAATTGTAGTTATAAAATATTTAAATTTTCAAATATGAATTTCATTAGAACATTTTAAAAGACAATTTAATGTTCATGAAAAAAAAATCTGTAAATACTTCAAATGCTTATAGAAATTTGTTATATTTTTTTAATAATACATATTCACAATCATTAATTAAAAATAATAATAATAGAGAATTTATGGCAATGAATGTTTAATTTTTAAAACACCTAACAAAAAATTGAAAGTTTGGAAAAAATTATGAAATGAATTTGCAAAAACTTCAATTATATTCAAATTTTTTTTTAATATTCTTCGTCGAAATATTTCAATTATTTTTAAAATTGTTTTTATTCTGTTAACAAAATTTTTTTGGCAAAATTCAATTATTATAAAAAAATTTGTAGTAAAATTCTTTGCAAAAATTCAATTATTTTCAAAAATTTTCCTCAATTTCAAATGAATTCTATTATTACAAATTTTTTATAAATTTCTTTCTTCCCTAACAATGTTATTAAAAATCGTCAAACGAAAATCAATATATTTCGTATTATTAATGTGGTAAAAAATAATATTTATTAAAAACTGGAAAAATTGCTCACTTTTTTTAAACTGAAAAAATTAGGAAATTTTTCCAAATGAACAAATGCGTGACAGCACCCTGACCTTATTCAAGTGTTTCAAAAAATTTCTCAAACAAATAACAAATAAATAAAATAAAAATATTTCTGCCCAAAAGTCAAAATAAGAATAATCGTGAATATATTTAAATGATATGAAAATAACTCTAAATATATATTTTAAAAAAATTGGGAAATCCATAAAATTTTTTCATTTATTTTTTATTATTAATTTCGGATTAATGACAGTATTTAACAAACTAAATTCTGTAAATAATTTTTATTCCAAAATAC
>CM065478.1:54015481-54215481 GCA_032873175.1 Leptopilina drosophilae
ATAGAATTTGTTGTTGCATGACAGAAGGAAACTCCGTGACCAAGAAGCGTAAAATTATGAGGCGAAGGGCAACCCTTCTCGTTTTCAGGTACAAACACACACACTCACATAGTCCTATTAAAATTGCATTCATTAATTTGGCATCGTCCGGGAATGATGTTGATGCTTTTTGGTGTGGACGTCGACGTACCTTAGGTAACATTTCCACGCACCCCTTTTATTTATACACCGAGGGGGTCTTTATTTGTCTTCACTTCGGCATAAAGGTTGGTGAGGAACATAAAAGCCATTCACGAGCGTCGCAACTCGACGCGAAACAACGCGAGGAAAATTGAACGAAATAACCTAGCTTAATTAAAGTCATGCGAATTTACTCAACAAAGCTGGATAGCAAAACAAAGAAAAAAAAACAGAGAGAAAAAGAAGAAAAAAATAATCTCAAAGTGACTAACACACAATGCTCAAATCTCAAAATTGTTTTCTTTTCTTCAATCTCAATTTCTTGTGTAGTAATGTTTATAGAAAAATATTACTATTTTAATTAACATATAATCGAAATATTCTTCCAGTATTTTATTCAAATATTATATTTTATTATAATAGTTAAAATATTGAGTATGCATCGGGCAAAACTGCAGATTTGATCGACTGACAGACTTTACTAGAAAGCAGAAATGGACAAATCAAAAATCTTTTGTCTCACAGTTAATACTAAAATTTACCTACTACTAGAAATGAAATAAATTGGATGAAAATTTCACTTTACATAAAATTAATAATATAGTAATAATAGCTAATAGTATAAATAGTTTCTTATAAAAATTAGTTGCTCCTTTTAGAATTGATAAGACCTTCTTATTTCTATCTTTTATTGAAAAATAATCAAATATCAAATAATAATAGTCATAAAAAATTTACCTATAATTATAATTCTTACAAAAATTTACTTATAATAATAAATTTATGTAGTTAACTTTTTTCTTCCGTTGTTGAAGTTTATTAATCCTTTTTAAATCGATTATCGGAAGAGTGATAAATGAAACAATGTTACATTAGTTTTGCAACGTTTCGGTGTCTTGGTTTGACACCATCATCAGGCCACTTTATTAAACAATAAAAATTATTTTTTAATATAAAATTTTTTACAAATAAAATAAACTTAAAATTTTTTTCAAAAGAGTAAAATAAATTAAATTAACACAAAATTAATATCTACCTAGTCGTATCAAAAAATATTTTAATAAATTGTTTAAATATATAAATTTGTTACATTAGTTACATTTGTAACACGTCTTAAAAACATAAAATACGTCCGAAAATTAAAAACGAATAAGTTAAGACAGAACACGGACATCTCGTACGAGTGACAAAACAAGACTAAAATTTGAGGGAGACAATTTTGCACGTCATATAAACAGCACGTGTGGAGTCAATGATCTCAAACCAAAATAATCGAGATAAGTTCACTCTTTAAGTTTTCTTAATAGAGGAAAATAAGTATTGCTTAGAAATTGTATATCTGCTTTCTTATTGATCGTATTATCGTTAAACATAATATATAACATTTCAGAAATTAATCGTTTTTTATAATTTGATTCCAAATCTACAATTTTTACGTCATCAAAATTGAATGAATGATTTCATGTTCTTTGATTCTTTTTTCCAAACTGCGTTTAGATTCACCGATGTAAGCAGCGGAACAATTATTACAGTTAAATTTATAAACAATACCAGTTTGGTTCCATTTTTTAGTTGAATCTTTACCTAATTTCAGGCTTCGCACTCTTCTACTAAAAGCTACTATTTGCTACTTTTTTGATACTAGGATACTTTTTGGCTACTTTTTTGAATCTAATTCTACTAAAAGCTACTTTTCTGAACAAATAGTCAAATTTGGATTTTTAGTTTTCACATTTCTATTTAAAAACAGTGTTAAAAACGAAAATCGTTAATGAAAAACGACCGCCAATAAGATAATAGGAAATAATTTTACCGACATTTACTCTATCAATAGTGACTGATTATAAATTGTGATTAACCTTTAAATTCCTGGCTTTGTCCTAATTTTTGCCGGTTTTATTTTCTCACCAAATTCAAATTTATTTCATTTCGAACATAAATCTACAACTTGGAAAATAATTGAATTATAAACAAAGAATTTTTTCAATTTTTCAAAAAATAATCTTGTCTGTTCGTAATTATAATTGACAATTTGATTAATTCATTTTCATTGGAATTCATTGATACTAATTGAATTTCTGCAAAGAATTTTACTATTTATAAAAGTAATTGAATCCTTCCAAAGAATGTTATTACAAATTTATGAAAATAATTAAATGTTTGGGTAAAATTTTATTACAATCTTTGAAAATAATTAAATTGTATAGAGAACAATTTAATTATTTATAAAAATAATTGATAATTAAAATTTTGGAGAATTTCAAAAAATTTCCAAACATAATTGAATTTCTGCGCAGAATTTTATTACTTTTGAAAATAATCGAATTGTTTTTTTTTTAATTTTATGGAAATTTATGAAAATAATTGAATTCTTGTGAAGAATATTTTTTAAAAATAATATTCAAATGAATTTAGTAAATCGGAAAAATTTTGCTTTTTATTTATAAAAATAATTGAATTCTTTAGACAAAATTTAATAAAATTTTTAAAAATAATTGCATTTTTCGACGAATTTGATTAAAATTGTATTAAACTTAATTTCATTTTTGCAATCAGTTTTATTATTTATGAAAGTAATATTGAATTATTGCGAGGATTTTATAAAGACAGGTTCAAATAATTCATTTTTTAACAAAAATTTTAAAGAAACTATTTTTAATAATTCAATTCCTATCAAAGTTTCATTCTTTTAGAAAATAATTGAATATTCGTCTAAAATTTTGTCAAAATTGTTTTTAAATAATTGAATACTTTTTAGAAATTTTATTAAAATAGTAGACATACAAATTTATTGAATGAAAATTTTTTTTTTTGAAAATCATTAAATTCTTGTGATGAATATAAATGAATTTTTGTTATTTATAGAAATAATTGAACTTTTACAATGAATTTTAATAAAATTCTCAAAAGTAATTTAATTTTTATCGAAGTTTTACTATATTTAAGAAAATAATTGAATGTATTTCGAATAAATTTTTAAAAATAAAATTATAATTATACAGTGACTATAACTTTGCTTGATTATTTAGAAAAATTTAAATAAAATTCTTTAAAAAAAGTAAATTATTTTTAATAGAATGAAAAGAAATTTCAATTATATAAAAAATTTTCAATTATTTGTTTATAAAAATTCAACTATCTTAAAAAAACAGAATTAAAAAATCTTATTTAAAAAAGAACTGCAAAAATTCAATTTTATTAAAAAATTTGAAGTGTGTTTTTTTTAAATAAACTAATATATTTTAATTGTTAATCTTCCCACTAAGAAACGTGAATACATTAGAATGTGACTCCGTATAAAATTTAATTATTTATCAATTATTAAATTAAAACACTTTGAAAAATTGATTTTTTAAAAAGTTTTTAATGAAATTCTTTTTTTTTGTCATCGAGGCTACTATTTCCTACTTTTTTTGTCATCGAGGCTACTTTTTCCTACTTTTTTTAAACTCATAATGGAGTGCGAAGCCTGTAATTTAACAACTGAAGTCAAAGACTTATTCACCATTGGAATTGACAATAAATTATAATCTTTTAAAATCTTTGACAATTGTGAGTAATTATCATTAAATGGAATGCAAATTTTCGGAGTGAGACTATGGATTAATGATTTATCATAATTTTGATTATTGTTTAATAATAAATTTAAAAAACTCTACGCAAAGTCACAGAACTTACGTTTTCAAAATTCTGGCGACTCAACAAATTAGAATTAAAAGGAGAAGAAAAATTTCCATATTCATTTGAACGTAAAATAATGACGTCCTTTTTTTCTGCTGAGACGGATATTTCAAAATATTGTGTATGTATACATACACAATGGCACAAGAAAAAAATCGATACACGATCTGCTGAGTCTAAAATATTCAAAATATAAATTTAAAGAACCTGGAAGAAAAAAAAGAAGAATAATTATAAAAAATAATGTTGAAGAGTTGTAAGTATGCCAAAATGACGAGACTCTGCTACTAATTTCCCATGATGTGTATAGGTGTTTGGGTGCACAAATGTGCGCGTGTGTGCTCTCACCGGAACCTCTAGTGGTCACCGATGATAGGCCATCAGACAGATTGTAATCAGACCACCGGTCGGTTATCAACAAAATTCGTTTTAAAACGCCTCGACGCTCCTTTTCGCCATCAAATACAAACACATACGAACACACGAGCACACGAACACACCACTTTATATTTAGTGGAAATTTTGCATTAAGTTCATGCTACTCTCTCTCTCTCTCTGTTGGTCTTAGGAAAGACCCACTCCCTCTTTGTGGAATGCGATACGAAAAGGGTGGGCGTTTCCAGGAAGGGAATCGTGTACATAAGATATCTACTATTTATGGTTGGCTGCACAGACTTTACTCAAAATTTGACTCGTATTTGGCGATGCAATCAAGTTATTTGATTATTTCCTAGCTTGCTTGCGTATACATATATAGTATATTTTACCTCAGTGCGTTGAGCCATTGCCTAATGGCACGTGATAGCGTTATTTTGGAAATGTTGTGTAAACTTTTAGAGGGGTGGGCCACGCAGATAATATACAACTCATGATAAATTACCATTTAAATAACGAGATGAGTAATTTCATCTCGGCTGTAAATCAGGGTAACATAATTATATTTCCTATAATAATAATAATATTAATAATAATAATAAAAGATAATAAAATCAATCTTTTTCACACGGTAAATCGTTAGGTATTAAAATAACACCAAAAAGGATTAAAATAATCCAATTTAGTGTTATTTTAATCCATTTTGGTGTTATTTTAATACCTAACGATTTACCGTGCACTAATTTACAACGAGAGAATAGAAAAGGGAACATTTTTTTAAATATATTTTAACTATTTTCTTGACAGAAATGGAATAGAATTTTTTTTAATGCTACAAAAAACTTGAATAATAGAAAAACCACTTGGCTTTTATAGAAATTCTCCTCTCGGTTCATTCACTGTTTATAACCGGCGAAAGGTAAATCAATCGTTTAGCCATTCGGGTGTGTATGGGATCAATTGAAAATATTGCAAAGTTGAGACGCTTGAGATAGAGAAAGAGGATTATCGGACGTGAATCCAAGTGAAGGTTGTCCTTTCCAATTGGTTTCAGAGCAGAAAAGAGAAATCCGTTCATAGGAACCTCGGGGAATTTGTTTGCTCTGCGTTCCTCTCGTGCTGGCATTTCAACATCTCATCGTCTTACCTCCTAAGATGCAGTCAAAATACTCAATTTTTAAAAAGCAAAAATTTTTGACTGTCATAAAATAACAGTAAATCGTGAGGTATTAAAAAGTATTGAAAATTAAATTAGCATAAAAAAAGATTAAAATAATCAATTTTGATGTTTTTTTTACAATGAATGAAATTTTAGTTTATTAAATTTTTTGAAAACTATAAAACATGAAGATATCGATAACATCGAATCTTCGACTCGAAACGATCGATTTTTTCATATTTTATAATAATTAAAGATGACCAAGTTATAAAATCATTTTTTTATATCATAAGAATATTATACTTCTTCAAAATTATTTTCATTATTTTAATTCAATTAGTATTTTTAAAAATTTTTAACTACAATTTTACTTTATATCTATTATTTTTAATAATAATTAATTACCATAACTAACTATTTTGTAATCGAAATAATTTGTTAATTTTTTAAACATTAACACAGTAAATCGTGAGGTATTAAAAAATGCTGCAGATGAGGTTAACACCAAAAAAAAAAACAATCAATTTTGGTGTTATTTTTTACAATGAATGAAATATTAGTTTATTACATTTTTTATAACTATAAAACATAAATATAATAAAATTATTATTTTATATTATAAGAATATTATACGTCTTCAAAATTGTTTTCATTATTTCAATTCAATTATTATTTGAAACAAATTTTAACTACAGTTTTACTTTTTATCTGTTATTTCTAATAGTAATTAATTAATCAATTTTACAAAATTTCAATTATTACTAAATTCTTTAATTAAATGCATATTAGAAAATAAAAACTTTAAATAATATTAAAAAAATTCAATTATACTTTTTTAAAATTATTAATTTCCAAATTCAATTATTTCCAAAAAGTTCACTCTATATTTCTTTTAATATTTAATTACAATCTAAAATTTGATCTAAAATTTATTTTTATGGAATAAAAATCAATGTTTATTAGAAAATTCTACATCAGGAATTTAATTATTTAAATATAAAAGTAAATAATTTAATGAATAATTGAATGTTTCTCAAAATTAAATTCTCATAAAAAATTTTAGTAACAATTTTTTTAATAATTTAATTCTTTTGTCGAATTTTATTAAAACTTGCACGAACATAATTACTTTCGTCATATCAAGGAATTCAATTATAATTGTATGAAAAATAATTGAAACGCTGCGATGAGTTTTATGGGAATTTTCAAATTTATTCGTACACAATTCAATTTTGAAAAATTTCATTTAAATATATAGTGAAAAATAAAAAACTTGAAATAATTTCAATAAAAATTCTATTAAACTTTTAAGAAGAATTAATTCTATAGAATTTTTTGTCAAAAGTATGAAAAATTAAGAATTTCAATGATTTTAGTTTGAAACTTTTTTAAAATGTAATTATTTCTAAAAATCCACGTTATAAAGCTTTTAATACTCAAGTGCAATCTAAAATTTTAACTAAAATTCATTTTTAAAAGCACTTTTATTAGTACACTAAAAAAAATTATTTAATTCAAATAACCGATTATTTAACTATTATCAAAAAAATTTTTACTTGAATCAAATAATTTTTATTTGAATCAATTAAATAATATTTGCTTTAAATTCTGAAATATTTGATTCAAATACAATTTATTTGATTCAAATAAAAATTATTTGTTTGAAGGAAATATTTTTTTGATAATAGTCAAATAATCGGTTATTTGAATCAAATAAATTTTTTTCAGTGTAATTTCTACGAGAATTCAATTATTTAAATACAAAAATATATAATTTATTAATTTCATGTTTCTTGAAATTAAATTCTCATAAAAAATGTTATCAACAAATTTTTTAAATCATTGAATTTCTTGGATTAATTGTAATACATTTTTTAAGAATAATTACATTTTTCGAGGAATTTGATTAAAATGGCGTTAAAAATAATTGAAATTTTGCAATGAGATTTATTATTTATGAAAATAGTTGAATTCCTAAAAGAATTTTATTATTTATAAAAATAATTGAATCCCTGTAGAAATGATATTATTTATGGAAATAATTGAATTATTGCGAAGAAATTTATAAAAAAATTTGTAAATAATTGAATTTCTGTAAAAAATTTTATTATTTATGAAAATAATTGAATGTTTGCGTAGAAAACATTTGAAAATAATTGAAATTGTGAGAAGAATTTGATTTAAATTTTGTAAAATAATTGAATATTAGAGAAGAATTTTATTACTTATAAAGAGAATTGAAATTTTGACTAGGATTTTTTAAATTTTTGAACACAATTGTTATTTATTCATGAATGTAATTGAATTATTGCGAAGAAATTTATTTAAAAATTTGTAAATAAACAATTATTTACAAACATTTTAATAAATTTGTAAAAATTTTTATTTACAAACTTTTTAATAAATTTGTAAAAATTTTTATTTACAAAATTTTTAATAAATTTGTAAAAATTTTTATTATTTATGAAAATAATTAAATGTTTGTGTATAATTCTTTTCAAATTTTTTTTAATAATGGAATTCTTTTGAAAAAGTTTATTAAAATAGTAGATATTGATAATGATGAAATTTTGGAAAACTTTTGAAAATAATTGAAATTTCGACCAGAATTCGATTAAAATTTTGTAAAATAATTGAATATCAGAAAAAAAAAATTTATTACTTATGAAATAAATTTTCAAAATTTTTCAATTTTGACCAGAATTTTTCTAAATTTTTGAGCTTAATTGAATTTAGTAACTATGTTTTTAACTTAATTTGTTAGTTTGTTACTAACTTACTATTCTCCCTGGAGAAGCAAAATTCCTTAAATTTTTCCAAATCGTTGACGTTGGAGATTTATCAAAAATAAAATGTCATTCAATGTGAAAAATAACACCAAAATAGATTAATTTAATCCTTTTTAGTGTTAATTTAATCCTAGAGGGATTAAACTGTTGTAGATTATTTTAATTCATTCTGCTGTTATTTTAACACCTTACATTTTATTGTCCTATTAAAACCGTAGGTAAAAAAATGCTTTTCCCTTAAAGAAGAAAAGCAAAAAATACCTTTTCTATAAGGAGATAAATAATTTACAATGACTGCAACAATGAAATAAAATTGTTTTTTAAATGTTTGATGTAAATTTTTGTACGTACATTATTTTCCAATCCAAGACTAAATGATACAAACTGTTTAAAAGGCAATAATGTGATTGTAATATTAATCTCAGCGTAGTGTCGATAAAAAAAAATATTGATTCAAATATGAAAAGAGAGCGACGACTGGAAAAAGCGTGTTTGAGCATTAAGGCAAGTATTAAAGTAAAGTAACGGGCATAAATATTAGAGACATTAAAAAAACGTATTGGAAAGTTGAAATAGTAAAATGCTGTTCGCGTCAAAAGATAAAGAGGATATAGAAAGAGAGAAGGAGTATTCGACTGTAATGGCGAATTCGTCGTAAAAAAGGGACAGAAGAGAGACGCAAGAGAAATAGAATCACACACACACGTGTATATATATATATATATATATATATATATATATTCAAACCCCCTTTAGCCTTCTCGGGTTTCCGCGTTATTTACTGCTTTATATAAAGCGGAAATGCTCCAACACCGGCGGGACCAATATCGCCAGTTGGGTCGATCGTTGGTATGAGTCCCGTCTAGTTTTCCAAGCGATGCCAAACAAGCGAAAACCAAACGAGAGGGAGAGAAGGAGAGGGACCAGAAAACCCGAATCCGTCGATCAGAATACGGGCTACACGATTTCGACGCTTCCACAGGAGCGAAAATTCTGCGGTTTTCGATAAACCGCGAGTAATGGAGCGTCATTCATTATTGCGTGTACTAATGCTGCGCTCTGATACAACGATTCTCCCTCTTTCACATGAGTACGTACATGTGCACTCATACACATAAACGCACATGTGCGTTTAATATTTGTGTGTAAATTTATACATGTGTGGAAATATATATATATGTATATATATATATGTGTGTGTGTATATCTGCATTCATATGTGTGAAAATATAAGTATATGTGAACACACATATGAATATATGAATTAAAATGTATAAAAATATATGTATATGTGATGATATATATGAATAGATAAGAGTGTGTGTGTATATGTAAATTCACATGTGGACATGTGAATTTACACATGTATGTGTACATGTGTATATGTGAATGTACACATTTTCACATGTGATAATATATGTATATGTGAACGTAAATATGAGCACATGTATATGTGTATTTATATGGGAGCACATGTAAGTATATGCGTGTGTGAATATAAGCACATATAAGTACATGTGCATATGAATGCATAAATATGTATAGCATGTATGTATAAATAATTTTGTCTATGTGTGCATAACACAATCGAAAGGGTGTCGTGTAATCATTATTATTATTATTATCATTATTACCATTCTCATTGGTAATATTTTTAGAATCAAAAATTTGCATACTCGTATGCAAATTAGTTTATTGCTGGATGATATCTGAAAATGAGAAATTATTTTAATGTACACCCTTCCACTACCTCTTCGTCCCGAACACCACTACCTCTTCCCACCATCGATTCTACATCATTTTAATTAGAGAAAACCATTCGCGAATCTCATGATAACTCTAATTTATTAATTTACAAAATTTAATGTTTAAATGATTTCAGTCACTAAAAATAAATTCATATTGTTTTTGGATCATGCTTTACAGGGAGTTAATGAAGGTTTATTGTCAACAGTGATTTGTCACATTGAAGTTGTGAAAATGTAATATTGAGAATAGGGTTTTTTAACAGGTTATTTATAGAAGGACAAAAAATAAAATTTGGTATCAGTTTTTTAGGTTAGGAGTAGAATGTTTTTAATAGATAACAGTACAAGAAGTTATAAGTTTTGTTTTTAAGAATGAAACCTCCCTAAGTTTAGTAGTAATAAATTAAACTGTATAAAATTTCTATTGCTCCTTTTTTTATCTCTTTATTTCACAAATTTCACTCGGACGAAAAATGGGAACAATTTTCATTTCTCTATGTGGCGATTCTTTTTTTTTTTAATTTCTAAACTGATGAACTGATTGGAGTCAATCCCGATGCGTTGATGCTCTCTGTGGGGAGGAGAAAATTTTTTTTTTTTTTTAATTTCCCAACACCTTTCAACTCGAGTGTGGCGCGCACACACATCGCTTCGATTAATTTCATGACGGTTGTAGCCTGCCGAGAACTAACTTTTCCAATTTTCTCGCTATTTCTGATCGAGCGAGCGCCACTGCGATTTGGTAAAAGCTGAGAGAGTACATTTGATCCAAGATTGGAGGGCAATCGGTGGCGATGTGGCAAACGGTTGAAAAGCGCCAGAGGACACACGATTTGGTCGAATTGGTTCGATGTGACCCAAATTTTGAAGGGAAAACCCCCTCTCGCCTCACTTCTTTCTATACCAACACAGAAGATGTATTTACGTATATATGTATGTGAGTGAGTGTATATACGCACACATATGGTTGTGAATGCGCAAGTACACCACGTGTATGAAGAGAAAACCCCTTATATATACACTCTCTGCCTATAGTGCGAAAACTTGCGAAACGAGAGAGAATAATCGAAATTCGAACCGATCATGCGAAAACAAATTCAATTGCGTTCGCCTCACTTGATTTTAAGAAAATTAATCGTTCAAAATTTAAACTTTGCTTTTGACCTCACATAACTCTTGTTTTAATGCTTCAAAACTGTTTTATCCTAATCTCACTTGTGAGAGGTGAAATTTATATGAGTTTTAATAACAAAATTTAGTTCGGAAATGAATTTCTTTTTTTTTAAACTAATAGTTTTTTTGTAAATTTAATCTTCTTTCTTTTTTTTTGTAAATGACCTTTTTATGTAATTAATTGTTAAATAACATTACTGTGAGTAGTAGAAGTAGATGTAAAAATCAATTTTAGTCAACAAAAATTTTTTTTTTAAATACTACTTTTTATTGAAAGAATTGCTCAAAATTTTGAGATGAACTTAATAAACGACTTAAAAAAAACCAACTTAAAATAATAAAAATACATTTTTTTATGACACTACAGTAGTATTTTTCTATGCATTTTTTCATGGGGAATCCGAATTCGACGTCAGAATTAACAAATTTGCACAAAATTGTGAGATAAACTCAAAAAACGACTCAAAAAACCGAATTAAAATTAAAAAAACAAAAAGTTTGATTTTAACGCTACAGTAGTATATTTCTATGTAGTTTTTCCCGCTAATTACGAATTTGAAGTCAATATTGAAACAATTGCTCACAATTTTGAGATGAACTCAAAAAACGACTAAAAAACAACCAAATTAAAAGCGAAAAAAAATTTATAACACTACAGTAGTATTTTTCCATGCATTTTTTTACGCTGAATCCGGATTCAATATCAAAATTAGGAGAATTGATTAAAATTTTGAGAGAAATTCAAAAACTGATGAAAAAGCGATTTAATCTTAAAGTGGCTCAACATTTTTAGTTCAATTTGTTTTTCTTAGTAGATTTTTTTGAATATCTCAGATTTTGAGTCATTTTCAAATTGTCAAATTGGTTCTTTTTTTAAGTTATACTCAAAAAACGATTCAAAAATCAAATTAAAATAAACAAAAATTTTGTTTTTTTATGACACTACATTAGTATATTTATATGCATTTTTTCACGCTAAATCCGAATTTGAAGTCAAAATTTAACAGATATGCTTCAAATTTTGAAATAAACTAAAAAACGAATTAAAATCATAAATATAAAAAAAATTTATAACACTACAGTAGTATATTTTTGTGTATTTTTTCACGCTAAATCCGAATTTGAAATCAGTATTGAAAAAATTGCTCAAAATTTCAATCAATCAATTCATTCAAAACTAAAAAAATGACTCAAAAAAACTATATTAAAATGAAAAAATATTTATAACAATACGAAAGTGTATTTCTATGTATTTTGACTACTGAATTCGAATTTAAAGTCGGAATTGAGAGAATTACTCAAAATTTTGAGATAAATTCAAAAAACTACTCAAAAAACTGAATTAAAATAAAAATAAAATTAGAAAAAATTGTATAACGTAACTAATAGATTTCTATGTATTTTTTGCCGTTGAATCCGAGTTTGACGTCAAGTATTAAAAGAATTGCTAAAAATTTTGAGATAATCTCAAAAAAACCGAATTACAATAAAAGAAATAATAAAATTTTTTATAACTAATTTAATTTTATTTTATAACTTATTTTTAATAAATAATAAAAATTTTTATATTTCTATGCATTTTTTCACGCTGAACCCGAATTCGAAGTGAAAATTAACAGATTTGCTGAAAATTTTGAGACAATCTCAAAAAATGACTCAAAAATCCGAATTAAAATCATAAATATAAAAAAAATTTTATAACACTACAGTAGTATATTTCTGTGTATTTTTTCTCCCTGAATTCGAATTTGAAGTCAGTATTGAAAAAATTGCTCAAAATTTTAATCAATCAATTCATTCAAAACTAAAAAATGACTCAAAAAAAACCAAATTAAAATTAAAAAAATATTTATAACAATACGAAATTATATTTCTATGTATTTTTGGCTACTAAATTCGAATTTGAAGTCTGAATTGAGAGAATTGCTCAAGATTTTGAAATAAATTTAGAAAACTACACAAAAAACTGAATTAAAATAAAAAAAGATTAGAAAAAAATTGTATATCATAACTAGTAGATTTCTATGTATTTTTTCCCGATGAATCTGAATTAAAAATCATAATTTTCATAATGTCTTAAAATTTTGAGATATTCAAGAAATTCTGCAAAAAAAAAAACAAATTTAAGTCAAGAGATTCAACTTTATTAAAAAAAACTTTTCATATTTTTCTTGTTAATGTACTGGATTAGTGTATTTTCATTAGTGTATTTACCTTCTAGTTTTTGAGCATTTTTCAATAAACTTAAAATTTTAAGCCACTTTGAGAATCTGACTTTGAAATTAAAGTGATAAACTACATAGGTATTCATTGGTCATAGCGAAAAATTTCATTTTTTCATTTTCAGTATCGTAGTGTTATAAATTTTATTATTTTAATTTGCATTTTTTGAGTTTATCTCAAAATTTTAAGCAATTCTTTCAATACTGACTTCAAATTCAGATTCAGCGTGAAAGAATACATAGAAATATATAAAAATTTTATTATTTATAAAAAATTAGTTATAAAATAAAATTAAATCAGATATAAAAAATTTTATTATTTCTTTTATTTTAATTCGGATTTTTGAGTCATTTGTTGAGTTTATCTCAAAATTTTAAGCAAATCTGATAATTCTGACTTCAAATTTGGACTCAGCGTAAAAAATGCATGGAAATATACTACTGTAGTGTCAAAAAACATTTTTTTTTATTTTAATTTGTTTTTTGAGTCGTTTTTTGAGTATAACTCAAATAGAACCAATTTAACAAATTGGACTTTGCATTCGAATTCAGCGGGACAAAATTATTATTATTATTAATTGAATATTGGAATTAAAATCAAATTAAATAAAAAGTAAATATTGCCGAAGGAGTAAATATTGTTTAAAGAATGAATAATTATTAAAAAAAAAATGAATGAAATAAAAAAAATGAGAAAAAGACAAAAAAAATAATAAAGTTAGTAAATAATAAATAAATAGCAAAAAGCAAATAATAAAAAAAATAATTGAATCAAAATATAATAAACTCCAAATTACTATAGCTTATTTTCAATTTACAAAGAGTTGAAAATTTTCGAAATGCAGTACATTTTTCTATCAAGTACAGTTTCTTATTTTATTATTTCCTCTTGAATAGTTTCGAGGGTAACTAAATTTTCATTTTACAATAAACCCTTCCCTCCCCTTCCACCTCACTCTCCCTCTTACCCATACAGATTCAGTGTGTAATATTGTTACTAGCATCCTTGAAGTTATCAATTCTTGTCAGTGAAGAACGTATGTCCCCATATCTTTATATAATAGAGCAACATATGAGTTTATAGTTCCATCGACAATGTCGGAACGTAAACAATACCGTTGGCGAATCCAAAGTATACAAAGTATATATATATATATATTCGAATACCTCACTCTCTTGCTCTCTGTCCCGATATGTCGTTCGATGCACTAATAAAACGTTATTGCGGTTCGGACCGTCTTGTTCACGAGCCCGCGTTTGTCTATAAGCTTTCGTTATAGAGAAAAGCACGTGAATACTACACTGTCAGTATAAAAAAAAATGGAAAAAAAACAACACTTCTATTGTTTTATTTCATTTTCAATTGTCTGGTAAGTTTTTCCTTTGTCGTTCAAGGGGGTAGAGAAAAAAAATTACACCTTTTTTTCCAATATAGAATTGTTTCAGAAAACACGATATTTTCTCGTACAATATATGCACTTCAATTATATCATTTATTTTACAACAAATATATGGATTTTGAAAAAAATCTTATTTATTTCTTGAAACTAAAATTCTATTATATTTATTTTACATCACGTTCCTAAACTTTTGAACGTTCAAATGAACGAAAATATTTTTTAACATCTTCTAATTTGTATTTTACTTAGACAAAAATTATTTTTTAGATTAAAACAAATTAGTTCTAAACTAAATGTTTTCAATTTCAATTACTTCCCTTTTTCCGAACTATCATGAGAATCTTCAAAAAAAGTAAGATCACAATTATCTAAAATGTACTTTATTAAATATAAATTTTATAAATGTATTGTGTTCTATTTAATTACCTTTTATAATTTTTATATTTTATTCTTTCAAAAAAAACTTTTATTAACTAATAAATAACTATAATCAACTAATACATATAAACTACAAATATCAACAATTATAATAAATTAGTTCGCTGCAAGTTTGTAATAATTTTTCGCTTGTAATCTGACCGCAATTCAGCATAAAAGTAACAATGAAAATAATTAATTTTTACTACTTTAACCAATTTTTTCACTTTCACTTTCATATATTTTTATTTTAGAAATCATTTCATTTTAATTCAATTTTATTTTCACTTTGAATGTAAAAATAAAAGAAAAGTAAAATTGTATTAAAGTGACAATTAAATTCTAACAAAGTGAAAGAAAAGTAAAATTGTGTTAAAGTGACAATAAAAATCTAACAAAGTGAAAGTAAAAAAGAAATTTGTTCAGTAACAAGGAGAGTAACAATGAAAATAATTAATTTTTACAACTTTAACCAATTTTTTCACTTTCACATTCATTTTCATACATTTTTATTTTAGTTCAATTACAATTACAATTCATTTTAGTATTTTTACTTTGAATGTAAAAATAAAATAAAAATAAAATAAAAATAAAATTGTATTAAAGTGACAATAAAAATCTAGAAAAGGGAAATAGAAAAAAAATTGTCCAGGGAAAATGAAAGTAACAATGAAAATAATTAATTTTTATTACTTTAACCAATTTTTTCACTTTCACTTACATTTTCATACATTTTTATTTTAGTACAATTACAATTAAAATTCATTTTAGTATTTTTACTTTGAATGTAAAAATAAAACAAAAGTAAAATTGTATTAAAGTGACAATTAAATTCTAACAAAGTGAAAGAAAAGTAAAATTGTGTTAAAGTGACAATAAAAATCTAACGAAGTGAAAGTGAACAAAAAATTTGTCAAGGAAAAAGGAAAGTAACAATGAAAATAATTAATTTTTACTACTTTAACAAATTTTTTCACATTTACTTTCATTTTCATACATTTTCATTTTAGTTCAATTACAATTACAATTAATTTTAGTATTTTTACTTTGAATGTAAAAATAAAACAAAAGTAAAATTGTATTAAAGTGACAATAAAAATCTAGCACAGTGAAATAGAAAAAAAAATTTGTCCAGGGAAAATGAAAGTAACAATGAAAATAATTAAATTTTATTAAAATGAAAGTGAAATCAATAATAAAATTATATCAAGGTGGAAGTAAAAATGAAAGTGCTAATAAAAATCATTCAAAGTTAAAGCGAAACTAAAAGTGAAAATAAAAATTTTTCACAATGAAAACGGAAGTAAAAATGAATGTGGAAATGAAATTACATAACGAAACCACTACAGTTCTGTCTGACTGTAACTCTTGTTTACTACTGAAAAATAACAAGCACCTAAAAAAATAAAATTTATCTTTATTACAATTTTCTATTGTTTTCCTTACTATACGATTAAAAATTTATTTTTTATTTATTCTGACTTAAATTTACTTCAACTACTGCAAATTTTACCAAATTTTACCATTTGGTATATACATAAACTCAAATTCAAAACTGTAAAATAATTTTCAAAGTATTAATAATCAGTGGGTAAAAAAAATATTTTGCAACTTTCTCCACTTTTGTTTTTGTGAAAATTCATGAAAATACTTTGGGAAAATTGGAAAGAGACGGTATATGATTAAAAAGGTCTCAATTGCAGAAAGCCAGGAAGAGTCAAGTGGTTTCTGGTCCTGTTTAAACTTTAACTAACCAATCACACTGAGTTGATCGAGTTGCGGCCAATCAGTACTTAATTCCTACATTCGTATTCACCGGTGATCTTTCTCCCTCTTTTGCTCGTTCCTAATTTTCTCTTTTTATGTCCTTTTTGTTCTTTCCTTTTCGCTCGTTCTCTCTTTTTTTTGACTTTTATTCTTTCCTTTTCATTTTTTTTTGTTCTTTTTATTTCCCTCTTATTCTTTATTTTTTTCTCTTATTCTTTCATTTTTTTTTATTTCCCTCTTATTCTTTCCTTTTCTATTTTTATTATTTCCCTCTTATTCTTTATTTTTTTCTCTTATTCTATTATTTTCTTTTTTTGTTCTTTTTATTTCCCTCTTGTTCTTTATTTTTTCTCTTATTCTTTCCTTTTCTATTTTTTCTTTTTATTTCCCTCTTATTCTTTATTTGATTCTTTTATTCTTTCCTTTTCTATTTTTTCTATTTATTTCCCTCTTATTCATTATTTTTTCTTATATTCTTTCAATTTCTATTTTTTCTTTTTATTTCCCTCTTCTTCTTTATTTTTTTCTCTTATTCTTTCCTTTTCTATTTTTTCTATTTATTTCCCCTTTATTCTTTATTTTTTCTCTAATTCCTTCATTTTATTTTATTTTTTTTAATTTCCTTCTTATTTTTTATTTTTTTCTCTTATTCTTTCCTTTTCTATTTTTATTATTTCCCTCTTATTCTTTATTTTTTTCTCTTATTCTATCATTTTCTTTTTCTGTTCTTTTTATTTCCTTCTTGTTCTTTATTTTTTTCTCTTATTTTTTCCTTTTCTATTTTTTTTCCCCTCTTATTCTTTATTTGTTTCTCTTATTCTTTCCTTTTCTATTTTTTCTATTTATTTCCCTCTTATTCATTATTTTTTTCTCATATTCTTTCAATTTCTATTTTTTCTTTTTATTTCCCTCTTATTCTTTATTTTTTTCTCTTATTCTTTCCTTTTCTTTTTTTTTATTTATTTCCCCTTTATTCTTTATTTTTTCTCTAATTTCTTCATTTTATTTTTTTTCTTTTTATTTCCTTCTTATTTTTTATTTTTTTCTCTTATTCTTTCCTTTTCTATTTTTTCCTTTTATTTCCCTCTTATTCCTTATTTTTTCTTTTATTCTTTCCTTTTCTATTTTTTCTATTTATTTCCCTCTTATTCTGTATTTTTTTCTCATATTCTTTTAATTTTTATTTTTTCTTTTTATTTCCCTCTTCTTCTTTATTTTTTTCTCTTATTCTTTCCTTTTCTACTTTTTCCGTTTCTCTATTTTTCTATACTTTTTTCTTTTCCTATATTTTTCTATCCTTTTTTCTTTTCCTATATTTTTCTATTCTTTTTTCTTTTCCTATATTTTTCAATCCTTTTTTTCTTTTTCTCTATTTTTCTGTACTTTTTTTCTTTTTCTCTATTTTTTTGTTCTTTTTTCTTTTTCTCTATTTTTCTGTTCTTTTTTCTTTTTCTCTATTCTACTATACTTTTTTTCTTTTTTTCTATTTTTGTATACTTTTTTCTTTTTCTCTATTTTTCTATACTTTTTTCTTTTTCCGTACTTTACTATAGAAAAGAAAGAAGAAACTACTTGTTTCTTTTTCTCTATTATTCTAGATTTTTTTTTCTTTTTTTCTATTTTACTATACTTTTTTCTTTTTCTCCATTATTCTAGACTTTTTTTTTCTATTTTACTATACTTTTTTCTTTTTCTCTACTTTCTAGATTTTTCTTTCTTTTTTTCTATTTTTTCCTGATTTCCTTGTTATTTTTACATTCCCTATCTTTCTCTCTTCCCTTCCGTCTTATTTATTTTTTAATTCCTCATTTTCCTCTCTTTTTTCTTCACTTTCCTTCTTTTTCTTTCTTTTTCCAAATTATACTTTTTTCGCTTTCCTTTTTCGTCTTTTTCTCTTGTTTCCTCTTTTTCTCCCTCATTTCTTCTTTTCCTCTCTTATTTCTTCTTTTCCTTCTTTATTCCTCCTTTTTCTCTCTTATTTCTTCTTTATTCCTCCTTTTTCTCTCTTATTTCTTCTTTTCCTTCTTTATTCCTCCTTTTTCTCTCTTATTTCATCTTTTTCTTCTTTATTCCTCCTTTTTCTCTCTTTTTCCCTCTTATTCACATCTTTTCCCTTCTTTTTCTTCAATTTTCCATCCTTCTCACTTTTCTCTCCAATTTTCCACCTCCTTCTTTCCTTTCTCTGCAGGCCATTCACATTCTTGCTGTAAGTTTTTTCCCCACTCATACTGCAGTGAACGGAAATGTAATAAACAGTCGGCTGTTTGCTCCCTCTCTTTTATTTTTCTCTCCTCCCTCACTCGAGATTTTAACCAGATTGGCCTCGTACGAGCCTTTCCGTCGATTGTTTCCACCTCGCGAGCATCCTCGTTACGCGATCCTGAATGGAATTTTTGCCGAGGGCTTTACGAGGGGAAACGCTATCAAATCGTGTGGCTTTTCGAAACGTGTATCGCACAAAAATAAACCCTTAAACACAATCAGTAGCAGAGAGAAAGAGAGAAGATGCGCGCTCAAACATGCATTTACGATCTTCAGGTTCTTGATAGTCATTGGATAAATTGCTTAACGAGAAAAGCAAATCATTATTGCTGTGCCATTATTTCCCTTTTGCCTTAAATGAGAAAATCTACTCTTTCGAATAGAACTGTGAAGCGATTGTACTTCTTTTTTTTAACACAGATTTCTTTTTTCAAAGCAGTATTATTTTTTTTTCTTTAGAATTTCTTTATCTGTTCTTTTCTTTTTATGTGGTTTTTTTTTATTTTCTTTGGAAAATGAAGAAGGGAGGATGATTCTTTTAGGAAAATAAAGAAGAGAGGAGGAAAATAAAGACGAGAAGTGGCAATTTATTTTAAAGAAACCTGTAAAGATTATTTTCTCTTCTCTTATTGAAAAGAGAATTAATTTTTTAAGTAAAAAAAAATTTTTTGATAGTATTTGTAACAAAACAGTGCGACCAAATTGTGGCTGTTGTTTGGCAATATTATCGACAAAATCGAAGCTTAATCATGACAATAGTTCCTCGACATTCTTTCCATATGTATTAACAAATATTATTCCCATTGGCGGAAATTTCGTTTTCAAAAAAACTCTTGTTTCCACGCAAACTTTGCCAATTACCGCAGCGCCATAAGTGTAATCGACAATCAACCGAAAGTTAAACACACCCAACAAAAGTACACGTCAACGAGAACAGAATGACGATAAAGGAAACGTGGTTCAACAAGCAACGTCATCCCTCCGCGTTATCTGAGCGTCAGTATTCGTTGTTCATGATGCATTGTTCCGAATCAGTCTGCTCCTGTTGGTCATGCTCCCGGTGAGTTTCACTGTGATTCCGCGAATGTTCGTATATAAAGCTCTTTGGACAGGTAGTGTGTAGCCTCTCCTCTCTGCCCCTTTTGCATTGGCCAATATGTCGGTCACCCCCTAAATCACAACGATTTACGATTCAAGTCCACGCTATCGACGCCGTTTGCCCGTTGTGTTATACCTGGTTGGCTCTCGTCTGTCACTCTCTCTCTCTCGTTATGTAGAGAGGCGAGAACAAAAGCAAAACCCCCGGTGTGTTCCTGCATAAACCAGATTTCTGCTCAGCCAATAGTTTCTCCTTTCAAAATTTTGCCTTATCCTCTCTCTCTCTCTCTCTCTCTCTCTCTACTATAGCATGCATGTGAGTGTGTTAAATCACCGTTTGGTTTATATCAACACTCATATTTTTCCCCACCAACGTTTATTGATAAACAACCGGGATTTATTATGGAATTGAAACTAGGGTGCACTATATTTTATCGTCGCAAGTACTCCACAAGTGGAGAGTTCTCTTTTTTCTGTGTTTGATTTTTTTTTTTTTTGCTTTTTTATATTTATCACTGTCCAAAGTTAAACATTGCCATGAAATTGAAATATTTTCCGATTTCGCATTTTTTCGCAATTGTTATTCGTTATTGTCTTTTGGAGGAAAAAAATGAAGTTGTAGCTTTTTGAATATATTCAAAAATATTTCCTATAGGAAATATTTAATTTCAATGGGAAAATTATGATTCAGTTCAAAGTTGCAAATTTTATTCCGAATTGTAGTTATTTAGATAGGGGAGAGTGTTCCAAAGGCGCTATTATCTCAAAATGGAACTGAAAATGAAAGAAAAGACAAAAAATTTGTAAAAGTGAAAATGAAAGAGAAAATAGAAATATTGGAAAGTAAAACTGAATGTTAAAGTAAAAATAATTTCATTTTTACTTTGATTTCACAGTGACAAAAAATAAATGTTTTAGCCGAGTCACTACAATAACATACATATTCCCATGTATTTTTGCTAACTGAATCCAAATTCAAAGTCAGAATTTGCAAATTCGTTTCTTTTCTGAGTGATACTCAAAATACGACTGTAAAATCCGAATTAAAATAAAAAACCGCTGCCAACTTATACATTTTTTATATAATTTTAGTGCTCATTTCATTCGTTTTCGTAAATCTTGTGTTATTTTATGAACACTTTGCTTCCTCATAGAAATGTTGATAACAATTAAATATAAATTCTGAATAATTATTCTCAATTGCTGTGATATTTTTCCTCTTTATTTAATACTTTCACATGAAAAAAATTTCCTTCACAATTTCTGTTTTTAAAATATCAATAACTTCTTTGTTTCTACACTGAAAAAAAATTTATTTGATTCAAATAACCAATTATTTGTCTATAATCAAACAAATAATTACTTAAATCAAATAATTTTTATTTTGAACCAAAAAAATTGTATTTGAATCAAATATTTCAGTATTTGAATCAAATATTTCAGTATTTAAATCAAATATTTCAGTATTTGATGCAAATACTAATTAATTAATTCAAATAAAAATTATTTGATTCAAGTAAATATTTATTGAACCAAATAAATTTTTTTTTCAGTGTAATCAAATTAGCTTCAAAAATAAGTTAATCGAAGCGTTTTTTAATGCTCTACAAGTTGGTAACTATAGGTTCAAAGTTATTTCTATATTTTTCAACAAAATTTTCAAAAAAGTCTTATTTTCCAAAATTTTTTGTTTTTAAAAGTTTAATATCTCCGGTGAATATGAACGAAAAATGTTCATGTTCATTCAAAAGATGCGTCTAAAAAAAACTCTACAAAATTAGAGAAAAACAATTATAGGTGTCCTAACCAAAAAAAAATTGTAGAAATTGTAGCAAAAAACGTTTTTTTTTTGAAAAATTAAAAATCAAAAATAAATAGTTAAACTTTACTAATCTGTCTCAAAATACTCTCATTTTATGTCCGCTGGTGAGACCTACAATTTAAAAAAAAATCCCAAAGCTCTTTATAATTTGGAGATATTTATGAAAATGTGATGTTTACACACAAAAAAAACATTTTTTAAAAATGTCATTTTTGAACTCCTGAGGCCAAATGACATAAAGATATGTTAAAAAAACAAACTCGAAAAATTTTGGTATTACAATACTTCCTCTATTTGAGGAAGCAAAAAAATAAAAAAATTTTTTTATGACACTACAATAGTATATTCTCATTTATTTTTTCATACTGAATTCGAATTCGTAGTCAAAATTGACAGATTTACTCGAATTTTTTGTGATAAACTCAAAAAACCACTAAAAAACAGAATAAAAATTTAAATAAATAATAATTCTTTTGAAAACACTATACTAGTATATTTCTGTTTTTTTCACGCTGAATCCAAATTCGAAGTCAAACTTGACATATTTTGTCCAAAAATCCGAATTGACAATAATTAATATTTAATATTAATATAATATTAATATTATTAAAAATTGATAATAATAATAATAATTAATATTATTAATTTTAATATTTAATATATTTAATATAAACTCAAAAAATCTCTCAAAATACCGAATTAAAATAAAAGTAATCTTGTTTCTGTATAAAACTACAATAATATATTTGAATGTATTTGTTCACACTGAATTCAAATTTGAAGTCAAAATTGACATATTTTCCCAAAATTTTTAAATATTTAAAAAAAATTTGCCAATTTTGTCTTCGAATCCGGATTCAGCGTAAAAAAACATAAAAATACACTAGTGTACCAGTTTTTAATAGTTTTTTATTTTTAGTTACAATTTCACTTTTACTTTGAAATTAAAAAAAAAAAATTTTTCACTGTCACTTTGACAGATTTTCATGTTCAATGGCATTTTCAGAAAAAAATTGATAGATATTTACTTTAACATTCACTTTTATATAATGTGAAAATTAAAATCTGTCTAGTTAAAGTGAAAGTGGAAAGTAATGTGAAAATGAAATTCTGCAAATGTAAAAATTAAAGCCTTTTATTTTGATAGATATAAATATGTATAATTGTAATGGGAAAATTATGTTTAAAGTTGCAATTTTAATTTCGAATTGTAATTATTTAGATCGGGGAGAGTATTGCAAAGGCCCCAGGTTTACATTCATCGGTGAATATTTTTTAAATTAAACAATTAATTTATGCGGTTTTTGCTTTCCATGATTCTAAAAGTAATCAGCAACAAATTTTAATAGTTACTATTTAACACATTTGATTTTATAATTATAAATACAAAATTGAATTTAAGAACAATGAAAAATAATGCTTTTGCCCCACACGCTGAGCAGCAACGTTTTCGCTTATATTTCTGAAAGAAAACAGTTATAAGCTTTAAAAAAATTAACAAGTAATAAATATTAGTATATTATTTATGAGTAATAAGGTTATCAACATAATATTAACCCCTTCACAGTCCAGTGAAAATAAAGTTTTTGTGTCATAAATGTTCAAAAAAAGATTTTTTTAAAACATGATATTGTCATATTGTATGTTTCTGAGGTCACTGATTCAAAATCTGTGGTCGAAAAGTCAAAATTCAAAATATCGGCTTCAAAATAGCCAAAAGAAAATTACTATTAAAAAATAATAATAATAATTTTTTTAATATTTTTAGGATTACCAAAAAAATTTGAAAAATTAATGAATTTGTTAACTTAAAAATTTTTTTGTTTCCTATTTTAAAGCCACCACTTTTTTAATTTAAGTTTAAATTATTTGGATACAAAACTAAACTAAAACACCACGCCAATAAATAAATATTAAATTTATTTACATTGTTTTTAAAAATTAAATGCTTAAACTTAAGTTTTAAAGAATAAAATTTGTGAAATTATCACTTTTTTTAAAAAAACTTCTTTTTGTTTTATTTTTTAAAAATATTTCATATTTTTAGGTTTTTTTTTAATCAATTGGTCTGATTGCATTAAAATTTAATATATAAATAGTCAAATAGTGAAGGAGATATTTTAAAAAACGTTTTTGCCCCACTCTCCCCTAATTAGTATTTATTTCGATATTTAGAATTCGCTAATTTAATTTCAGATGAAGACGAATTCATTTCTGAGGATTATTTTTGTTTATTTTTTTAGTGTCGGGCATTTCCCTAGGATTTCGAAAGTTGCATACACATAATGGAAGAATGGATTAAAAAGGAAATATTGAATTGAATAAATCGTATGAGTGTGTATGTGCGGATCGTGTCTAATGTGATTTTTCACTATTTCACAGTTTCCTGGAGTTTATATTATCGATTTTAAATTTGATGGGTTTAAAGTTCAAGACTTAAACTTAATCCTCTTAACTCTAAAAGGATGAAAATTTCTACTCTTTCAAGATAAAAGCTTGGTAATCTGAATGCTTCTATAAATTCGAATGTTTGAAAAAATACATAAAATCTAAGCTCCCAAGCTTTTCTTCTCATAATTCGGTTTTTAGGGATAAACCCCCACCCGCTCGTTCTTTAGCTGTAAAAAACTTTAGTTCTGAATAATTAATACCCCCTGTCTCGGGTTTTAAAAGATTAAATTAAAATCAAAACTGTATTAATTTCTGATAAATTTTATCTTTATATTCAACACTTGTTTCTAATTTTATTTTTATTCATTTACCTCTAGTTTTATTCACTATTCGATATTTATTCTTAACTGAACTTATTAATGAACATTTATTTTTCCACCTTTGACGCATTTTAATATACGCCAATTTTTGAAATTAAGAGAAAAGATTATTTAAAATCAAAGAGCTGTCAAAAAATATTTCACATAAACACGAACGAACTGTTGCTGCGCATTAAAAGTTGGCGGGGGTCAAAAAAAGATAAACAAAAATAATCCCAACAAACCATATTTTTGGGTGAAAAAATAGTTATTGGCCTGCATTTGGTGACAATATTAAACGAAAACTCGTATTTTTTTTCCATCCCTGCTGGCTGTCGTTCCACTTTATCTAAACTCATATTCCATTCCATCGTCATCGTTCTGTGTGTTGCCTAAAAGCTCTTAAAAAAATGTATTTATAAAAAAAAGAGGGAGAGAAAAAAAGTAAAAAAAGAAAAATATACTGGACTTTTGTAAAATGGTGTGAAATGAGTATTCTTTTCAACAATGTTTACTGTTATACATGTTGAAGAGATGAATGACTACTGCGAAAAAGCACGCTTTAGCAAAACCCAAGAACAAAGCATGCCTGTTTTCGTCCATGAAACAACCAATTTGTCACGAAGCGTTTCCATTATGCATCCAATAATACACTTTCGATCCCTCCTCTTCCACCCCCCTCTCTGTCTCACTCTCTCTCTCCTTGCATTGTTATAGGTGCATTGGGACGATGACGCGTGTACCGAGAGAGCCACGAATAATGTACTGGCTTTCCCATTGTCAACGTTAAAACAAAGAACCTAATTAGTTCGACATATTGATCATTAATATAATATATATCTATATGTTCACATAGATTATGGTCCAGCACTTAAAGAAAATAGCAAAATTAATTTTTTTTTATGAAAAGATTCTAATAAACGTCGGATATTGGCATTTTTATGCAAAATCGTTTGGGTAAAATTATCTTTATTTCTTTTTTTTTTAGTATTATATTGTATTTTTTTGGTGGGTATTTCTACTATATTGATTAATCGAAGATTTTTATATCTCTTACAGTACCGTCCGAAATTGTCAGTCCACTCATTTTTAAAGGAAAGAAAAAAAATTTTAACATAAAATTTATAGAAACTATAAATTTTTTTGGTTTATATTTTGAAAGATGATAAAATGTTGAAAAGAATAAGATCCTATAGAAGTCATTTGGACAAAGTTTGAAGAAGATATTCTTAAAAATCGTAATTTTCAATGTTTCACAAAAATTTAAATAACTTCTAAAATAATAAACGCTTTTTAATAATCTTAGGTTTATTTTAAAGCTCATGTTCTACGGAATAAGAATTACTTATAGGCATTAACCTGTAATTTTTTACTTCGAATAAGCAAGACGTCAAAGTTGGACAAGAAATTCAAAAAATTTGAAATAATCTTATTAAAAGAAAAATTATTTTTGAAATTCAAACATATTTTTTTATTACATTTTCTTGAAAAATCTATACCATATCATGTTTTATATATGTTCTAAAATAGTTTTTAGTACAAAACATGTATTTCAAATTTTCACAATTTTTTTGTCCAACTTTGAGGTCATGCTTATTTCCAGAAAAAAATTACAGGTTAATGACTATAAGTAATTCTTATTCCGTAGAAAATGATCTTTAAAATAAGCCTAAGATTATTAAAAAGCGTTTATTATTTTAGAAGTTATTCAAGTTTTTGTAAAACATTGAAAATGACGGTTTTTCAAGAATATCTTGAAAAAATATTTGCCAAATTACTTCTTATTCTTTTCAAAATTTTATCGTCTTTAAAATATAAATCAAAAAAAAATTTGAGTTTTCATAAATTGTATGTTAAAAAATTTTTTTCATTCCTTCAAAAATAATTGAACTGACAATTTTAACCGGTACTGTAAGTTTACTATCTAAATCTGAATTAGTAGAATTCTACTAACAATGAGAAACTACTAGTAAAATTTTACTAACTTTTAGTAGTTTTCATGAACGACTTTTCACCTTTTTAACTAGTAGAATATTACTAATTTTTAGTAAGCTTCTACTTATGTTTTAGTATAATTCTATTAATTGAAAGTCACTTTTTCACTAAATGAATTAGTAAAACTGTTTTATCGACTATTAATAAAAAAAAGTTTTACTAATTGTTAGTAGAATTCTACTAAAAAATTAATAACGCTCTACTAACAGCAATTAATAAAATTTTACTATTTGATAGTAGAATTATTACTCGATCATTTATTGGACGACTTTTCACAATTTTATTACTAACTTTCTACTAATTCAGATTTAGAGAGTAATCACTTTGATTTTTGTTTTCACTCAAATAGATTCTTATTAATTATTAATTATTAATTTAGAAATCTGTCAAAGTTAAATTTAAAATGAAAGTGAAAATAAAAACCAATCAAAGTGGAACTGAAAATAAAAGAAAAGACAAAAATTTGTAAAAGTGAAAATGAAAGTGAAAATGAAAGTGATAATGAAAATGATAATACAAATATTAGAAAGTAAAAGTGAATGTCAAAGTAGAACTAATTTCACTCTTACTTTGATTTCACAGACATAAAAAAAAAATGTTTTAGTCGAGTCACTCAATATCATACATATTCCCTTGTATTTTTGCCAGCTGAATCCGAATTCGAAGTCTGAATTGACAAATTGGTTTTTTTTCTGAGTGATACTCAAAATACGACTGTAAAATCCGAATTAAAATAAAGAAAGCAAAACATTTTTTTATGACACTACAATTGGAGACCCATAAGGAAAATTATAAAAAAAACAACTTATCTTTATAATAATATACTGTTTTGATCATTTTCTTCTCATTTCGTTATTTATCTTTTATTATATTAAATTAGAAATTTAAAAAAGAGAAAGTTAACTAAAAAAAAAATTTTTTTACTTTTACTTAACATTCAAAAAATTTATGTACTTAATTTCTATTTCTCAGGAATATTTTTTATTCGCTAATAGAAAAATGTGTTAATTCTTCTTCCAATTAAGTCAAAACTTTAGGCTAAAAATAAATTTGTTCCTAAATTATAATTTAAAAAAAATTCTTGATAAAAATGGTAGATACAGATTTTTCCACCAAAAATGATTTTTTAATTAAAACGTTTTTCATAAGATGATATCTTTTATAATTTTCAATGAAATAAGAGAAGCCATGACATGGTAACGAAAATTCTTTAGACTGACACTAATTTTTCTTTCACCCCACAGAATTTTTACAGGTCACAATTTGGATAAAAGAAACAGAAACAAATTTTATTATCTTGATTTTTACACATGTTAACATATATACACAATTCACCTATAATATAATGACAAAAAATTATCAAATAATACAATTTTAACTACTTATTGTGATGTTTGGAAATATTAAAGTATTTAACAACGAAATTTCGAAAAATACATTTTCCCTTGTCTTTTAAAATCCCTTTGTCTATTAAAATTATATTTTAATATAGTAATTAAAATAATTATAAATAAATAATTTATTTTTTAAATAAATAATTACATTTTTATTACAAATGAAAATTGTTTATTATATTATATTTTGTAATATTTATAACACGGTAAATCGTTAGGTATTAAAATAACACCAAAAAGGATTAAAATAATCCAATTTAGTGTTATTTTAATCCAGTTTGGTGTTATTTTAATACCTAACGATTTACGGTAAAATATTTATAATAAAATTTTAAAATTAATCCCTTAAAATATTTAATTTTTTATTTAAATTAATGTAGGAAAATTAATGTTTAGTAAAAAATTATAAATTAAATTTATTTATTAAAAAATTAATATCAAAAATATGATCGTTGGTTTTCGAATGACATAAACAAATGTTGTCGAAGATTTTCTAGGCATTGCAGTGAATTTTAATTAATTAATTTTAATTTTTTTAAGTATGTGAAATTAAAAAGCCCACGCTCCCTTATTAATTATAAGAAAAAAATTACATCAGTTGTTTCTTTATATATCGCAGGGGATTCACATTAATCGTGACTAATATTGCAACCAGTATACAAAATACATTTATACAAATGTACAGAATTTCGTATATAAATATAAGACTTGTGTCACAATATTCCGAGAGTATGAGACTAAGAGACAGAAAGAATGAGTGAGTGACAGAGGGAGGGAGAGAGAGAGAGAGAGAGAGAGAGAGACACACCGGTTATGGTCACTTATCCCATTTATGAGAAAGCGTTAATATAAAGCCCCGGGTTTTGCCAGTTAGAAGCGCGCGAATTAGTATCCCAACCTAAACTCGTCAAGCGCCATTTCGTTGTCTGAGGCACTTCCCGAAGCTTAAACTTTCTCCATAAGATCACACGAGATGGTATACGATAGCTGTAATCGAGGTTAGTGCCGATAAACCTCTCCTACGACCTATGACCTACGACACGGATAAGAATCGTGACCATAAAATGTCGTTTCATCTTGTAAAACGATTTTCGGCAGAATGCGCGCGACTATATACTCTCTATACATATATATTCGAAAGAAGCAATTAACTTTAATTGTTTCCGTATTTCAGAGCTTTTAAAAATCTTACTGTCCTCTTTTTTTCCCTCTTCTTTTATATCTTTAAAACTATCATTCTTTCATACTCGCATTTTGGGTTTTCACACAACTTATTTCTCTTTTTTTTTACTACTTCTCATATTCCACTCATTGCAGGAATTCCTATTCTATTGTCCTCATTTATTGTATTTCACATACAATTTATATTTCGCTTAAGCGTTCATAAAATTGAATAAATTTTTTTTGTAAACCATAAAAATAAAAATACATTTACTTAAAGTTTTATTTAAAATTTAAAGTTGTTCAAAGTTAACTTTAAAGTTTTATCTGAAACAACAGCAAGAGAAGCTTTTCTCCGAGTATTTTAATTTATTTTTAATAATTATTTCTAGGTAAACGAAAAATTTTTAATTTTAAACTAAGTTCCAAACTGATAAAATTAAAAAAAAAATAGAGGAAATCATAGAGGAAACTGTCTTACAGAAGGTCCAATTGAAATACAGCAATAATACAATAAAGTGACAACATAGAAAGTCTTTTTTTCAAGAATTTACTTAAAGTGCTGCAAAAAAAAATCGTCCCTTCTGTTCGAAAAAAGGAAGAAGAAAAGAAAGAAAGAAAGAAAGGTAAAAAAAATGAAACAAAAACATGAAACTCTTAGTGAATCTTAATACACTGAATAATTCAAGCGCTGAATGAAAAGAAACAGGCATAGTCATTAAAGTCTTTTCAGACCTCTTCTACTACAGGTTGAGCCAATCATATAATTACTCAGCTCTTTTCAGATAGAGTCCTCAAGTTACCTTCCAGATTTAAAGACGGGTGAATTTCGACGTTTTCAAGACAAAAGGAATCTTGAATTTAATGCCTTAGTTAAATAATAATTTACTATTAGTTCGTTATTTAAGTTGACTTTTCATTCAAAAATGACCTACTTTCCTTAAATGTATTTACATCGCAGCTAGTGAAATATATATATATCTATACATTTAACATTTTATACATTTATATTTATGACATTGGCAAAAATTTAAATGACATTAGTAAATTTATGTAGAGCTTTTCCGCAACGGAAGGTATATATATATATATATGAATGTACGTATATGTATATATGTTGAGAGGGGATTACAGCCAGGGAATATATTCTGAAAGCTTAAGTGTTTCAGATTTCGAAACTTGTAACTCGTTTCATTTGTGAAAATTGGATAACTTTAATCTTACACACGTTGAAATTTGAAAGCTCTTAAAGTTGAAATCTCAAAATTTCCAAGTTTTGGGGGGGGAATATATGTATATAGAAACTTTTGAATTCTGTAGCAATCATATGTTTTTGCCCCTGCCCCCCCCCTCACTCCTTGCTCTCCAAATACACATATTCCTTTTGGTTTTAAACTGTGAAATAAATTTTACAAAACTTCTAAGCCAGCGGGTGTGTACTACTCAAATTTTAAACACATTCTCAAACTTTGGGGGACTTTTCGATTTAAGAAAGTTTACTTTTGAGAACATTTCCAAATAGTTGTATAAAGTGGTGACATTGAGTGGTGGGTTTATTTTGAGATTAAGAAACGATTACAGGTGTGGATTTATATGTTAAGAGTTTGAATTATTATCTACTGCGTTGAAAAAAATTTTTTTGCTATAAAACATTGTGCTATATTGTGTAGGTGGAAAACAGTTGCAACATTGACAAAATATTATCAATATAGTCACAAATTTTCTAGAATTAAAATATAAAATTGCTGTATAATATTGCCAGTGTATTGTAATAATATAGCAGTAGAATTTTTTTAATCTAAAAATTAAATTGCTAAAATATAGCTGTTGTTTTATTGTCACAATATTGACGTAATTTTATCAATATTTCAGACATAAAATATGTGAAATATTAACATTCTTGCAAACAATATATAGACATCATATTGACAGAGTATTGACACAGTATTGTCAGGATCTCGACATAAATTGCCACTGTACAGTCAGAAAATCACTCTATATATCTTTATTGAAATTGCTAACTAGAAATTACCAGTAAATAGCCACTAAGTGATGCTATCTAAGTATCACTTAGATAGTCACTTAGTGCCACTTAGTTTGTCACTCCAATGAATGATAAACTAAATTTGTCACTCATTGGAGAGAAAATGACACTAAATAGCCACAAAGTGACCTTGCACAGTCAGAACTTCACTCTGTACATTCTTTTCTAAGCAATAACTAGAAATTGAACTAAATAACCATTAAGTGACACAGAAAATTTTGAGTTTGTCACTTAGTAGCCAAGAACAGATGCGAAATAGCCACAAAGTGATAGTATAGGAAATAAACTTATCACTTAATATCCATAAAAAGTTATACAAGTATCCAGAATTTTACACTAAATAGCCACAAAGTGACAATATACAAACAAAATTTGTCACTTATTAGACAGAAAATGACACTAAATAGCCACAAAGTGACATTATGCAGGTAGAAATTGACTATGTACATTCTTCTCGAATCAATAACTGGAAAATGAACTAAATAACCATTAAGTGATACTGAACATTACAGTTTCTTACTTAATAGCCTGGAAAACCACAAATAGCCACAAAGTGACTGAAGAGAAATTAAATTTATCACTTAATATCCAATAAATTATACAAGTATTCAGAAATTGATACTAAATAGCCAGATAGTGACAATATACAAGCAAAATTTGTCACATTTTAGACAAAATGCCACTAAATAGCCACAAAGTGACCGTTATACAGGCAGCTATTAAGTCTGTACATTCTTCTCTAATCAATAACTAGAAATTGAACTAAATAACCATTAAGTGATATTGAACATTTTTAGACTGTCACTTAATAGACAGGAAGACCTGAGAAATAGCCACAAAGTGACTGAAGAGAAATTATATTTATCACTTAATATCCAATGAATTATACAAGTATCCAGAAATTGATACTAAATAGCCACAAAGTGACAATTTAAGCAAAATTTGGCACTTATTAAACAGGAAATGACACTAAATAGCCACACAGTGACATTATGTAGGCAGAAATTCACTCTGTATATTCTTTAGTAATCAATAACTTGAAAATGAACTAAATAACTATTAAGTGATACTGAACAATTTTAGTTTATCACTTAATAGCAGGAAAAGCTTCGAAATAGCCACAAAGTGACAGCATATAGAAATTAAGTTTTCCACTTAACACCCAATAAATTACACAAGTATCCAGATATTCGTACTAAATAGTCATAAAGTGACAATATACAGGCATAATTTGTCATTTAGACAGAAAATGACACTAAATAGCCACAAAGTAACACTATACAGTTTGACTTTGTCACTTGGTAGCTAGGAATATGTTACTGAATAGTCAAAAATTGCCACTGAATAGCCGAAAATACAGACAAAAATGCACTCTATACAGACTTTTTTAATTAATAACTAGATATTGTCACTAAATAACAACTAATTGACACTATACAGTTTGACTTTGTCACTTGGTAGCTAGGAATATGTTACTGAATAGTCAAAAATTGCCACTGCATAGCCGCAAAGTGATACTGTACAGACAAAAATTCACTCTATTCAGACTTCTTTAATTAATAACTACAAATTGACTCTAAACAACCATTAAGTGCTACTATACATCTTAAGTTTGTCACTTAATAGCTAAAAAATGCTACAAAATAGTCAGAAATTGCTACTGAATAGCCACAAAGTGACACTGTATAGACTCTATACAGACTTTTTTAATTAATAACTAGAAATTGACTCTAAGTAACCATTAAATGCTCCTATATATTAAGTTTTTCATTTAATAGCCAGAAATTGCCACTGTATAACCATAAAGTTACTCTATAAAGGTTAAACATGTCACTTAATTGTTAAAAAGTGTCACTAATAGCAAGAAATGACACTTATTATCAAAAAGTGTCACTAACAGCAAGCAATGACACTTAAGTATCAAAAAGTGTCACTAATAGCAAGAAATTGTCACTAAATAGCCATAAAGTGTCACTAATAGCAATAAATTGCCACTAAATAGCCATAAAGTGTCACTAATAGCAAGAAATTGCCACTAAATAGCCATAAAGTGACAATAAAAGGCACAAATTCTCTGTGTAAACTTAAAATTGCCTCTACTAAATAGTTGCAAATTGCCAATGACTAGCCACAGTTTGACACTGTACAAACAAATTCGCCCTACACAGCCTGAAATTGTCACTAAATAGCCGAAAATTGACACTTAATAGCCACAAAGTGACAGAATAGATCCAACAATAGTTTTGACACATGAAAACGGTGTCCAAAAAAAATCCTATTAAAAATTGTTCCTGCAAAACAAAAAGACCCCGATATAAAAGCGAAACAAGGAAGTAAAAAAAAATCCCCAAGTATCAAAAATCTGGAAAAGTTTTCAAGTTATTAAACGAATAACTCAAAAAGTAGACGAGGCTTGTTGATTATATAGACGAAGAAGAAAAAGAAGAAAGACGCCAGAATCGAGAGAAATATATAAATCTTCTTAAGTTTTCAATCGACGAAATAGGGAAGAAGGACTGCCACATTGGAATCGGATAGCCCTCTCTCTCTCTCTCTCCTTCTCTTTCGCGCTACATAACACAGCGGAAGGTTGCTTCGATGAAGCAATTTATTACACTATTGGGAATGAGGCAAGAGGACGTAAGCGATCAGAACCGGTAAACGGATTCGCCCCGAGTAGATTCCAAGGCAAGGATTGAGAGAGCGAGCGAGAGGGAGAGACATAGATGGAGAGAGGAGAGTTCCTGGTATATAGTGTACAGCTGGAGAAATCGTCACGTCGCCCAGTCTCGCGAACATTGAATCAGCTTAATTGAATAGTCTGTATGACCAGTGTGCATGTATCGATGTTTATGTACGTCTGTCTATGCCTGTGTGTGTGTGAGAGAGAGCAAGTTACTACACCTATCTTGTCGTGTATCCATCAGTGTATATGGGTATAGGGCAATGCCAAATTGATGCTGTTTGCCGTCTCTGTAAGCCTCAATCTGCCGGGTTAGTACTGTGTTAGGTATACATCGGCACGGATCCTATAACGCTTGGCGTTAAGCTCGCCGCATTATGGATACGATGCATCTGTGGGGTTGGTTGGTTGGGTGGCTGGATGGGTGGGATACTTGCCAAGTAACCAGAAGCACACAAGTACCTGAGTACTGTTGTTACAATACACCCGTCAATCCAATGCGAAGGGCTGCTCACTCCAGTCCACCTCTTACTCTCTCACTCATCCCTTCCACAGTCTCTCTGAGATATATACACACTTTGTCGAATGAAGATTCTAGAGACGCTCTTCTCTTTCCATTCTGTGTGATATCTCTCCTCCAAGACGATGAGACACGCAAAACTCACTTGTATTCACTTGCCATGGTACATATTTGCATCAACTGAGAATCAGGTGGCACTTCTCTCTCTCTCTCTCTCTCTCTCTCTCTCTCTCGAGCTCTCATATAGTTTGTAATAATTAGTTTTGGTAATTTACATATCGTTACTTAGTAATGTTACAGTAGTAGCTAATTGCCTTAATTTATATTACTCTCTTAATTTGAATCAGTTAAAAATCATGGTTTTAACTAACAATCAGTGACTGACATTTTGCATCTGAATCAGTTAAAAACAACTGATTTTAAGTTAAAAATAACTGATTTTCAGTAAAAAAAAATAACTGAAAAATTAGTTAAACTTGACTAATTGAGTCAGTCAAAAAAAAATTTACTAAAACATGAATTATTTTTAACTGACAATCAGTTATTTTTCAGTAATTGGCAGTAAAATATTACACTCACAAAAATGATCTATTAACCATAAAACTAATTTTCCTTTAAATAATGTCCTATAACTGTAAGTAAAAATAGTTTTATTGTAAATGGAATCTTTTAAATACAAAAAGGTACAAAAATCAGTTAAATATTAACTGGGGTGCGATTTTGTAATTTCACTTTGACTTTGACTTTGACTTACAATTTTATGAAACTTAACTATTGTACGAATAAGAAGTACGAGTAAACGTCTAAAATGCCGTATCGTTAATTCTCTTTCAATTTAAAATATTTTAAATCTATAAGGGGAGAGCCGGTTGAAACGGCGCATCGGGTAATTCGGCATACTCGAATTTACGAAAATCAAAGAATTTTAGAGAAAAAAAATGTTTTTAATTTCAAAATTAATGTATTCCTTGAAAGTATGTAAAAAATCTTGACCCTGTTCTCACTTCGGAATGAGTAGACAAAGGGGAAACCATTATTTGGGGGTGGTTTTTTCCGGATGTCCTTAATCAAATATTATTGTACGATAAAATTTTGTTTCTTACATGAAAACGAATGAATTAATATTAAACGTAATTCAAGAATTTTTAGAGGAATATTTTGGTTCCCAGACTAGAGTTGCCGTTTTAAATTTTTTAGAGTCAAATAAATTGAATACATTGACGCTAAACATTCTCAAAAATACAATTATTTATTTAAAGAAAACATTTATTTTATCTAAAAGTATTAAATTTTGTGTTTGTATACAAATCGTCTATAAAAATAACAATTTTGTGAATCTAATTACATAAAATTCAAAATCAAAGTCAAAGTGAAATTACAAAATCGCACCCCTGATTTTTTTGATTTTTAAATGAAATCCTTTTATGTCAAAAGAATAATTTCAAGTTATTTGACATTTGTAAACATGTCTGAACAATAAAAAAAATTTAATTACTCGTTTAATAATGAAAAAGTTATCTGCACAATTTTTACAATAATTATTTATTTATAAAACAACAGTGGATAAATTTTAATAATTCATAATATGTAATAATAATAATAAAACTAAATTTTTAATTAAAATAAACAATGTATAATATTTAAATAAAATATTAACAGTTTTGGATAATTATAATAATTATTTATATATTCGAAAATTATATTTTAATTCATTAAAAAATGTAGAATCTAATAAGTCATAAATTTTTAAAATTAAATAAAAAATTTTAAAGGTTTCAAATATTTTATAAATTTAAGTCAAAAATATATAAATTATTATTATAATTAAATAAATTAATTAATTACTGATAAGACGTATAAATAAAACTACTGATAAAATTGTTCTTTTTAATTTATTCAAATTTAGAAAGTAGAATATATTTTATTACTATTTTCTTTATTATGATTAGAAAAATATTTTTAAATTGTAATTTTTTAAGGGGGGGGATTAACAATTATGTTTTTAACATGAAAAATATAAAAAAATTGATCATTCCGAATCGAAGATTGCTGTGATCGATTTCTTCATGTTTTATTTCATACTAATAATTCAAGATCACCGAGTGATGAAATTATTATTTTTTATTATAAGAATATTTTCACTGTAATTTCTGTAAAATTATTTTAATCATTAAACTTCAATTATTATTTTCTAAAAGTTTTAACTAAAATTCTTCCTTAAATTATGCGAAATTTCATTATTTGAAAATTGGTCAAATAAATGCGCATTGGAAAATAAAAACATCAAATAATACACTTAGAAAACGTTATACTTAAGTATAAGTATTTAAATAGAAAAATAATTTTAAGTGATTTTGTTTAATTGAAATTAGTTTGTAAGCTTAATCTTAATATATAGAAAATATCTACTACTTTAATTCAAAAGTATTATTTGTTTGAATAATTATATTTCATTCCAACATATTTTTTGTTTTGATTTAAACAAAAATATGATTAAAAGTTTTATGTTTAATTCAAACTTAAAAGTTAATTATAAATAATTTAAAATCAAATACAACTTATGTTGAAATTAAATATATTACTTTTTTTACTGAACCAAAAAATATGTCTCAATTAAACTTAAATATTTTTGACTGTATAGCAAAGATATTTTAAGTTTATTTAAACAAAATAGGTTTGAATCAAATAAATTGTTTTCTTAGTGTATAAAAAACAAAATTTAATTAAACTTTTTCAAAGAAGCTAATTCTACAGAATTGTTAGGTAAAAGTAGAAAAAATACAAATTTTCAATTATATATTTGAAACCTTTCAAAATTTGATTATTTCTAAAAATTATATACTACAATGATTTCAATAATAAATTATTATCAAAGATTTTAAGTAAAATTTATTTTTAAATTCTACAAGAATTTAATTATTTAAATGCAAAAGTAAATAATTTATTAAATAATTGAATGTTTCTCAAAATCCAATTCTTCTAAAGGATTTTAGTAACAAATTTTTTTTATAATTCAATTCTTTTGTCGAATTTTATTAAAACTTGCATGAACATAATTACTTTCTTCAAGGAATTCAATTATAATTGTATGAAAAATAATTAAAACGCTGCGATTAGTTTTATGACAATTTTCAATTTCATTCGTTTACAATTCAATTTTACAATATTTTAATTATTCGGGAATTCTACAATTAAATACATATTAAAACAGAAAAACTTGAAATGATTTCAACAAAAATAAACTTTTAAACTTTTAAAAACAATTTCTTCTACAAAATTTTTGGTCAAAATTATGAAAAATTAAGAATTTCAATGATTTTAGTTTAAAAATTTTTTTTAAATTTAATTATTTCTAAGAATCCACGTTAAAATGCTTTTAATACTTAAGTATAGTTTAAATTTTTAACTGAAATTCATTTTTAAAACCATTTTTATTAGTAAATTCTACAAGAATTTAATTGTTTAAATACAAAAATGAATAATTTATTATATAATTTTATTATTAAAGAATTTTATCAACAAACGTTAAAATAATTGACTGTTTTTGACGAATTCTAATAAATCTTTTTAAAATGATTACATTTTTTGAGGAATTTTGTTAAAATTGTTTTAAAAATAATTGAAATTCTGAGATGAGCTTTATTGCTTAGAATAAAAATAATTATTTTCCAAAATAAAATTTTATTATTAATGAAAATAATTGAATCATTGTTAAAAATTTTATTGTTCATGAAAATAATTAAATCCTTGTTTAAAATGTTATTGTTTATGAAAATAATTGAATCATTGTTAAAAATGTTATTGTTTATGAAAATAATTGATTTCTTGCAAATAAATCTATTAAAAATGTGTAAATAATTGAATTACTACATGAAATCTTTATTATTTATGAAAATAATTGAATCCTTGTTAAAAATGTTATTGTTTATGGAAGTAATTGAATTCTTGTAAAAAATGTTATTGTTTATGAAATTAATTTAATGTTTGCGTAAAATTATATTAAATTTTTTTTAAATAATTGAATTCGATTGGAAAATGTTATTAAAATAATAGAGAAATTGAAAAAAGAAAATGTTAATTAACAATCACCGCAATTAAAATATGAGACAAGAATTTAAGCCAATATTCCTTTGTTTATTCCTTTCCTTTTTTAAATTACTTGGTAATTAATTTTATATTTTTTAGTAAACAAAATTTGTAAAAGTAGAATTTAAATTTTAAAATAATTTGAAAAATAGTTTCTCTGAATAAAAATATGTCTGATGAATTGCAATTTTTGTTACAAATATTCTTAAATATTAATATTTTTTTTATAATCTATTTTACAATATATTTCTAACAATCAGTATTGGTATTATTTTGTTCAAATTGTTTTCTCTTAATTGCTTATTTGACCAAGACGCACCTTTTCTATACTCCTCTTTTCAATGCCTTGCCAGTCAAGTAGAAAATTATATCTTAGACGTGATCTAAATATACGAACAAGTAAAATATTATAGAATACTGTATTGATTACAATATAATTACACAAGAATACTCGAATTTGCTTCTAAAACTTGTTACTCGAGAGTTTTTGGGTCACTGATTGCGAATATGAAGTCTGACTTTAAAAATTCAAAATGGTAGATTCAATATGGCTGACGAAAAAATTAAAAATCTATCGAATTTGCTTGAAATTTGCTACAAGGAAATTTTTTATGGTTTTTGTTTACGAATAAGATCCTAATATTTCAAAATGATCTCGGAAATCTCCGAGTTGTAAATTTTAAGCAAATTTGAGTAATTTTTAACTCCTTCGTCCACCATATTGGATCTGCCATTTTGAATTTTTTAAAATTGATTTCACATTCAGATGAGAGGGAAAAATACATTAAAAAAGCGTTTTTCCCTTTTCTGGGTCTAAAACTTGTGCTGAATTTATATACCTGCGTTATAATATAACACTTTCTAATTATTATTTTGAATTATAATTTTATTTAACATTATTTAAAAATTGCTTTTTTCTATTCTTAGTACAGTAAATAAATGAAGAAATAACTTCAGTTAAGATTTAACCGTCTTGGTATGAAACGCGCCACTACTATTCTGTTAATGGTAAATCGATTTTTCATTTGCACTATTGTTTTATTCAAATCTGTCGTTCTCAATTGCTCTCTGTTTGTCAATGACATTAACACTCTCCACGTAACAATTCAATAAACCGTAACGACAATTTTTTATTTCGTGGAATGTTTTTCTATTTTTCTATTTTTATTCATACATTCGTTTAATATATTTATTAAATACTCTAAATAAAATGTTTATTATAAATAAAATAATAGTTATTAATTTCTTTTTCATTTTAAACGTTTAAATTTTACAAAACAAATTTATTTTTTCCAAAGATTAACGAACAATGCTTTTAAATGTTTGTTTTTCGAAATGAATCAATATTATTGTTCTCCAAATAATGTTTCGACAAAAAAAAATTTTTAAAAAAAATTAAAATCGTTTTGAAAAAAACTCTTTTAGAATAAAAAAAAATCTATTTGAAAAAATGAAATATATTTGCCAAAAATAAATAAAATCCATTTGAAAAAAATAGTACAATTACAATTTTATCAAAAAAATGTAAATAAATTTTGTAAAAAAATATGAAAATAGAAAATTTAAAAAGCAATTGAAGTAAATGTATAAAACGATTAAATGAAAAAAATTGAAATAAATAAACAGAAAATACGAACAATGGAAATGTTTTAAAACAAATAAAAAGGAAAATAAGCACAATTGTAATAAAGGTAAAAAGAAAAACTCAAAACCAATTGAAATCAATGAAAAAAGAAGTAAACACAAATAAAATAAATAGAATTAAACTGAAATACAAAACTATTAATCAAAATAAAGACAAAAAAAAATAAATATAAAATTAAAAGTAAAAGTTAATTCAGAAATCAGAATAAAAAGAAAATTTCACTCTGTATAAAAAGAAAAATGTATTCGCAGTATAAAAAAAATACAATCAGAATAAAAAAAGATAAATAAATTTCCTCCTAAAATATGGAAAATCAGTTAAAAAGTGTAAAATTCATGTTAAAATTTATTCATCGAAACTTATAACTTTATAACCAGTGAGAGTGATGAAAAGATAATCCTTGGAAGCAGTTTAAAACTTTAAATTCAATTCACGAAATGCACCACTCTCATAAAATGCATATGAATTAACCCAGTTTCGAGGAAAATTAACCCTTTTCATTTTAAGCAGAATATAGAGATAAGTCAAGTCAAAGATGGTTCAATTGACTTCTAAAATATTATAAGTTTCTAACTTGGCAAAAAAAAAAATCAAGAAAAGTTGAACTAAGATAAAAAATCGTTTCTCTTTTCACTATGAATTTCTGCTTTCAATATATTTTATCATTTTTTTGTATTTAATTTAATGCGCTCGATATATTATTATTATTATTATTATTATTATTATTATTAATATTATTTTTATTGTTATTATTATTATTATTATTATTATTATTATTATTATTATTATTATTATTATACATAATGTATATTAGAAATGAAATAATAGAAATGGAATTAATTAAAGGGAGAGGTCCATGCTCGCACGAGGGGAAAATTAACCTTATCTCGTCTTGGTTCTCGAATTGGCTGTGGAGGATTACTCAACAAATGTTTACCAAGGCCTGAACTCTCGACGAGAGGTGTTGAGTATCGACCATCACTGGACCCTTCTCAGGTTAATGCTGCTCGAATAATCGGAAGTATGTGGGGTGCATGGATTTTTTTTATGAAAGAGGATCGTGAATTCAAATTTTCTTTTTTAAAACTATTTTATCGAAATTTTATTCACTAATTACTAAACTTCTTTCTTATTTTTTTCTATTTTTTAAAATTATTTTTTCTTTTATTATTAATCCTTTTTACCAAATTTTTTCTCTCGATATTATTTTTTTTCGCTTTTGACTCAATCTTAATTTTTCGCTCCATTTTTTTTTGACTCACTATTAATTTTTTCACTCAATATTAATTATTTCCCATTATCTTTTAAATCAATATTAATTTTTTCACTTAAAAATCATTTTTTCTCACCATTTTTTGACTGAATTCTTTGAGTCATAAAAAAAGGAGGGAATAATAAATTAATATTGAGCCATAGAAGAGGGGAAATAAATAATATTGCGTGAAAAAATTAATATTGAATGAAAAATATGGAGGGAAGAAAATAATAAAAAAAAATTATTGTAAATAAAAAAATTCTGGGAAAAAAGTAATGTTAAGTCAAAAAAAATGAAAAAAGAAACTAATATTGAATAAAAAAATACAGGGAAAAATTAGAATTGAGTCAAGAAAAAGACGAAACAATAATATTAAGTAAAAAAAAGTAGAGGAAAAAAATTACTTTAAGGTAAAAAATAATTATATTAATATTAATTTAGTCAACTAATTATATTTAATTAATTAATAGCTAAAATAACGCGCGCTAAAACGCGCGTGAAGTTTCTTGTTTCATTAGCTTTGAAAAATTCAATTATTCAGAAGAATTTTACTTAAAATCTTTTTTTTTCTAAATATATTCAAGAACGTCTGAAGAAAGTCAGAAAATATTGTCAAAAGTACTGAAACAATATTCAATTTCGAAAATTCGAAAGAAAATTCTGAATTTTTCTCATTATTCTCATCATTGAAAAGATTTTATTTACTTCAAATTTTTTCTATTTTTAACAACAATTGAACTTTATAGATTTTTATTAATTTTTTTTAAATAATTTTTTAATTCAAAATTCAAAAAATAATTAAAATTTGTAAAATTTTGGTTTTTAATTTAATTGGAATTTTATAAAATTTAAATTTTCAATGAATTTCATTAGAAATTTTAAAGACAATTTAAGTTCATGAAAAAATGTAATACTTCAAATGCTTATAAAATTTGTTATATTTTTTAATATACATTTCAATCATTATTAAAAATAATAATAATGGATTTATGGATGAAGTTTATTTAAAACACTAAAAAAAATTGAAGTTTGGAAAAATTATGAATGATTGCAAAAACTCAATTATATTCAAATTTTTTTTAATATTCTCGTCGAAATTTCAATTATTTTAAAAATTGTTAACAAATTTTTTGGCAAAATTCAATTATTTAAAAAAATTTTAGTAAAATTCTTTGCAAAAATTCAATTATTTTCAAAAATTTTCCTCAATTTCAAATGAATTCTATTATTTACAAATTTTTTATAAATTTCTTTCTTCCCTAACAATGTTATTAAAAATCGTCAAACGAAATCAATTATTTCGTATTATTAATGTGGTAAAAAATAATATTTTAAAAACCTGGAAAATTTCACTTTTTTAAACTGAAAAAATTAGGAATTTTCAAATGAACAAATGCGTGACAACCCTGATCAAGTGTTCAATAAATTTCTCAAACAAAACAAATAATAAAATAAAAATATTTCTGCCCAAAAGTCAGAATAAGAATAATCGTAATATATTTAAATGATATGAAAATAACTAGAAATATTATTAAAAAATTGGGGTATCCAAAAATTTTTTTCATTTATTTTTATTATTATTTCGATAATACAGTTTTTAACAAACAAATTCTGTAAATATTTTTTATCCAAAATACGTATAAAATTTCTTAAACAAAATCTAATTTATAACTTTTTTTTCTACTTAAAACTTGTACTTTGTTTATAAATTGTAATTGAGAAGCAGAAAATGTGCAAAATATTTTCTACTTTTAATTTCACCAACTGCTTTTTAATTTTTTTTTTAGAAAAAATGAAAAGATTAATTACCTAGCCCTAAAATGTTTGTTACAAAGTGCTAAATTTTCTTGAAAGAAGAGAAATGTTGAAAAATAAGATTAATATAATTTTTTTAGATTAATAAAAATAGTTCTGTGTTTTTTGAAGCCTAAAAAAAAGATTTCTAAATAAAATAAATAAATACCTATTATTAAATTTAAAAAGTAAGAGTGAACAGAATGATTGAATGAATACGACGATTATTGTAGTTAATTAATTCAAAAACAGGAAAAATTTACAAAAATACAAGTTTTTAAATGTTTATATAAAGTCATTTTAACGCAACTCAGAAGTAAAACCAGACGTAATGTAATTTAAGGCATGCCAACGACTCCTGATATTTTCTCTCTCCCTCTCTCTCTCTCCTTTTCGCGCGCGGATATGAGTGAATATACAGGAAATTTTATGATCTCAGTTTATATGGAACGATTTCGTAATGCAGAAATTGAGTTTCATTAAATGCCACACGATATATAGAGGGAGATCTGGAAGTAATTAATTGACGTCGCTGCAAGTTACGATATAATAGGAGATAAAAAGCTGCGCGCAGTTTCAGAATACAAGGAGGGTTGTAATTGCAATTATGACTTTACAATAAAGCATTATAAAAGCAATATGATAGTGTAATATACTCCATGTATAGGCCAGATAAAATACCCAGTTTCATTTATTCAGAATAATTATCTCTTAAATTTCGAAAACCTAATGAAAAAGTTTGCTTAACCACCGCACTTTACGCTAATTCAAATGGCGAGTTGAAAATATGCACACAAAAAAAAGAAGAACGAAAGAAAACGGAAAACCCTCTCTTTAATTTACATGGTTAATTTTTTTTTCTCACCCAAAAAAAGTTTTATCAAGTCTTCTTAAAAAGTTGAAAAATAAATTGAAGGAAAAATAATTACCATTGATTTTAATCAGTGTTAATTTTTTTCCCTTTAAATTAGTTATCAATCGATGTTAATTAATTTCTTCTCCTTTTTTCGGCACGATATTAATCCTCTCCTTAATTTTTTTAAGTCACTATTAATTATTCTCCTCAATATTTATCCCCTACTTCAATTTTTTTTCAATATTAATTTTGTAATCTATTTTTTTACTTACTATTAATTTCTCCTCCCCTCAAGAAAAAACGAAATAAAAATAGAAGGAATAAAAGAAAATTAAAAATTTGTTTTAATTTATTTTTTCCCCTGGTTTTTGTGTTTCTCCTTTTACTTTCAATAAATTCGTTGTTTCATTCAGGTGAGGGGAAATATTGCTAACAATATTATCTCGTATTACACGTCGAAAAGGCAATCTCACGTCGACCAATTTCTTGCCTCCACTTCGCTATATGATGTCTTTGACCTTTTTGTGTTACAAAAACCGGAAAACGACTGATTACAGACTCAGCGATAGGAGATAAAAGAGAGAGAAAGAGAGAGAGAGTGAAAAAAGGACAAAAAAATTGAGAGAGAGAGATAGGAAAGGGATAAGAGTAGAATGAAGAGGAGAGTGAAGGTTCAGGATGCAACCTTGATAATCTAGGAGTCGTCTTGCTCTCCCGAAGAAGAGAAACGTGATGCACCTATTTTTACTTGACGGTCATCGAGTGCAAGGGAGAGAAAAAGAGGAGAGGAAGAAGAGAAAAGGGAAAAAGGAGAAATGAGACAGGAAATTTGAGAATCAAAGGGAAAAGGAGACAAAATAAAAAGGAGGGAGAAAAAATAGAGAGAGAAGGAAAAAGAAAAAATTAAAATAGAAAAAAAAGAAAGAGAGAAAAAATAGAAGAGAAAAATAAAAAAATACAAAAAGGGGGAAAAAATAAAAAAATACAAAAAAGGGGAAAAAAGAAAAAAAACGAATAGAAAGATAAAAAAGAAAAAAACAAATAGAAAGAAAAAAAAGAAAAAAACAAATAGAAAGAAAAAAAAAGAAAAAAAACAAATAGAAAGAAAAAAAGAAAAAACAAATAGAAAGAAAAAAAGAAAAAAAACAAATAGAAAGAGAAAAATATAAGAAATTAAAAAATAGGAGAATAAAATAAATAGAAAGAGAAGAAAATATAAAAAATAGAAGGAGGGAAAAAGTAGAAAGAAGAGAGGAGAGAGAAGGAAAAATTGAGGAGACGAGACGGTCAGCTCCGGTGGGATACAAATTCGTGTCGATGCAGCACAAAGTGGCGTCCACTAGTTCTCGTAACCTTCCAGTCGATACCTCTTCTACTTCATTCCATTTCGTTCCCTACTTAAATCCCGTAGACACTTCAACACTTCAACCCCTCTATCGATCTCAACTCTCAAAAACTTGTGGTTCGCCTTTTGTTGTTCGGTAACCGCATTTGACAATCCTCCTATTTTTGCCCCTCCGTCTTTGTTACCCTTTTGCCCTAAACGTCCTCCCTTTTCTCTCGACTCTTGACTCCAAGATATTAAAAGTATCTATTTTGATGATTTTGTCTATTAATTGAATGCAAAGGAATTTAATTCAAATTTTTTGTTCAATTTCGTTCATCTTTATTCTCTTTTAACGATTTTTTAAAGAATTACTTATTTTTTGAATTATTTTTATTATGTTTCATTGTGGAGAAAATACCGTACTCAACAAATTAAATAAGATTTTAAGTAAAATTTATTTTTAAATCAATTTCTATTGGAAAATTCTGTAAAATTAATTCTGTTTAAAAGTTTAATAGGATTTGTAATGAAATTATTTCATGTTTTTATTTTTCAAAAAAATGAAATTTCAAAAAATGAAATCTTTCACTGCAGAATTTCCAAATAATTGAAATTTTGAAAAATTGAATTGTAAACGAAATTCACATAAAACACGTCGCAGTGTTTAAATTATTTTTCATAAAATAATTGAATTCCTTTAAAAATGTAATTTTGTTCATGTAAGTTTTAATAAAATTCAACAAAAGAATTGAATTATTGAAAAATTTGTTACTAAAATTCTTTATGAGAATTGAATTTTGAGAAACATTCAATTATTCAACAAATTATTTACTTTTGCATTTAAATAATTAAATTCTTGTAACATTTTTTAATAAAAATTGGTTTTCATTTCATAAAAATGAATTTCAGTTAAAATTTTAGATTATAATTGAATACCTATTAAAAGAAATACAGAGTGAACTTTTTGTAAATAATTGAGTTTTGAAATTAATATTTTTGAAAACGTTTAATTGAATTTTTTTAATATTATTTGAAGTTTTTATTTTGTAATATGCAATTAATTAAAGAATTTAGAAATAATTAAAATTTCGTGAAATTGATTTATTAATTATTATTAAAAATAATAGATATAAAATAAAGTTGTTGTTAAAAATTTTTGAAAATAAGAATTAAATTGAAATAATAAAAATAATTTTGAAGAAGTATAATATTCTTATAACATATAATAATGATTTTATTACTTGGTCATCTTTAATTATTATAAAAAAATTTAATAAACTAAAATTTCATTCAATGTAAAAAATAACGTCAAAGTGGATTATTTTAATCTTTTTTTATGTTAATTTAATCTGCAACACAATTTACTGTGAAATAAAACATATGTTACTCGTCGGTTTTCGAGGTCACTGATTACGAATCTGAAACTGTCAAATTACAAACTTCAAGCAAATTCTACTTATTCGTCATTTTTCCAGACGCCATATTGGATCCGCCATTTTAAACTTTTAGAAACTTTTTTTGGTGTTCATTTCATTCGTTTTCGTAAATCTTATTGTGTTTATTTAAAGATGTATTTTGGTGTTGACCAGAATAAATTATTGTGTTTATTTCATGAACACTTTGCTCCCTCATAGAGATGTTAATAACAATAAAGTATAAATTTTAAACAATTATTATTAAGTGCTGTAATATATTTTTCTCTTTATTTAATACTTCCACATAAAAAAATTTGTTCCCCACAATTTCTGTTTTTTAAAATGTCAATAACTTCTTTATTTTTAATCAAATTAGCTTCAAAAAATAGGTCAATGAAAGCGGTTTTTTATGCTCAAAAAATTGGTAACTATAGTTTCAAAGTTATTTCTACATTTTTAAACAAAATTTTCAAAAAATCTTATTAAAAATCAAAAAAATATATAGTTAAACATTATTTATCTATCTCAAAGTACTCTCATTTTATGTCCGCATAAGAGACCTACAATTTACAAAAAATTCAGCCCAAAAGCTCTTTATAATTTGGAGATATAAAATAATACTTATACTAATAATACTTCCTCTATATGGGTGATTCTTCTGAAAGGCACCTGTTTTTTTCTAAAAACTAAAAAAAATTAATTTTTACATTTTCTAAATTTTTTTGTCATGGATAGGTTTTAAATACGTTTAAATATACAAATCTGAGTTGCGCAAAATTAATTTTAAAAAATAAGCCTTCCAATATCATTTTAATATTAAGTGTTTTAAAGGTTAAATATTACTGTAATCAATATTGGGATTTTTGTAAAAAATTCCTTTTAAATTTAACTTCTTTAATTTATTAAACTTTTAACATTATTCATTTATAATTTAATGAATTGTGTATTTAATAATTTATTTTTAACTATTTTATATTTAAAAAAATAACTAATATTTATTTTTATATATTGAACGGAAAAAAAATTGTAATTATTTTTTTAATTTATCATTTTAAGTTCGAAATTGATATTTTCTGTAAAAATTTTTATTCTTAATTATAATTTTAATATTTATCTAACTTTTTCCTAAATATATTATATTTTAAAAAATTAAAAATATTTTATTTTAAATAAAACGGAAAATTTTTTTATAATTCAAGGGTTAGGTATTTGAAAATAATTATTAAAAACAAAACAATACTGCTTACCAAATATGAAAAAGGCTTCGGAGATGAATAGTTTGTCAAATAAAAAATTCACATTTTTATTAAATTTAAAAATATTGAAACATAATTTAACAAATTTTTTTGGCTACAACTTCAAATATTAATATATAGATTGCGTGTAATTAAAAAACAGTTTCAAAATATGATTTTATTAACTGAAAAACGAGGCTTCGGAGATGAATTTGAATTTTTACTCTCGTTGCCAATAATTTTTAATTAATTATTTAAAAAATTTCTTTTATTTGGTTTAAACTAAATATAAGTGAAAAATAAACGATAGAATCTAAGCTTCAATTTGATATATATTAAGACTATATTTCAAAATTTTTAATTATATTAAAAAATAATTAAAAGTATGTATCATATTTAACCAAAACCAAAAGAAAAAATTAAATAAATTCTTTTACTAAGAAAAACTTTAAATTTTAACATTACAAGATTATGTAAAGATAAATAATGTTTCGAAGATTATGGATAAATTTTTTTTGAAATTTATACTCAAAAAAATATCATAATAAGTTAATGCAAATATTGAGTCTCACGTTGGAGACACGTGAAGTAGTACCTTTCAGGATAATCACCCATATAAGAAAGCAATAGAATAGTAATAATAAATAATACATTAATAAAGCATAATAGTGATAATAATGATTTTAATCAATTGATAGAAGTTAAAAATAGATGAACGTTAAAATTGTTTAGTAAAGAAAATATGTAATGATAAAATAAATACTTCCTCTATGAATGAGGAAGAAAAATAAGAAAAAATAGTTTCCAGAGAAAAGATGGAAATTATTTCTTTTAAAAGACAACACAAAATGACGATCCGGGGATCAAAAAATGCAGATAAGAATGTTTCTTTCAAGGCGGATATCTATCCGTATAGGAGAGGATAGTTTAAACGCTACATAGATTCCTGTCTTGATCCTCGGGGAAAAGACCTCGACACAGATCCATAACGCTCTTTTCCATCAGGAAGAGTTATCCTTTAGTTTTGCTTTCCTAGCCTCCTGTCTTCTCTCTCTCTCACTCTTTCTCTCTCGCTTATTCCACCCTCCACCCCCTATATTCTATCACGAATCCATAATAACAGCAACTGCCAGCTTCTCTAAGCTCTCATGTGATTAATCGCTCATTATGTTAATGTTTCAGGAAACCGAGGAGTAAAAAGTTTGAGCTCTCGAGTCCTCCACAGCTAGTAACTACCACTACTACTACTACCACCATCACCACTATTTCTTGCTCATCCCGTGACGTCCCCTTTATACCAACTACGATTAATTAGTTGTCATTAATAATTTCCCGTTGGGAAATGCTGTTTTACTGTTCAGTCGTGATGCCAAAATAAAAAAGAAAACTATAAAAAAAATTCTGTATGCCTTGAGCAAAGAGAGTACAGGATAGAAAGCGTGGTTAAATGTTTGCGGTTGCTGGGGAATCTATATGTATGTATGTATATATACACACACTACATCGTATAGGGCTCTGAATTAGAAAGAGTTAAAAATATCTCGCTCGAGATGAAAAAAAAAAATTCGTTGAAATGTTCTTGTTGGTCGAGCAACTTGATTGGGCTGTAGTATACATATATATATATTTAAAAAAAACAGCGGGGGAAAAAAACCAAACAAAAATCGAAAAAAAATGTTGCGAATATGTTTTCTGAGTTGAAAAAAAATTTGGGTAATTATAGTATATGGAAAACAGATAGGTAAAAAACATTGATATCAAAGAGACTTATTACTGGTGTCTAATTAAAGAAATACTGCTGATAAATATTTTATACGGGCAATGTAACTTTCGAATATTTATGAAAGGAGAAAAATTGGAGAAATTCGTGTCTCGACTGTTATTCGTCGAATATATCGTTTATATTCCTATTTTTACAGTTGCCATTTATTTATCTTACAGACATTTATTTATTTACAATTATTCTTACATTGGTATAAAAATTATTTTCTACAATTAAAATTTATTTAGAAAAAACTCAGGCAAAGTAGAATTGGTTAGGGAAATCACGGGAAACTCAGGAACTTTTTATTAAAATTATCTTTAAAAAAACTAAATTTATAAAATTAATTAGAAGATTCTGAAGTTTAGAGTCTTTTCTGTTTGACTTATAAGCTATAAAATAACCACGAATTTATAAATTATTAAATATTTCAAAATTAATTCAATTATTAAAGAGTTGCGTTTACAATTTTCATAAATAAAGAAATTTCAAAGGTTTAAAATAGAAATTTTAGAAAATTTCAATTTTGAATGAATTTAATTAGAAATTTTAGAAAATTTAAATTTTGAATGAATTTAATTGGAAATTTTATAGAATTTTGATTTTTAGAAAATTTTATTAATTCCATATTTCATTTTTTATTAAAAAATAATTAATTTATAGAAGAATTTTAGTTAGAATCACTGGAAAAAAATTAAAAGTTATAAATGAGTGCAGAAATTTAATTATATTCGAAAATAGTAAAATTCTTCACAGAAATTTAATTAGGTTGAAAACATTTTTTAAACACTTGTCAAATTATAATCATTTTTGTTAATAATGTAATTCTTTTCTAAAATTAAAATATTTTCAAAAAATTTAATAATGTTCCTCGTAAAACTTCAATTATTTAAAAAAAATTCCAATTTAACTGATTTCAATAACTACTATTTTAATAAAATTCTCCAAAAAATTAAAATAAATTCAACAAATTTTTAATGAATCTCTGAAAATAAAAATTAAATTATTTTCATAAATAATAGAAATTTCACGAAAATTAAATTATTTTCATAAACAATAACAATCTCTACAGGGATTCAATTTTTTTCATAAATAAAAAACTCATCGCTAAATTTAAATTATTTTTAATACAATTTTAATCGAATCCATAAAAGCACGTTATTATTCTTAAAAATTTTATTAAAATTCGTCAAAAAAAATCTATTATTCAAAAATTAAGTTAAAAATTTCTTTATCAGAATTCAATCTTAACAAATATTCTCAATAAATTATTTATTTTTGTATCTGAATCTTAAAATTCTCGAAAAAATTTCTTATGAAAATTGATTTATAAATTAATTGTAGTTAAAATTTCAGATAAAAATTTTAATAATTGAATAATAAAAGCATTATAGCGTCAATGTATTGAAAGAATTACATTTTGAAAAGGTTTTAAATTAAAATTTTTGAAAATTAGAATGTTTTATACTTTTGACTTTGACTAACAATTTTGTAAGAACTATTTTTTTTGAAGAATTTTAATATTGTTTTCTTTAAATTCTTCGAGGTTTTTTTTTAATATTTAATTGAAGAATTTACCAATAATTGAAATTTCGGAAAATTAAATTCTAAATTTCTAATGAAATTTAAAATTCTCAAAGAACTTTTTTAAAAATTATTTAAAATAACTAAAAAGTTATATAGTTAAAGTTTTTTTAAGAAAAGTTTTACTTAAAAATTCTAGAAAATAATAATTAAATTCGAATGATGGGAATAATTTTTAAGAAATTACAGTGACAGTATTCTTATATATTATAAAACAATGATTTTTCCACTCGGTCATCTTTAATTATTAAATTACAAAGTTTTTAATTTGTATTTTTTTGAAAATCTTAATTTCTTTTGAAAAATAGTGGATAAATATTTATTTAAAACAAAAGATATTCGTGCTTTCGAATAATTTTACAATTAGTTCTCTAATTGTATCTTAAACATTTTTTTGAGCACCTAATAATTTATACAGTGAATCAAATTATTCTTTAGGGTCTGGGGAAAAAAACAATATTTTGTCTGCAAATTAGGGAAAATCCAGGGAATAACAAAATTAAATTGTCAACCTTAATTAATTAATTAATTAATTAATTAATTAATAATAATAATAATTAATAATAATGATAATAATAATAATAATAAATTAATAATTAATTTTAATTAATTGTCAACCTTATTTAAAAATTCCAATCGCAAGAGAACAGTTGACAATTATTTCATTTTTACAAGACAATTACTTTTTACAAGACAATTATTTAATTTTTTCTATTATTTGGATATTTAATTCCAACCACCTATATATATAAATATGGGAATGAAAACTTTTTTTTGCGACTGATGCAATCAGAGGAGGAATGAACCAAGTCGAGCGAATCAAATGAGCCTGAACTCATCTCGAGTAAGCGATAATTTGGTCTTACGGTGCAGATTGTTTGCAGCACTGATGTCGGGCATGCACTAGGAATTTCTCTTCCGTATGGATAAGACTATATGTATATATATATACTCGACAAGGATATGATAGCAAGAAGATGAGAAAGATAGAGAGAAAGATAAAATAGGAGAGGAAGAGAAATCACACATAAAGTGCAAGTTGTCGAATCGAAAACTTTCTCACTCTCTCTCTCTCTCTCTTTCTACAACTTGCCACGCTGTCTTTTGCGCCTACTTTTCCTTCCAATCACATAAGAATTGGTTGAGACGAAACGAGAGACGATATATTGAGGAGGGAATGATTCGATGAAAAATTGTCTGTCAATATTGTGAGTGACAGAACGATAGGCACGATTGAACTGACGTAGCACGAGATAAATGAAGGTGAAAAAAAGGAGAGACGGATTTTTAGAAGAAAAGAATCGAGAAGCTGCGAGAGAAAGACAAGGGAAGAGAGAAAAGAAAAAAATAAAAGACAAAGATAAAAAATACAAAAGAGAAAAAGAAAGTAGAGAAGGAAATAAGAATGAAGATAGTAAAAACATACAAATCACAACTTTCTTTACGGTTTAGAATTTATTTTCAAAAAATACAAATTGAAAAATAAAAAGACTGCAAAAAAAAAGAAAAAAAGAAAAAGGAGAACAAAGAAAAAGAAAGAGAAAGAGAAAGAGAAAGAGAAAGAGAAAGAGAAAGAGAAAGAGAAACAAAAGGAAAAAAAAAGAGAGTGAATGATAAAAAAATTTAGAGAGACAAGAAGGGTAAATGGAATCTAAAGAGAGACAATGTCTGAGCAGCTTTAAACGGGAGAGAGAGAGAAGGAGAGTGAGTTGAAAGGGGGCAAAGAAGGTTTAAGAGAACGGGGCATCCTGGTAGGAGAGTCAACCCGCGACCAAGAGTGCACATTCAGCAGCTTCAGACCGTTCGCCTTTGGAATATAAATTTGCAACATTATCGCCTACGAGAAGATGCCACCCCTTTTCCTAAACTCACTGCCGAGAACTGACACACGCGTGTGTTGCCCTCGCCATCCTTATCTATATATATCAGCAATTCGAACCCCTCGGATTTGTTGTCTATGATAGACTTGGATTCGAGTCTTCTCATTCCATTGAGGTTTTTCAAAAGAACAATAGAGAATTCAATTTATTGGAAAGTGATGTTATGCTGGCAAAGAATTCGAATCTCTCTCTCTCTCATTCTTTGTTATGTACTTCTTTTCAGAAAAGAAAATAATGTTACATTCTTTTTTAATTAAGAAAAAAATATATCAATTTGTATCCTAAACTTCTGTTGATTGAAAATAATAATTGTTTCCTTATTTGTTGTTGCAGAAAAATAAATGGAAATTACTTCAGTATTTTTATTCTATCGTTTTCAATCAATTGTATTATCAATAATAAATTATTAGTAACTATCAATGAAGTAAAAATAATCATTGACTATTAATAATATTTTATTACACTCGATTTTTATCTAAAACAGTATAAATTAAATGTCGAAAAAAGTGTTTCAAATACAGGTTCCTGAAGTTGGCATCGATGCTCAGCATCGAAAAATATTTTTTGTTTTTAGTAAAAAAATTTTAACTAATTTTACTCCTTTTATTCACCTAAGAAGTAAAAAACTATTGAATAGTATTTTTTTAACTTAAAACATTGGAAAAAATTCAGTAAAATTTTTTGGTTTTGTACAAAAAAAAATTTTCTATGCTGAGCATCGATGGCAACTTCAGGGATCTAAATAAAAAATAATTTCAAAAACACTAAATAATCATTATTCTAGTACAAAAATAAAAAAAAAAATCAATTCAATTAATAAAAAAGTAACTATACAAAAAAGGTCAGCAATAAAAAAATAATCAATAATTTAAATTCCTAACTTACTTTTTTCTTAAAAAATAGTGCCTTTTGCAAATGAACAGTAATTTCTACTAAATTAGTAAATTTTACGAGGTTCAAAGCAAAATTATTACTATTTTATTAATAAAATAATTACAAAACCAAATAATAATAAAATTTATCGAATATCAAAAGAATTACAATAATAAAAATAAAAATAGTAAGGAGAAAAACAATAATAATAGCATTCAAAAGAAACAGTTCAAAAAAAGAAGTTTTAAACAAAACTCATGTAGCGATTTAGAAAAGCTTTCGGAAAAAAAGAAACAATTTCAAAAAGCACTTTCAAATAAAATTCATGTAACAATTTAAAGAAGCATCAAAAAAGTATAATCAGAATAAATTTTGAAAAAAGCGTTGCAAAAAAAGGAACAATAGAATTTAGAAAACTATTCACAAACAAACATTCGAAGTCAATTTCAAACAATGTTCCCGCGCAAAATAAACAAGTTCGAAACAAGTTTACTGAAAAAGAGAAGATAGCATTTTCAAACGGATATAACAATAACCGAAAAGTAAATTTACAAATGTAATCTGAAAAATTATTTTCCTTTTCAAAATTTTCATTTTTAGAAAAATTTCAATTCACCAACAATTGTGAAAGTTTTATTAAGTTAAAAAAATTTTTTGCAAATGTCCCATTTTATAAATGTTTCAATTTTCTCAGCATAAAATAGGCAGAAGAATGTATTTTTTAACTGTTTATGAATTTCTATTTTTCTTATAAAAATTGATAGTTTTTAAAAATTTAATCTATAATTCTGTACAAGTTTCTGTTATCTATAAAATATTTCCATTTAAAGATTTTTTAAATAATTTTGAAGCATTTTTTGAAAAAGAAAACATTGTTTTTTAACTAAAAATACTAAAAACAGCTATTCTTATTCAATTATTTTATACAGAAAATCATTTGTTTATTTTCCTAATAATTTCCAAATCATTACTTTATCATAGTTTTTTATATTTTGTATTTTTCATTTCAAAAAATTATGATTTGAAATTCATTGAAAAAAATACAAAAGAAATTTCCATATAAAAAAATTGAATAACAATAGGTACTGTTTTGCATTTTGAAGCTAAAAACAATGTTTTTTTAAAAAGAAAATGCTTTAAAAATAGTAAAAAAAAATTTCTTTATTCATTCGTAATTTTTTTGTGAATATAAAAACATATTTTCAACAATTTTACGAATGGATTTCAAAATAGCTATTAATTTTTAAGAAAAATAAAAATTCAAGAAGCGTTAAACCATATCGTGACAGATTTTATTTATTCTGTTCAGTAAATTCTTCTAAATAATTATTATTAATTATTATTATTAAAGTAATTTTATGAAAGATTTAACTGACTGAGCTACTTTACATGTAAATCGTCAAAAATGTACTCATATCCTCTCCTTAAGAAATGAAAAATTTTTAGGTTATGTTTATAATTTGTTTAATAAAAATATGTAAAGAAAATTGTTTACTTTTACAAACTTTTCATCGTCAAGTCTTTATTACATTCAAAGTATTCAATTGAAAAATAATTTCAAATTTAAATACTTAGAAATAAACTTTTAATTAAGATAAATCGAATACAAACATAACCTAGTTCCGTTAGCTTCTTAATCTCTTAATTTTAGTCAGTTAAAAATCGTGGTTTTAACTCACAATCAGTGACTGATTTTTTGCTTCTGAATCAGTAAAAAATGAATGAAAAATTAGTTAAACTTGACTAATTAAGAAAGTTAAAAAAAATTTACTGAAAAATTAGTAATTTTAACTAACAATTAGTAATTGTTGGCTAATTGTCAGTAGAAATAGTACTATTGGAATTAGTGACTGACTTTTTGCTTCTAAATCAGTTATTTTTAACTGATTGAAATTTCGAGAGTAGAAACCTTTCTTAAAAGAGCATCATATAAGTATCAAATGTCAAGAAATTGATACCAAAACTGTGGATGAAATAAAAAAATTTATCCATATTTTTGACATCAATTTGATCCACATTAGTATCTATTTAATACTTTCAGGAAATCTGCGTAAAAAATGTTGTAAAATAAATTAAATAATATTAAAAATAATAAAATTAAGGGGACATTCCAGTTCAAAATGTCTAAAATATAGATTTTTTTTGTTTTTATTTTCGGATTTCTTATAGTGTCAAGAATACTCTTCTAAAATATTATTGCAAATTTCAAAGTAAAACAAAAGTTATACATTTTTATTCTTCGCCATGTCAAAGATGTTTTTGTAAGACAAACATAAATGTATTTGGTGTTGTTGAACACAAATTAGATATCAAATTTTCAAAATTCCAAATGACGGATCCAATATGGCGGAAAAGAAATTTTTTTATTTTAATTTTTTTTCGTCCAGTATATTGCATCTGTCATTTTAAATTTTGGGGAAAAAACTATGTCATATTCGTAATCAGCGACCCCGAAAACCCCCCAATTGACGAGTTTCAAGCGAATTCGATTAATTTTTATAAAAGTGATCCGCCATTTTGTATTTTAAAAATCTGATTCTACATTCGTAATTAGCGACTTCAAAAACCCTCGAGTAACGATTTTCAAGCAAATCCGATGATTTAAAAAAAAATGTCGAAACTTATGAACAAAAACTTTAAATGCGTTTTTCTCAAAATGTTTTTTTTAATCTGGTAATACTGATATCTCGAGTTCTTCTGACGAGATTTTAAAAAACGAGGAGTATGTCGCTTCGTTTTTGGTTTTATCTGTTTAAGAAAGTTGGGAATCGATCTTACCACCGAAAATGGGTATTTTCGAAAATGGCTATTCTATTGCCGCCATTTTGAAATAAAAATAAAAAATTTTTTTTTACAAATTCTTAAATAAATAATTTATTATATGTAAAAGAAATTTTTTAAATAGATGTCATAGTTATTTTAATAATATATACTAAAAAAGCCATCTTTTTGCCTGTTTTAAACTGGAATGTCCCCTTAATGTAACAAATATAATTTTGCCCACTAATCTTTAAACAAAAACAAAAATAAAGCATAAAATAAAAAAAACATAAAATTGAAGCATAAAAATAAAAAAAAGTCGTAATGATAATATTTACAAAATGTTTTCAAAAAAAGGAATTTGCAGCTAAAAAAGCAGATGGGAAAAGAAGATAAAAAGTGCCGAAAAACTCTAGAACAGCAAACAATACTGAAATGGAGAATTTTCATTAAAATGCGGGGTAAAGGAAAAAAAAAGAGCCGTGTGGTAAAATCAATGATTGTGAAACTGGGATGTGAGGATGAAAAGCGAGTATGCTATGAGAGAAAATGGAAAGAATGAGTGAGAGAGAGAGATGCGAAAGGAAGATGCAGTCATGTTGGTGGGGTTTTCACAAGACTGATTGCTTGCATTGATCAGCAGTGAGCGTGTAGGGGTTGTCAAACTTACCCTTAGACCTCGGGAAAGCGCAATTCACTATTGTTTAACTTGGATCGAAAGCCGTCTTCTCAACTAGATCAAATCGATCTATCTTTATACAGGAAGAGACACGCGCAAATTTTCCGCCAGATACACTGATTTCAAGGACCACAATTAACTAATGGGCAGCATAGGTCTTCGAACTTGTGTCTAGGAAAATACTCCTTCTCTCTCTCTCTCTCTCTTTTTCCCTCGAGAAACCACTCCCCAAACTTGAGAATCGGGCAATACTGCAAGATCCACGTGATCCAACTTTCTCATCCTTGAACTAAATCACGAGTTCACAAGACTAGAAATGTAGAGTATTCATGAAGAGAATTCTACATTTGCTACCTCATATAGATATATACGAAGAGAGGAAGAGGGTTGGGGGTAAAATTAGAGAGAAGACAAAATTAATACTTCAGTATTTGAAAAGTTTCAACTTTTTAGAAAAGCTCCAACATTAAAACGTATTCATATGAAAGATGAGTTATTTTAAAAACGTGCATCTTGTTAATTTTTTCAGAAATTAAAATTCTTTCGAACATGTAATATTTTTACAGACAAATGAATTCTTATTAAAATGGAGTATCTCGCATATTTTTAAATAATGGAATTTCCTCATTTTGTTTAAGGGGAGAATACTTGTTTCATTTAGAGGGTGTTTACAGAATTTACGTTATGAGAAAGAATTATCTGACTGTAGGTAAGTTTTACTACACTAAGAAAACAAAATATTTGAATCAAACATAATTTCTGTTCTATATAATCTTTGTTATACAGTCAAACAAAAATTATGTTTGATTTAAACATATTAATTTTGATTCAAAGCATAGTAAGTTGGATCAATAAAAAGTACGTTTAACTCTATAATAAAATATGTTTAAATTAAGCATTTTTTTTTGTTGACTGCATATGTTTGGTTCAAAAAAATTTTTTTCTCTGTTTACTGAGAAAAGGAAAAAGAATTGTCTTTGATTGTAAATATTTTTCAGTGCTAAAGTAAGAAGAAAGGAGACAAAGCATTTAGAAAAGTCTGACTAAGATCTGACCTTTTCTGCTTAGAAGGAATTGCAGAGAATTTAATCTTGTCTCACTGTAACTATTACTATGAGTTTGGATTTTAAACTTCAGACAATTAAATTAAAAATGTCTGACTATTACTTGGTCTTGCTACTTACTTCGTTCGATATTTAAAAAACTAGAACAAATGGTCTGAATGTGTTCTACTTTTACTACTGCTTTTAAGATTGCAAGGAAATGGGCAAATCCATAAAACTTTTAACTTTTAAGAAAAAAAAAATTTTTTTTTCAATTTGTTTGCACATAGATATCACTTTGCATACGTGTTCAATAATGTTTTAGCACTACAAATTCGTATGCGTGATTCATTTTTAACTCATGCCGCCAATGTTTAACACTTATTATTAACCCCTTCCGGAACTGAAATAATGTATACTGAACCAAAAATGTGTAAGACCTTCCCATCAATTAAATCAGTTGAAACTTTTTACTCTGAGGTTTTTGGGATCGCCGCTGGATAATCTGAAGCCGGTTTTTCAAAATTCAAAATGGCGGCACCATTATGACGGATGAAAAATTTAAATAGTTGGATTTGATTGAAACTCGTTATTTGGGGGTTTTTGGGGTCGCTGATTACGAATTTAAAGTTAAAATTTTAATTATTTTAAATTAAAAATGAGTAATTAAAGTTTTTGATTTTTAAGAATTCAACTTCTGGAATTTTAAGCATATTCTTAACTTAATAAAAATGATATTTTTAAAATCCTTCAAGCGTCATACTTTTTTTTAAATATCTGTAAGACAATGCTTCGATCACACTATACATGGACTTGTTTCAAGTAAAATTGTAGTTGTGCTTTTAAAAAATGTATAAATTTAAATAAAATCACGATTTGTATTAACATCTTTAAATTGTTTCTACAGGAATACAAATACAGGCACACTGACGAAAAAGGTCTTAAAATGTTCGTTATTTTATTGTCTATTTAGAAACTTATTGAACTTTTATTTTTATTCTACGCCGCACTAAGTATTTTCATAAGAAGACGTTTAATTAAATTTTCTTAAAAAGTGTTATCACTCAATCAAACCTTCATATCTTTTCTTACAGTCATAGCACACTAATAGGATAGTCAAAAAAGTTTGAAAACATATGTCTGTTAGCAATTTTCCTTGTAGCTGATTTAATATTTTACACGCCGCAAAAATAATAACGTTAAAAATGTATACTTCTCTGAGAGTTTCAAATGAAATTTAAGCGTTTTTGCAATTTTAAACTGATAAAATTAATTGACAAATTAATATTTTGTTCTAATATTGTACAAAAATGTTACTTAGTATATAATTAAGGAAAGTATGATTAAACAATAAGTTTCAATCTAAAATAATAGGGACTTTTAAGTGTTTAATTCGAGTATCATAAAAGTTAAAAGTTTCGTGGATTTGCCCAAATACCATACAGTCTGACTGAAATTAACTTCTACTACTGATTTTAAAATCGCAGAAAATACACTTGCGATTTATTGAAACCAACTTTGCCATTTGTTTTAAAATTATCAGAATTCTCCTGCTGTCCGACTATAATGTACTTTTACTACTGAAAAATGCTTTTCAGACTGATGGAAATTTATTTTACCAGTAAATTTGTAATTTCAAAAAATAAATTTTGCGACCAACTATATTATAATGTACTTTTACTACCGAATCTAAAATTACAAAAAAAAATTATTGTATCTAACTGAAAGTACGTTTTGCTACTGCTTTTAAAATACTAGACGATTTATTTTCCTGTCCGACTAAAATCTACTTTTACTACTTTGTCTGACTAAAACTTTATCTTACTACTGTTTTGAAAATTTGTGTCTTTTGCTGTATTAAATCGTGTCTTTACTACTGATCAAAAATTTTATTACTTGAGAATGTTATAATTTAAATTTAAAAATTTCCTACAAAATTTATATTGGCAGAAAAAATTTAGAATTTTTTTTATCTGTAGCTTACGGTGGCTTCTGCTAAAAATACAAAAACCAGCCAATAACTCTCATTTGATGCTGAAGATAATTTATTATTGTTTGAACAGTTTTTCTATTAAAATCCACGCTAATATCGTTCACGAAATCGAAAATAAAATTACACTACTTAAAAATTAATAATTTGCACATTTTAATACCAAAATAAATTCAATTCGATGAAAATATAAATTTATTTAAACTATTTGATTTAATGGTATTTTAGGTTAATTTTTTTAAAGAATCCAGTTTAATACTAAAAACAAATGAAAAACTAGCATATTTCAAGGAAAAGGCTTCGGAGATGAAAAATAAATTTTTTTCACATTTGTTTACATTAGGGTACAATTAAAATATGTTTTTTAGTAAAATATACAAATCTCACACCCTCATTTTATAATTTTCTAAATATCCCGTTAAATTTACTTCCACATTCAGTTATTTATTAAAAAGGAAGGCTTCGAAGATGAATTTGAATTTTTACTTGGAGCAAACTGTAAATTTCGATTATTTATAACAACAATACTTTTTCTCCTTTTTATAGTTAAAATACAGAAAAATTTAATGTCAGATTCTCAGCTTTATTTTAATGTGCATTAAAATTTTGTTTAAGATATTTTTAAAGTATGTATAAAATATCAGTAATCATTGTGAAGTGATTTTAACCTAAAACTGAAGAGAAAGCTTAAACATTCTTATCAAAAATAAAAGTGAGGTCTAAAAATTTTTAAAATGCACATAATGATGGAAACAACATTGTACTTTCTGAAAATATTTTTAAAAAATTTCTGAGTCTTTGAAAAAAACGATAAAAATTTTGTTTTCTTATAAAAGTCCTATTGGAGAAATATTGAAAAGGCTTCGTAAATGAAAGTAATGTACAGTACCGCCTAAAATTGTCAGTCCACCTATTTTTGAAGGAATGATAAAAATTTTTAACATAAAATTTATGAAAACTCCAATTTTTTTTAAATTTATATTTTAAAGTCGATAAAATGTTGAAATAATTAAGATCTTATAGAAGTCATTTGACCAACATTTGTAGAAGATATTCTAAAAATCGTCATTTTCAATGTTTGACAAAAATTTGAATAACTTATAAAATAATAAACACTTTTTAATAATTTTAGAGTTATTTTAAAGCTTATTTTCTACGGAATAAGAATTACTTATAGTCATTAACCTGTAATTTTTTACTTCGAATAAGCAAGACGTCAAAGTTGGGCAAAAAAATTGTGAAAATTTAAAACACATGTTTTGTACTAAAAACTATTCTAGAACATCTATAAAACATGATATATGGTATAGATTTTTCAAGAAAATTTAATAAAAAAATATGTTTGAATTTCAAAAACTATTTTTCTTTTAATAATATTATTTCAAAATTTTTGAAATTTTTTGTCCAACTTTGACGTCTTGCTTATTCGAAGTAAAAAATTACAGGTTAATGCCTATAAGTAATTCTTATTCTGTAGAACATGAGCTTTAAAATAAGCCGAAGATTATTAAAAAGCGTTCATTACTTTAGAAGTTATTCAAATTTTTGTAAAATATTGAAAATTACGATTTTTAAGAATATCTTCTAGAAATTTTGGCCAAATGACTTCTGTAAGATCTTATTCCTTTTAACATTTTATCGTCTTTCAAAATATAAACCAAAAAAATTTTTATTTTTATGAATTTTATGTTAAACATTTTTTTTCTTTCCTTTAACCTTCGCGCTACCGGACGGCCACCCGGGGTGGCCAACTAATACATAATGTTGAATATCTCCTGGAATTTTGTATCAATCGAATCGCCATTTTAACTCACTGAACAAAATTTTATCTACTTTCGAAAAAAACAAAAATAAATTTTTTTTAAACATTTCTTCTTATTTATTTATAACAATTAAAAAAGTATGTACGAGAATACTGAAAATTGACCGGGTGTTTGTTTCGTATATATTGCAAAAAAATATAAATAAAATCGTTAAACCTTTACAGTAAAATTGTTTTATATCAATAAATAAAATATATTATGATGTTATAACACACTTTTTATTTGTTTAAACAAATTATTGTTGTTATTTACCAACTTATTCCAGAATACACCTAGAAAGTTGCAGTTTGTTCCTAATTTTGCAATTTACTAAATCTTTTCTGATTACAGATAAAGAATAAAAGTTGAATAAAAATTAAACTATTTTTTAAACAATTTTTAAACAAATTATTGTTGTTATATACCAACTTTTTCCAGAATACACCTAGAAAGTTGCAGTTTTTTCCTAATTTTGCAATTAACTAAATCTTATATAATTACTAACAAAGAATAAAAATTTAACTATTGTTTAAACAATTTTTAAACAAATTATTGTTGTTACTTACCAATTTTTTCCAGAATGCACCTAGAAAGCTGCAGTTAAATTGTTTAAAAAATAGTTTAATTTTTATTCAACTTTTATTCTTTATCTGTAATCATAAAAGATTCAGTTAATTGCAAAATTAGGAAAAAACTGCAACTTTCTAGGTGTATTCTGGAAAAAGTTGGTAAGTAACAACAATAATTTGTTTAAAAATTGTTTAAACAATAGTTAAATTTTTATTCAACTTTTATTCTTTATCAGTAATTATATAAGATTTAGTTAATTGCAAAATTAGGAAAAAACTGCAACTTTCTAGGTGCATTCTGGAAAAAGTTGGTATAGAACAACAATAATTTGTTTAAAAAATTGTTTAAAAAATACTTGAATTTTTATTCAACTTTTATTCTTTATCTGTAATCATATAAGATTTAGTAATTTGCAAAATTAGGAAAAAGCTGCAACTTTTTAGGTGTATTCTGTAAAAAGTTGGTAAATAATAACAATAATTTGTTTAAATAATCTTTTAATAATAAAACAAATGTTTTGTGTCATAAAACATTATTAAGATACAGTATTTGTAATAATACATAATTATATTCAAAACTTTTGATGAATTTTAATCGTTTTGGGAACATAATAGTAAAAAAGCGTTTGGCCACCCCGGGTGGCCGTCCGGTAGTCCGCGTATACAAAAAGTATTGGTAGCGCGAAGGTTAAAAATGCGTGGACTGACAATTTCGGACGGTATTGTAGTTATTACATAAACTCAGTTGAATAAAATTATTTAATTTTCTTTTTAAACTAATAAATAAGTGCTAAATTTTCACTATGAAAATTGATAATAATTATTAAGGACTAGATTTCGTAAAATTAATCAAGACTTCATAGAAAAATAGAAAAATTTCAAATAGAAAAATAATTAATGATCATAAAAAATCTAATGAATAAATAGATCCAAGTTTACCCCAAAACAGAAATGATACATACCAGTTGATTAATATGTCACCGGAGAGATTTCAGTTTCAATAAATCATAACAGTGAGCATCTCATGTGACAAAATAGCTTTGACAGAGCTTGTCTTTGATGATAGTTGAACTAAAGGAGGGGGGGGGGTATCGCAAGATTAGAGAAAATTGTGTGAGTGTTTTATATGTGTCGGTGTGTGAATGGCATATAGAAAAAAAAAGTTGACGAGTGATTTATTATACTAGGAATAATAATAGAAAGTAGGTTAGCAGTTGGAGTGCGAGGGAAGCGGGTTTTCGAGGATACGATGGAAGGAAGTAGAAGAGACGACATGCTCGTTTGTTGGTTGGGAACTTAAATCCCCCCTCCTTCTTCTCTTCCTCTCTTACCCTCGTTCGTCTTTCTCTCCTCTCTCTCTCTCTGTCCTTTTTGGCATTGGTCGAATGCGGTTCACGGGACCACGGCCCAACAGAGTTGTAATTAATTACCAAAGTAATTATCTGATGATTTAGAAACCTTTAAGGGGGGGGGAGAGAAGAGGAGATGAGAAGTAAGGGGTCCACAAGCCGAAACTGAAACGAATTACTATTACCCATTCCCGAAAACTGGCCGCTTCACATCCAGTTGGTAAGGAAAGTGTAGAAAGAGAAAGAGAGGTCCAGAGAAGGAGACAGAGAGAGTGAGTGAGAGAGAGAAAGAGAGAGAGAGAGAGAGAGAGAGAGAGAGAAAGACAAGGAGAGAGAAAGACAAGGAGAGAGAAGCCAAAATCCAGAGACCAGAAAATCATGAGTATAACTCGCTCGTGTCATATAAATCTCAGAGTTACGACAAACCGACTATAGTTGTCCAACGTTTTGGCAAAGTTCAACTTTCAGGTATCATGTAATGAAGTACCGACTTTGTGTACGTATATATAAATTACTCTAAGCAACTATTATTAACATCTATGTAATCCAAAGTGAAAATTCCTTCTTGCCACAAAAAAAAAAAAAAATTTGGCAACATTCCGATCTCTAAACTTTCACTAAAAATTAGTTTCTGCCTCCTAACTCTAGGGGTGGGAAAGAAGAATCTTAAATTACTTTATACACTAAAAAACTATTATTTTAATTAAATCTGTAAGTCTTCATGAAAAGATACTATCTTGTCGATTTTATCTTTGGAGAAAATAACAATTTTCAAAAAGTGATTTGAAGTTGTTAGGAAATATTTAATGTTTCTTCTATTGTTGAAAATTAAAGAACAGAGTGTTCTACGTTATAAATTATACGTTTAAGATAGCTTGGTTGTAATTACAACAATTAATAATCATATTTTCAATTTTTGCTAATTTATTAACAAAGTATTATTATAAATAAATTATTAGGTGTTGAAAAGCGTATCGCAGTTTAAATTTTTACCAAAGAACACTGAGAAAATATTTTAATCAAACATAATTATTATCTTTGTTATACAGTCAACCAAAAATTATGTTTGAAGGATTCAATAGAAAGATTCAATAGATTCAATAGATAAAAAAATTTTCAATAAAAATTACGTTTAGTTCAATAAAAATAATTTTTATTTTAATAAAATAAGTTAAAATGAAACATTTTTTTTTGGTTGACTGCTTATGTTCGGTTAAAAAAAATTTTTTTCTCGGTAAAGACTAAAACAATTCATGTTTGAATGATAATATAGATAAAAAAATTATAAAACTGTGATAAAAATTTAATAGCAAAAACACACCTTCCTTTGAATTTTGATTAATTTAGAGAGCACGATTAAGACCATCGTTCGCCCTCTTTCTAGATATACATATAGAGGTGAACATTTTTCAACTTTGACATTGTAATCCACTTAGTGTAACTAGCGAAGGAGAATTCCACAATTGCTAATAATCAGATTATCAAAAGACGTCGATCGGAATAGTTTTAGTTCGCATTCTAGGGAGCAGAGAGTGTCTGTGAATTGAACAAACTTTGGAGAGAGAGAGAGAGACAAAAAGGGAGAGAGAGAGAGGCAGAGTGGGAAGGTGGAACTTGCATTGTCCACTAATTTGTGCAAACTCGATAACGAGTAATTAAGTAAGATCGTTAATGCACGCCCGGAAAACGTCTATCGAGATCGTTACGTGCGGAATTAGAAAGCATTTATTTTGAGTCGAGGGAAAGTATATACACAAAGGTAGTTTTGAGAAACTTCACGTTTTCTTGTTAACACTACTACATTTCTTTCTTGTTTTTTTACTATTTTGCGAAAATTTTAAAATTACGTCAAAGAATCGAAAATTTCCTATAACTAATTCAATTATAGTGGAAATATCATCAATTTCTTAGTTAAATTTTTCTAATTAATTAATTAATTAATTAATTAATTAATTAATTAATAACATATTTACTAGTAATTAGTTATTTTAACTAATAAATCATTATTTTTAACTAAAAATTAGTTATTTTCAACTAAATCTAAACTTCTATGAAAGTAATGACATTAATTGTTCTGTACTACAGATATAATCGTTTTGTCTGACTAAACCGGCTGATACTACTAATTTATGTAGAACTGATTCTTAAATTTCAAAAAAAGCTTAGAAAAATTCAATTATTAACTAATTTAGTAATTAATTATTTCTCTTTATTATTTACAAAAATTTTAATAAAATTCTTCGCAAAAATTCAATTATTGTCATAAATATTAACATAATTCTTCATCAAAATTCAATTATTTACATAAATCGGACAATTTTTTCTAAACATTCAATTATTTTCAAACAAAATTCGAAACAATTCAAATATTATTCAGAATATTAAAATCTTTGCAAAAAAATTCAATTATTTTCAATAACATTTCATAAATGAATTTAATTTTTTTTTAATTATAAAGTATTGCATAAATTTTCAATTTTTTTTTAATTTTTAAAAATTTCAATTTTTTTTTAAATTTTCAATTATTTTCAAAGAAAATTCGAAGCAATTCAATTATTATTCAGAATATTAAAATCTTTGCTAAAATTCGATTATTTTCAAAAACATATCATAAATGAATTAAATTTTTTTTAATTATAAAATATTGCATAACATTACAATTTTTTTAAAACATTAAAAATAAAATTTTTTTTTTCAATTCTTAATTATTTTCAAACAAAATTCGAAGCAATTCAATTATTATTCAGAATATTAAAATCTTTGCAAAAATTGAATTATTTTCAACAAAATTTCATAAATGAATTTAATTTTTTTCTTAATTATAAAATATTGCAAAAAAATTTGAATTATTTTTTAAAACGTTAATAAATATTTCGAACAATTCGATTATTCATTTAAATAGCAAACTCTTTGGAAAAATGTAATTACTACCTAAAAAATTCCACGAAAGAATTCAATTTTTATTTTATTTTTAATAATATTTTTTTCAAAAAAATACAATTATTTTCTACACATTTAAGAAAAGCATTCAAACAATTTAATTATATTCACAAATAGTAAAATTCATTGCAAAAAAAAATTATTCGGAAAGAAATTTTATGAAAAAATTCAATTTTTTTCAATTTGTTATAAAATATTTTTAGAAAATCAATTATTTTGTAAAATTTTAAGAAAATCTTTAAAACAATTCAGTTTTATTTATAAATAACAACATACTTTGCAAAAATTCAATTATTTTTAATACAATTTTGATTTTTGATTTTTAATAAATCCTTTAAATAATTCAATTGTATTTATAAATAATAAAATTCTTAACAAAAATTGAATTGTTTTAAAAATCATTTCACGAAAGAATTCATTTTTTTCTAAGGTTTTAATAAAATTCAATAATTTAATGATTTTTTAAAAAACTATAATGAAATTGTTCATAAAATTTCAGAATTTTTCAAATCTTTAATTCCATTTTTCAAAAATCTTAACAAAATTTTTTGGTAAGAATTTTATTGTTATTAAATTTTTTGATAAAATTCTTTGAAGCAATTTATTGATTTTGAATACATTAATTTCAAAATTAAAAATAATTAAAAAAATAATTATAAAAAGTTTAGAAACAAAAAGCAAACATTAACTAACATTAAATTGCTAATAGATTACCAGAATACAACGATTATTAATATAGAATTACTTTTAGTATTAATTTGAAAACTACAAAAATTACAACCCTGTCTGACTAAATTGTACATATACTACTGATTCCAAAATTTTTTCCTACAATCTAAATTTGAATCAGTTATTTTTAACTAATTGAGAAGCAAAACAGCAGTCTCTGATTGTCAGTTAAAACCACGATTTTCAACTGATTGAAATTAAGAGAGTACTTTTTACATTTTACTACTTGATTTTTAAAATGAAATTCTTGATCACAGTGTGTTATTACTATTGATAGACAATTTAATGTCAAGATTTGTATCTGACGCAAATTATAGTTTACTACTAATATTTACTTATTTGCTAATTACTAATTAACTTATTCAGATATCTAATATTGATTACTTACTATTTAGTTTTTACTATTAAGTATTTACTTTGTAGTATTATTTATTAACTAATTAATATTTACTAATTAGTAATTACTATTTACTGATTCAGCAATCACTATATTTATACCCAAAAAAAAATCTTCACCTGGAACAAATAAAAAATTCACTATATTATCAAAATTTTTAATTACTGCAACGAATACTTTCTGTATTTTAAAGAATACTTTCGCTATTTCAGCTAAAGTAATCGCTGTTTCAGCTGAAAGTTTTTTTACGTGCTCTATAACATATTAGTAATTTTTATTTACTTTTCACTAATTTACTATTCATTATTTACATTCTAACCATTTACTTTTTCATTAAATTCTAATAAGCTTTTTCTACATTCAATATTATTTGAAAATTATTTTTCAAATATTAAAAAACTAAAATGTAAAAGCACAAAAAACGATATAAAGAAGAAAGTTTCTGAAATATGAGCCAAAAAGGTTAAATTAAACTTTGAACATAAGCGATGATACAAGCGGCTTCGAAAGTTATATACATTTCATTATTCATTTGAAATATGTAACATATTGCATCTTCATGGAACAACAGTTTCGATGTTGAATAATGCTATTGTATATATTGGTTTTTGACTATCTACATATGTCGACTTTGTTATGACCTTCGAAACTCGAGACTGAAATGCTATCTTCTCCCATCGATTGCCTCGTGTCTACGCGTCTGAATAATCGAAGAAAATTTAGTTTTCCCTCTCCTTTTTATCTTTATCTCTTTTCCTTTCTCTCTTCCTCTCTATTTTTCTTTCTTTCTTTTCATTTTTCTCTCTTTCTTTTCTTTTCTCCCTCTCTCTCTCTCTTTCCTTTCTTTTTTCCCTCCCTCCCTCTCTCTCTTTCCTCTCTTTTCCACTCTTTCTTCCACTTTCTCTCTCGCTTCACGAACGATCTTTCGAACCCTTCGATACTTTAAGGGAATTAGTTCAAAATGTTCTTCCGCTCGGCTATATTCTCTCGGGCTTCGTTAACGAGTAAAATACAAGATCCCAGGTACTTTCTAATGGAGGCTAAGATCATTAACAGAAGAGTGAAGACAAAGAGAATTAAAGGGACTAGAAAGAGTCAGACTTGAGAAAAAAACTTTCCACGTTGAAATAAACTAACCTTAGCGGACAATTTTTCAAAACATCAAAAAAATACTTTCTTCAATTAACGTCAACTTTGTATTTTCTGCAATTTTTCACATTGTTAAATTAACAGCAATTAGTTGCCTTCAAACTTTCCCTCTGACGAAAACGTCTATTTCCACCATTTATTTCATTAACAACCTTCAACTATTTTGACTTTTTCATTTTCGTAACAGTGAAATTAAAAATTGAAAATTCAAAATTGAAAATTAAAAATTGAAAATTGAAAATTAAAAATTGAAAATTCAAAATATTAAATTAAATTAATTAAATTTTCATTTAGTGGAAACATTTATTTTTCCTCGACAGCCAAAAAGCTGTGTTTCTCGAATATTAAAAAAATATCTCTCCATTCGTTTGAGAATAAAATACGATGGTAATTTTAAAAAGTATTTTTCGATCCAGTAAAAAATGAATTATTGTCGACATTTTGGGGTTTGAAGTAAATTAAAGATTCTTTCAGTTGAGAGATGTAGGAACAGATGTTACATCAACAAGAAGTAATCTGAGACTAATACCTATGGAGCCCATAATTCTAACCGTGGAAGGTAGAAAGAGAAGGGCAGGTGGGAGGGGGGAACTGGCAACGAAGTTTCCACCCGCGCGATCAACTATACACTCTGTGAACCTGACGGGGTTTGCTTGAATGAAATTTAAAGTAAATAATGCAAGTTTAAATGTCCGTACACGTTGGTCCAGGTTGCAGTGAGAGAGACCACTTTGAGCTATTTACAGTCAGTGAGTGTTCCCCCCCCCCCTCTCTCTCTGTTATTCTCAAAAACGTTATTCTCTTTCTCTCTCTCAATGTATTATCATCCATTATTCACTACTAAAGTTTATATTGTTTCAAACAAGGTGTTCCTACAATTTAATATTTACTCTCAGGCGGAAACATTTTCCAATATTCCTTCAGCTACTTTAATATTCAGCATGGTGCAAGTAAAACAAAAGCTTTGATGAAGTTTCCATTCGGTCACGGGGAAAACAAATTTGATCAGGACAACAAAACTTTTGCTCCACTCAACAGAACCAAATATTCTATTATATATATATATATATGTGTGTGTGTACCATTATCATAAATCTTTCAGTATTTTACAATTTTAGTATTATTCCTTTCATTGTGGAAAAATTTGTTTTCTATTCGAATGGAAATTTCTATTATATGGAATTTCACCGTGTATGTTGTAACTCAGTAAATTTACTTAGGTTTTAAAAAAAGTTATTTTACAGTTATTGAAATAAAATTCAGATTTTAAATAACATTGGTATTAAAAAGCGAAGTCAAATTTATTATTAAGGAACTTTTCATTTAAAAGAGTAGAAAAATAAAATGGAAAATTATATCGGAAAATCAATTGATAAGCAATTTTGTTTTCAAGATATTTTTATTAATTCTGGTCAAAATTACGTTTCTGACATTGAAACGAATATATTGATGAATAAAAAGTTTATCTTTCATAAAAATGTATAAAAGTAATCGCTATTTATATTTTTCAAAAAAAAATAAAAATTTTGAATTTCTTGGGAATGTTAAAATTTTACTTGAAAATAGTTATTATTCAATAAAAGATTGAGAAAATGGTGTATATTATTTTGAGGAAGCTAAATGATCGTGGAATGAACAACTTGTTCAATAATATTTTTGAAAAAAATACAACTATTTTCTACATATTTAATAAATCCACCGAAACAATTTTATTATATTTACGAATAGTAAACTTCTTTGCCGAAACAAAAATGATGAAATATCATGAAAAAATTCAATTTTTCAAATTTATTATAAAATATTTTTTTATAATAATAATATTAAGCGTAATAATATTAATAATCAATTATTTACTAATATTTAAAATCAATTATTTACTAAAATTCTTTAAAGCAATTCAGTTTTATTTAGATATGATAAGATACTTTGCAAAAAGTCACTTATTTTTAATTCAATTTTGATTTTTAATAATTCCTTTGAATAATTCAATTATATTTATAAATAGTAAAATTCTTAAGAAAAATTCAATTATTTTTAAAATAATTTCTCGAAAGAATTCAATATTTTCTAAGATTTTGCAATTTTGTTTTCAAGATAATAGAAAATTAAATTGGGAAATTCATTGTTAAGGAATTTTTTATTCAAAGGAAAAGGAATTTAATCTGAAATAATTGAAAAAGAATTTTACAAGGCAACATAGTTAGGGCTGGTCCAACTTTGACTACATTTTTTCGAAATGTTAATAACATCTTTAATTGAGTCGTGAATTTCGAAAATGGCTCAACTCGGATTTTTTACAAACTTCACTTTTTTGCATTATTACATATTTATTGATATTTTTTTAAAAGGAAAATTTTATACGAGGTACGAGCGGCGAAAAATTTATTAAAGTGTGTCTTATTTAACTTTTAATCTACGATTTTCAAAAATAAAACTTAATTGCCTAAATTTACTTTTTAAAAAGGTTTTAAAAAATCTTCAAAAGGTAGTCGAGCCCTAACACATTCCCCTTTTTAAAAGAATAGAAACTAAAATAGAAAAATAAAATGGTAAAACTCATCAAGAAAATTTATATTTAAACGAAAAGTTTTTAATAAAATAAAATATAAAGTACTTTAAAATTTGAAACCCTTTGAAACCCTTTGAAACCTTCTTATTAACCAAAAATTGCTTTGTCTACCTTTGCTACAATGGAATTTTCAATAAGAGAATTTAATTAAATGTAAATAGATTACTAAATACATTATACGAATAGGGTGTAACTATAATGTTTTAGTTTAATAATAATTCATATAGTGTGCAGCATTCCTTTGTATCCGCCTTCCATTTTCTCTAACAAATCGCAAAAAAAATATTATTATCGTTCAATATTGATAACATGTATAGTGTAATCATCTCAAAATGTACGTGTATTTTACTCCTTTTAGAGAAAATTACGAGCGAGAATTACTCTATGTATTTGAATATTCCTACAATTATTCGCAACCCTTATTCGACACAAGTTGAACAACTAATTGTAATTTTGGAAGCAAAATTAATTAATTAATTGTTAATTATCGACTAAACTATAGGTTCATAGTCTTTGGAAATTAATTAATAGACATCTTTGTTTAGAAATAGGCTAAATTAAGTTTCATAGAGAAATTTCCAAAAAAAAATTTCTTTTGTAATCATGGGTAATAAGGAAAGTGAGTCAATTTACTATTTTTAGTTAATTACATACTCTTTAAATTTAAATTAGTAAAAATGTTTCCTAATTTAAATTAGTGACTGACTTTGATTTTTAATTAGTAAACTTTACTAAATAACTAGTAATTAGTACTAATTTATTAGTAAAGTTTACTAATTCTACTAATACTAATAGTAAAACTTATTTAATAACTAGTAATTTCTACTAATTTATTAGTAATTTCTACTAATTTATTAGTAAAGTTTACTAATTCTACTAATACTAATAGTAAAACTTATTTAATAACTAGTAATTTCTACTAATTTATTAGTAATTTCTACTAATTTACTAGTAATTTCTACTAAATTAACTAGTAAGATTTACTAATTATACTAATACTAATAATAATAATATTAAAATTTATTAAACAAAGCAGCCATTTATTAAATTAGTAGTATTTTCTACTAATTTATTATTAAAGTTTACTAATTCAAAAGCAAACAGTCAGTCACTAATTAAAATTAGCAAACATTTTTACAAATTCAGATTTAGAGAGTATAGTTTGAATAAAATTAAAAATACAAAAATAGATTTACAGTACAGTAAATTTAATTACACCCAATTTTAATTTTAATTAAAGAAGAATAATTTTTTTATTAATATTTTCTATCATATAAATAGCAGAAATTTTCTTTTCCGTTTTATTTTTTCAAAAAAAAAATCATCTGTCGAAGAGAAAAAAATGTCAATGCGGTTGTCGAGGACGTAATTAAGAGATTAATGCGATGACACTGAAAACAATTACAGAATCAAGATGAGCCTTGTTTGCGCGACAAACAATTTATTAAGTCATTTTTCTTTTTCGCCGACCTTATCTCAAGCAAATCGGAAGCCGTCAATTACCCTAATGTCCAAACGGATCACGACCATCAGCCACTTAATGCTCGTCTACACGCGAGCTATACACTGCGTGCGTGCGCAAAATTTACGCAGTCACTTTTATTCCAAACAATTATTCCCCTAGTGATAATTATTTTCATCAATATAATTTTTTTCCTATTTTTATCTATTTCTTCACTATGCCTTAATTATATTTTGTGAATTTATGAACTTTTTTCCCGAAATTTTCTTAAATTTCAATTAATAATTAATATTTTCATTATATTAATTATTATTATCATTTTTAGTTGATCTTAATAGTTAAAATTATAACATTTAATTTTCATTTAAAAATTATTTTTAAAAATTTATTTTTTATTAAAACCAAAAAGAGGTGTTAATAATATTAATGAAATAAAAATTTCGAATTAAAATATAGTTTAAAAAAAACATTATAATTTCATTATAAAAATTTATAAATTATAATATTTTATTTAATATTTATTAAAAATTTAATTCTTAATCAGGTTTAAATTTTATAATTAATTAAAAAAATGTAGATCTTTCTTTTGCCTCTATTCAATTTTAATCTTATTTATTTTGATATTTCAATTAACATTGTACATTTTTTTCTATTACTTCGGTTCGCTTCTTTTTTCGTTTAAACGAATTTTAAATCTATTAATTTATTAATCTACTCCCTGAATTTTAATTAGTAAAAATGTTTGCATACTATTTTGAACTTGTAACTGACTTTATTTCAATTAGTAAATTTTGCTAATAAATTAGCAGAAAACACTGTTTATTATTAATAAAGCATATTAATTTAAAAGCAAAAAAATTAATAACTCATTCAAGTTAGTTAACATTTTTATTAACTCAAATTTCGAGAGAACAATTATAATAAGAAATTTTATTATTATTTACTTATTTACTCTGTATAAATAAATAAAGATAAACAAGACACAAATAACAGAATAAAATAAAAAAATACAAAAAAGAATTTTCTAAATGAAAAACAAAGTGAAAATAATCCCTTTAATAATAAAGCAAATTTTTTTTCACGTTCTGTCGATTATAAAAAATTTCTTTAGATAAATTAGACTAAATATTCTTGGAGAAGTGGGAAGAGAGGCGATATAACGGAAGCCTCACAAGATATTTGAGTCTTATAACATCGGCATTGACGCTTACGTTGGATTTACTAGGTAATCGCATTAAACTTTATCCGCGGCGCGATTTATAATTCCATTATTAACCCGCTCCTCCCTCTCCCCTCCTTTACCCCTCGAAAAAAAATCTGAACCAAGGGGAATAAAATTGCTTTGTTCCCAACAATCCGTAACGCTTTTACAAACTTTATTTCGACACATTTCCTCTCTCTCGCTCTCTCGATAACAAATTACAAACGTGACACGCAAAAAATGGATCAACCTTATCGGACCGTTGATGAACCTTAAACTCTATAATCAAATAAACTCTTTTATCGCACAAAGGCATGGTAATTTTTTTTTTTAACATCAAACTGTTTGTTGTGCTTTTAAAAAATTTTCATGGACCATTTTTTAATCGACTCGTGCAAATATTTAATATCTTTAATATTTCAACTTTTCCCCGGAAATTATTAACAATCAAGTTTTTAATATTTGTTTTTAAAACCTAGCTTTGTGATCCGTCGGTGTAATTGGTAGTTATGACTGTAAATTTAGTAAAAGTTTTTAATAACACAGTTGGTTTAGAAATACTTTTAATTTTGAAATCTGTATTAAAATTCTTTTTTTGGTAGAAAAATGTTTTCAGCGATTCATTTGAGAGAGCTTTATTAAAAAAAATTAATTTTTTACTCTGCTTATAGTAACATTTGTTTGTAAAAAATTTTTTAGTTAACGAACGTTACTAAAGAATTATATTCATATCAAAATCAGTAGAAAAACGTAATTTATAGTTAGACAATTTTTTTTACAATTCACAAATATATTATGTGAATATTTTTCAAAATCTACACTGAAAGAAAGTGTACATTAAATTTTGTAAAAGTATTTTCCAATTTGAGAAAAAATGCAACAAACCGAAATTTTAAATAATAATACCAAACATTAAAAAAATTTATTTAAAAGTTAGTAAAGTTATATTAAAATTGAATAAAAATTCTTGATATTGGATATAATTATACTAAATACCACAATTTTTTTTTAATGTTTAGTATTTTTTATATCAAAATTTCGGTTTGTTGCAATTTTTCCCTAAATTACAAAATACTTTTTCAAAATTTAATATACATTTTTTTCAGTGTATTAGTTAGTTATAAAATAATTATGTTTACATTAAAGATAGAAGAAGTTAACAATTTTCCCAATCAATTTCACAAAATATATTTTTATGTTTAATATGTTTATGGAAAATATTTAATTAATAATAATGTTTATAGTTTAAACATAATTTTCTGACAATTTACAGTTTTTAAATCAGTAGTAAAAGACAAATTTAGTCGAAGCAGACTAGTTAAATTCTATTATTATTAAAATAAATATTAAAAAATACATTAAAAATAGTATTAGTAAACTAATACCACTAAGAATTTTATTAATATTCAAATCAGTAGTAAAACATAATTTACTGTCAGACAAAATTGTTTCATTTTATTTGCTACTTTTTCTAATGAAAGATACTTTTAATAAGACCTTGCACTTGGAAATTCAAACAAATTTTTCTATCAGCAATAAAGAATATTTTGTAATCCAGGCTGTAATTTTTTAATTTTTCATGATTGACAAAATAAGTCTTAAATCTGGATTCAGTCAAACAATATAACTAAAAGTTCGATGAATACAAAAAATAACGACGAGATTTATGAAAACGAATAAAATGAAAATCAAAATTATAACAAAAATATATAACTTGGCAGCAGTTTTTTGTGAATATTTTTCAAAATCTATTAGTAAGAAAATAGTAATGTTTATATTAAAGATAGATGAAGTTAACATTTTTTTTAATCAATCTCAAAAAATAAGTTTTATATTTAATATGTTTATGAAAAATATTTAATTAATAATAATGTTTATAGTCTAAACATAATTCTTTGCCAATTTCCAGTTTTCAAATCAGTAGTAAAAATAGATTTAGTCGAAGCAGACTAGTTAAATTCTATAGTTGGCAAAGAAAGTAGTGAAGCGTATTTTTACTCAAGAATATATCAAAATAATTTTAAATAATTTTTTTTGCTACGACTTTAGTAAAATATATATTAAAAATAGTTTTAGTAAACTAATACCACTAAGTAAACTAAGAATTTCACTAATATTCAAATCAGTAGTAAAACATAATTTACTGTCAGATAAAATTGTTTTTTTTATTTTCTACTTTTTCTAAAAAATAACAGTTTGGGAATTCTTGCACTTGGGAATTCTACAAATTCTACTATCTGCGGAAAATAATATTTTGTAGTCCAGGCTGTAATTTTTTTAAAAAATACAATTTTAAAATCCGTAGTAAAAGTATTTTGGTAAAAATAAAATTTGTTATTTTTCATGATTGGCAAAATAATCCATAAAATCTGGTTTCAGTCAAACAACGTAACTAAAAGTTCGATTAATACATGAAACATTACTAAAACGCGGATACATTTGAGGAGCAATTTTTCAAAAGTTGATAAATCCATTTTTAAAAAAAAAATAAGATAAACACATATTTAAAATATTAAAATCCTTAGAAATCCATTTATCACTGTTCAGTTCAAGAAAAAAAATTTATTAATAAAGAATTTTCAGTTTAAAAAATATTTTGGCCTAACCTTGATGATTTTTCATTTCTATCTTTTTATTAGAAAAAATTATCAAAACTTTTAAATTCCCTATTACAATAGAATTTAATTATAAACATAGCATTTTAAATAGAAAAAATATTAAAAAATGAATAATTCATTACAATTTTTCTACATTAAAGATCATTTTAATGGTTATGTGAGAATTGTCATTTGTTTAAATTTCTCGAAAGGACAAAATTTGGATTTATCAAGTTTTAAAAACTTACTCCTCATTTAAATAAATATTTTCTTTAATATTATTAATGCTGTTAGTAGTAAAAACAATTTTAATTATAATCAGACAAAGAGTTTTGAAATATCGTAGTAAAGTATATACGGTATTTTTTTCTACTATTAATTTTTCTAAAAATTTAAAAATCTACTAAAATGTACAAAATGAATCAGTAGTAAAAATAATTTTAGTCAGAAAGAATTAAACGCCCCTAGTTTTTCGGTATAAGGAATAAAAGAATTTTCTAGTCAAACAAGTAGTATTGAATGATATTAAATTTTTGAAATTAATATTAAATATTAATATTATTGAAAACTCTTGAAAACTCGAGTTTTAGTCAGAAAATGACCCTTATAAAAATAATACACTGAAAAAACATTTATTTAAAATATTTACTTGAATCAAATAATTTTAATTTGAATTAAATATTTCAGTATTTGAAGCAAATACGAAAATATTTGATTTAGATAAAAACTATTTGATTTAAGTAAATATTTATTTGATAATAGTCAAATTGTAATCAGTTATTTGAATCAAATAAATTTTTTTTTCAGTGTATAAAATATTTTTAAATTAACAGAGTGCAATTTTTTTGAAATATCAAATTGAGACAAATCATATTAAAACGTTGCATCTTAACTACACTGAGAGAAAAATTTATTTGATTCAAATAACCGATTATTGGACTATTATCAAATAAATATTTACTTGAATCAAATAATTTTTATTTGAATCAATTAAATAGTATTTGCTTCAAATACTGAAATATTTGATTCAAATACAATTTATTTAATTCAAATAAAAATTATTTGATTCAAGTAGATATTTATTTGATAATAGTCAAATAATCGGTTACTTGAATCAAATAAATTTTTTTTTCAGTGTATTTTAATCCTTTTTTTAATCTCAATTTGATATTCTTAAAAAACTGCGATAATTAGTAAGGAGAAAATAAATCATATGAAAAACTTGAGCTTAGGTCAAAAACACGAATACAAACAGAAAAAGAAAGGAGAAGTTGTGTAAGTGAGAAATGAGGTAAAGAGAGAGGTAAAGAGAGAGAGAGAGAGAGAGAGAGAGAGAGAAATGAGAGAAAATTTGTGCTTAAAGAAAGCGTACAAATGAAGTAAAAGGAAGGCGAGATGGAACTTGATGGTTGTGGTATTGAATGAAAAGTATAAAACGCGCGGGGATTTTGTGCTCTGCTGTTCGCTTTTATATATACATATAAAACATTCAAAGGGCTGTTTTTATTTCGGCGCAATTCAATGCATTCTATAGTGAACACCCCAAGTTCACTCTATATATATAGATGGGTACATACACCCCGCCCTTCTTTTCCGACATACCTATGCCAACGACAGACCTACCCAGTTTTGCTCTCCACCCCCTCCCCTTTAGTTCGACGCCATCACCCATTTCCTGTCTGTATTTCAAATTGATGGATTTACGTGGAAAAAACGAGCGTGGCCGACCAAACCATCCCACTTTTCTCTACCTCCTCAAACCCTTAAATCTGCCCACACTGATGATCACAAACCCCCATTTCACTCCCTCTTCGCTCTTCTTTCCACTCCTCGTTCTATATATGCACAGAGAGCGAGAGAATCGACAGTAACTGACAGTAACTCTACGTACGACCTCGATCCACACAATGTTTGTCAGTGGCGTCTATTTAAATAGTTTTGTATAATTTTCGAGTTTACTCTCCTCTCTCCTCTCTCTCTCTCTCTCTTTCTCTTTTCGTTCTTAGAATAAATGCAATTTTTTTTTCTTGCATTTGTGTGGGGTAATGAGACAAATTATTTGAAATTTTGTTTTTAGTGCCTAGAGGAGAATAAAAAAAAATTCCCTCAAGTTTGGTGTTAGCGAGAAAGGGTAATTTTTGGCAATTTTGAATATTTTTGTAATTTCTAAGTGGGGGAAGAAATTTTTAAATTGACAAAAAAGAGAAAGGTAGAAAAAAAAGAGAAAGGTAGAAAAAAAGAGAAAGTATTTTATTAGGAGGGGTGAAGAAAATTTCTAAAGAGGATAAAATTTTTTCCAAATTTTCAATTTTAGTATAAGTTGTACAAAGCTCTTTTTACTAAGAAAGAATATAAAATAAAATCCAGAAGATTATCAGTAGTAAAAGAGAGTTTAGGTCAGACGTGGCGTATACTGAGGAAAAATTATTTTTAATTTAAAAATAAGTAGTCAACCGGAAAAATATGTTTGAATTAAATTTGAATTAATATAATTAAATTAAAAATCATTTTTATTAAATTAAATTTATTATATATTAAATCAAAATTATTAACTATATTAATTTGAATGTTCTTTCATTCTTACATTCAATTTTTTTATCCCTCAGACTCTGAAATTGTCTTTTGTTTATACTTTTGTTTTTTGTTAACTTTAGATAGAAAATAGAAATCGTCAGAATTTTTTTTTACTTCTTTTCATTAAAAGACTAAAATTTTGTTAAATATTGTGTTTTGTCAAATTGAAATCCTTTTTGTTCTTTACTTTTAAAAAAATTATCAAACAACTGTGATTAAGAAATAGAAAATTTATTTATTTTCCATTATTTGCTTTTTGAATCACAATTTTTTAAAGAAAATTATTATTTTGTTTTAGAAAAAGAAGAAAAATATTTGTACAATTTATATTTTAATCTTATCTTTGGAAAAGGATTTTCCACAGGAATTAAGACATTAAAAAATTCAAAATTCAAACCTTTTTTAAATTAAAAAACTTATAAAAGTATTGTTTATAAAACATGAAGATATCAATTGCTTCGAGTTGAAGACTCGGAGTGATCGATTTCTTCGTGTTTTCTAATAAATTAAAAATGACCAAAAGATAAAATCATTATTTTACATTATAAGAATATTGTAACTGTAACTTCATCAAAATTATTTTCATTATTCTAAGTAAATTACTATTTTCTAGATTTTCTAATTATTTTTTATGTAAATAATAATTGAATTCCTTAAAAAATTTTATTATTTATGAAAATAATTGAATTTCTTGTGAAATTTTAATTATTTTATAAATATAATTAAATGTTTGCGTAGAATTTCAATAAAATTTTTTATAATTGAATTCTTTTGAAAAATTTTAGTAGATATTATAAAAATAATTGAATTAAGGAAAATTTTTGAAAATAATAGAATCGATTTGAAAAATTTCATTGTTTATGAAAACAAGTGAATTATTGCGAAAAAATTGCAAATCATTAAATTCTTGCAAAGAATTTTATCAAAAAATTTGATACTAATTTAATTCCTTCGAGGAATTTTATTGTTTATGAAAATAATTGAATTTTGGAAGAATTTTATTAAAATTTAACATAATCTTAATTAAATTCATTTTAAGAATTTCTTTGAGTTTCTTTAAAATAATGGACTTTCTTTAATCATTTTCATTACAAGTTTTCAAAGTAATTGAATTCTATATGAATAGTTTCTTTCAAGTTTTTATAATAATCCTCATTCTTAATAATTGAAATTGAACATTTAATTCTAGAATTTTATTTAAAATATTTGATAAATAATTAAGTTTTGATATTCTTGAAATTAATTTAATTTTACGAAGACTTTAATTTAAATTATTTTGAAAAAAATCGAATTGTTAAAAATTATTTCATTAAAATCTTTGAAAATTTTAATAATAATTACATTTTTCGAGAAATTCCATTAACATTATACCAAAAATAATTGAAATTCTGTAATGATTTTTATTATTTATAAAAATAATTGAATTCCCGGTTAAAAAAATGTTATTCTTCATTAAAATAATTGAATTATTGCGAAGAAATTTATAAAAAATTTGTAAATAGTAGAATTCCTCTTAATTTTTTATTATTTAATTCATTCATTCGAAATTATCATTTTCTAAAATTTCAAATTAAAATTTTTTTAAATAATTGAATTCGTTTTGGGAAATATTTTCTTAAAATCGTAGATATTGAAAATCATTAAAATTAGAAAAATTTCTGAAAATTATTGAACTTTGGAAAAGAATTTTATCATTTATAAAAATAATTGGGATTTTTACAAGAATTTTTTTCACGATTTGAACATAGTTGAATTTAATAAGAAAAAATTTTATTTTTTTAAAGAATGTTTGCAATTATTTTTAAATTTTACAAAATTGAATTTTTTTTAGTATTTTCAACAAAAATTTAAATTAGAAAATTTTCAAATTTTATTATTTTAAAAAAAAAGTCAGTAAAAAGTTAGCCGCGCGCTTTAGCGCGCGATTTATTACTAGTTATCTTTGTTATTCAAAAATAACTTTTGGTTGACTGAATAACAAAGATAATTATGTTCGATTCAAATATATTGTTTCCTCAGTGATAATTTCAACATGTAAACCACTTTAGAAGGTAAAACCCAAGAAAAAGTTACACAAAGTGTCAATTTTCAAAATTAATTTTTTACTTTTTGAAATATTTTTTGAGTGAAAATTTTTTTCATCGTTCTCAGAAAAAATTTAAAAACAAGAAGACGAAAAAAAATGCCTCACATCAAAATCCGCCGGTTAATAATTCAATTTCTTAGGCACTTTTTTTTCCTCTCACTATTCCAGAAAGAGCCTCTCTTCTAGACTCTCGATAACCAGCTGCAGTTGATGACAATATTATGCCGTTATAAAAAAAACACACTCTAAATCTTTGAAAATTAGCATTCTCCTTCATGTCATAAACCAGAATATCAAAGCAATTAATTTGATGATACTAAAAAAAAAAAAAAAAAATTCGAAAAAAATAGTGAATATCGTATGTAATTTTTGAAAGAGGAAAAATTTCAGAAGGGAAAAAGAAAAAAAAAAGTTTATAGAGAAGAGAAAAAAATTATCCCGAAAAACACGTCCTTTTTAAGAATTCTTCTTTTTTTTCTCTCTCTCTCACTCTTCATCTCTTTACTTTTAAATGTAGTAGAAATAAAAGCTTCATAAAGCTTCTCGAAACTAGTAATTACTTTGACGCTAATCACTCTTTGTAAGTTGAAAAAAACGTTCTGCAAAGAATTTTCCATTTGAATTTTCTTTCAGAAACTTTTTTTTTCAAATGATAATTTGCAGTTTGAATTTTTTTTCTTTCTTCCTTTTTTTCATATAAATTGTCAAAAGCTTCTTAACTTCGTTAAGTGCAGGCTAATTCTTTAAAGCCCTTTTGCCACTGGAATTGGAAATTTATTTCCAAATTTTGAATAATAATAATAATGATAATAATAATAATAATAATAATAAAAATAGAAATAAAAATAAAAAAAAATTTTTTAAAAATAATAATTGATAATGCAATAAGGAATAGAAAAAAATAATATTTTATTTACTTTTGAATATTTTTATTTGTAAATAATATGTTCTCATTTCTCATTCGAAAATATTTATTTCTGAAATACTTTTATTGGAAAATATTTATTTATTATTATTATTTATTTATTATTTATTTATTTATTTATTTATTAAGCATTTATTTCTGAAATGTATATTTATTTGTGAATTTTTATTCCTTTTCTATTTTTATGTGGAATTATTTATTCTAGAAATGTTCTGTCTAAAAACTATTAAAAATATCTTTCCTATGAATTTAAGAATTTTTTTTTGTTTACAAAATATTGGTTAAAAAATTTTTCATACTTTGCAATGTACAAGAAAAAAAAGTGTGTTTAGTTCTTAATATCAATTTTTAATTAACATAATGACGCCAAATTAAAAGAAAATTTCGTTGCAAAAGGAATAATTTTTTGTAAAATAAAAATTGCAAGGTTTGTGGAAAAAGAATTCAGAATGTTTTGACAATTTCCAAATAGTAAATACTTGCACGTAAAGAAGTGCACTTCTTGAATGTCACCGCACATGACAATGCGAATTCTTGAACATTTTACCCATAGAAAGATCGTGATGCAAATTTAATAGCTACATGAGGACGGCGACCAAAGCTTAATCTGATATTAACACGTACCATCTTGCTTTTATGTCATCGCTATTCTCTTTAGAGTTTTAAGCGACGAGAAGAGAACCATTTTTCAGAAAAAAATTCGTCCCTTCCTTTTTTTAAAAATAAAATTCCCTAAAAAATACATTGACACACTTTATTTCATTAAAATTTATTATGTAAAGGTCAAAATTTCCTCTATTGAATTTTCAATGAAATTTACTTATTTATTTAATTTCTTACTTTTAAGTTCAATTATTTTAATTCTTTAAATGTAATTAAAATTTTGTTTTAATTAAAATTAAATTTATTATTATTTAACAGAATGTTGGAAATTTACTAAAGGAAAATTTAATTAACAAAATAAATAAAAAAATGCATAGTTCTGACTTAAAAAACGTCAAGTCAACAAAACATTAACAAAAACTTTAACCAAATATTATTAAAAATACATTTCGAATATATTTCCACACTTTTCACACATTTTCAAAAAAAAAAAAAAATTCTAAGTAGATTCTAAAGCTAAGTTTGAAAATAGAAACAACATCTACAAAAAACAAGAAAATCAATCAAAAAAACAAACTTGTAAACTGTGTAATATTCGATAGTAAAAAAAAATGTTGAAAGGAAATTTTGCACACGCAAAAAAAGGAAAACTTTTTTAACGAATATATGAGTAAACGAACACGAAAAGAATGTTAAACGAACAAAAAAAAACAACATCGAAAGTTATCTACAACATGAAGAGAAAACTTATATTGAAAAAATAACAGGGAATAAAAAGAAAAATTCTTTTCGCAAAAATTTACACAAGTGAATATAAACATCAGGTTAAAAAATTCTTTTTCAAACTGTTTGAAATATTTCTTTTAGAATTCTGTTGTTTTTACTCTTTCTCTCTCGCAGCGTGTGCAAAATAAAAAACTTATTTTTCAAACACTTGAACTTTTTTTTTTTTCTTCTTTTTTCTCGCAAATTTGCCCGCTAAATACCACACAGTATGTTAGGGGGAAAATTTTTATTTTTTTGCCTACCTTTAATTTGTCCTTGTGGACATGGAAAATATTATTTTTATCGAACACAAAACGGTCGCTATTATTATTATTATTTTATTAAATTCACCAAAAGTATGATGATAACTCCTTTTTTTCGCAATGAAAATAGAAACTCTCTTTTTTTTCTCTCTATTTCACTTGTTTCCCTCTTTTGTATTTTATATTCAAAACGCAGATACATATATATATATGTGTGTGTATGTGTATTTTTTCCCAGGTGGAAAATCGTGTTAATGAAACTGAAACTAAGCGTATCGATTGTTCGCTTAAAATAATGACATAGTGAAAACATAGCGCCTTTATGAAAAAGAGAATATTGATATTCACGGTTTATTTTTCCCCATCACCTATAGCAATCATGCTTTATGCGCACACAAAAACATGTGCGTAGAAAAATATTTACACATAGATAGAAAAATTTACGCACATGTACGCAAATATAAATGCACATGTGCGAAAATGTATGAGCACAATGTGCATACACACAAAAAAATAAGTGTTAAATTTGTTGCGTGTAGTTTTCAAGATGGTGTTGTTTTAACAGCCATTAAAAATGTGCATTAATTTTAACACACTCATGGAGTTAATTTAACACAAAATTTAGGTTAAAATCACCTCGTTTTGGTTAAAAATGTTGCGTGTTGTTTTAACACTACTTTTAGTGTTAAAACAACACTTCTTTTTTTCTGTGTAAACGTACAGGCACATATACACAAATATATTCGCACATATGCAAAAATTTTTACTCACATACACACAATTATATGTACACATAAACATAAATATATACGCACATATACATAAAAATATACGCATATATACATAAATATATACGCACATATACACATATCTATGAGTATATTCTATGATATATTCACAAATATACACGCACATATACAAAAATTTGTTAGCACATGTACACAAATATTCACAAATATACACGCACATATACAAAAATTTGTTAGCACATATACACAAATATTCACAAATATACACGCACATATACACAAATATATGTGCACATGTACAAAAATATATACGCACATACACTCAAATATATGTGCACATGTACAAAAGTATATACGCACATATACAGAAATATATATATACATTCACATATTTATATGCATACTTTTTTATACTAAAAATGTACAATTGAAAAGCGTAGAGAGAGAATTGAACAGAACGAGGAGGGAAAAATAGGCAGAAAAAGGTAAGGGAAATGTATAGGGTAAAAGAGAGTGGGGGAAGGGGGGGGGGTGGTGGAAATAGTGATGGGTTGGGGTGGGGGGGGTCGGATATATAGAGAAAGGCCGATAGGTGTGGAACAAATATCAGCTCGTTTCGATCCGGCGAGACTGTCGATATTTCCGCTTCAGGCGATGCTTGAGTAATACTGTGAATAAGTCTCGTCTACTATGTTTCCCGCGGGACTCGATCGGCCTCTGCCACCCTTGGGATTTTAGTTCGTTGAGCGCTAACCATGAATGCTACTTGAATTGATGAAAACTAAATGCTGACCACGTTTCTCCATCCTTTGTGAGCGCATTTTGCAAAAAAAAAAAAAAAAAAAAAATCAGAAAAAAATGAAAAAGGAAATTTAAAGCTTCCCTTGAAAGACGATTTAATTTTACGAAGCTTGGGGAAATGGGGGAATTCCCCTTTTACCCCGCATTATCCATTCGTCATATATCGCATATTATTTTTATAATACACGAGGCGAGAATAAAATTAACCGCAAAATGTTGAAAAATTTTAAACAGTGGTTTACTCGTTAGTTTAAAATTGTTACGGTTTAAGAAACTTTTATTTTATAGCGGAACATAATTGTAATTTGAAATCAACAGATTTTCTAATTAATAGAAATTTTGTTCACTGGAATTTCTAATTAGCTATGAATTTTGTTTACTAGAATTTCTAATTAGCTGTGAATTTTCATTAAGGCGAATTTCTGTGAATGATAAAAATGATGAATTGATAAAATTATTAACTAACAGAATTTGTATTTCGACGAAGTCTAAGCTAACAGAATTTCTATTTGTGAAAATTGTACTTTCAAAGTATTTCCATTAGGCCAAATTTCTAGTTACATAAATTTCGACTTCATAAAATGACTAATTAACTGAATTTTAATTAGGCCGAATCGTTAGTTAGGAAATTTCCTTTTAGCAAAATTTTACTTCTCAATGAAAATAGTTTTATTAAAGGTAAAAGAATTTAACAATTATTCAATAATAAAATAAATAATTGAATAATAATAACAATAATTGAATAATTGTTAAATTCTTTCACCTTTAATATTAATACTACCGAATGATAAATTCACTTTCTTCGAAAATAGTTTTAATTTGACATAATTTCTATTTAACAGAATTTTTATTAGACGAAATTTCTAATGAAATTAATTAATTAGCAGTTAATGGAATTACTAGGCAAAATTTCTAGTTAAATAAATTTCGACTTCATAAAATGACTAATTAACTGAATTTTAATTAGGCCGAATTATTAGTTAGGAATTTTCCATTTAGCAAAATTTTACTTCTCATTGAATTAGTTTTAATTTGACATAATTTCTATTTAACCGAATTTTTATTAGACAAAATTTCTAATGAAATTAATTAATTAGCAGTTAATGGAATTCCTAGGCCAAATTTCTAGTTAAATAAATTTCGAATTTATAAAATTACTAATTAAATGAATTTTAATTAGGCCGAATTGTTAGTTGAGGAATTTCCATTCAACGTAATTCTTAATCGACAAAATATTCATTAGGCTGAGTTTCCAGTTGAATAAATCTTCATTTAACAGAATTTTTTATACTTAAAAAATTGTTAAAAAGAAGGAATTTTAATTAGGCCGAATTTTATGTTTACGAATTCCGGCTCATCGAAATTTGTAATTATCATAACTTTTATGAGGCAGAAATTGTAGTCTCATGAAATCCCATTTAATGTAATAATCTGAGATTTAATTTAGCTGCCATTCTAATTTTTAAAAGTTTCATTTAGTTGAATTTCTGAAGAAAGAATTTAACACTAAAAATGTAAGATCCTAATGTTCTGAATTTTCAAATGAACGAAATTTATTTATTTCTTTTAAAAATTAAATTTTTATTGCAAATATTTTGTGTCACTAACAAAAAAATTAATTACCGAGATTGTAAATGTGAAATTTTAGTTTTAAAATGTTTTTATGATTAGTAATTTATTAAAATACCTTCAACAAAAAATATTTCGTTCATTTCAACGTTCAAAACTTTGGAATCATAAAAATGTTTTCAGTAAGAACTTTTGCTAAATTTAAAATTTAGTAAACAAAAATTCGGTTAATTAAAAATTCTGTCAAATAAAAAATTTACCAAATTATAAATGATTATTAATTAAATAGTCTTTAATGATTATATTTTTATTTAGGTTACATATTATTTAGTCGAATTTTTATTCAGCACAATGCTCTCTAAATGTTAATTAGTAAAAATGTTGACTAATTTCAATTAGTGACTGACTTTTTGCTTTTGAATTAGTAAATTTTACTAATAAATAGTAATTTCTACTAATTTATTAGTAATGTTTACTAATTCAAAAAGCAAAAAGTCAGTCACTAATTCAAATTAGTAAACATTTTTACTAATTCAAACCTAGAGAGTGTTTAATCAACTTTATTTAAATGAAATTCTTTTAAATTAAAATTAAAAGAAGTGAAGATAGTAGCCGCACGGTCTACGTACTCAACTCGTGCCTCTTTGCTGTTTAGGGTTCGATCCCCAATAGGAGAAAGCGATTTTTTATTAACACAAAACCCGTCAGTAAATCAGTAAAAATAACGTAAAAAGAGATTTGTTTTAATTGCCCCTTGGGAAATAAATATCTGATAAAAAAAATACGAACAGAGAGGGGGATGGTTCGAGAGAAAGCGAGAGAGGGAGTCATTTATTTAGAAGACGAATTTTCGGTCAAGTGTGGTAAGCGCGAGCGCACATTCGGCGTCAAACTATTTCCATGTACTCTCGTACCTTCAATGACAGTTTAAGTATCTCGTCAATCACTGGAAGAAGCAAGACCTGGGATAGACATTCTATATTCTAGAGAGTGAAAGAGAGAGGGAGAGAGTCGGAATCGTTTGCGTCACGGGCTTTTGCAAAAGTGGGTGGGTCGAGTCGAAGTATAACTCACAATGCGCGCGGGAGGTTGGAGGAGAACCGACACACCGTGGCAGTTAGGCGCACGTGAGCTGCACTCTCAATAACATCGCATATTCTAACCACCTGAGAAGAAATCTACCTTCGACATCGCCATTGGCATTTTTGATCTGTCTTTTTCTACTTTTCAACTTCTTTTCCTACTTTTCAACTTTTCTTTTACTTTTCAACATTTTTTGGTACTTTTTTATCTCTTTTTCTACTTTTCAACTCGTTTTCTACATTGGAATCATTTTACTTTTTTACTTTTTTTCTACATTGGAATCATTTTACTTTTCAACTCGTTTTTTACATTGAAAACAATTTACTTTTCTACTCGTTTTCTACATTGAAATCATTTTACTTTTCAACTCGTTTTCTACAATGAAATAATTTTACTTTTCAACTTATTTTCTACATTGGAATCATTTCACTTTTCAACTCCTTTTTTACATTGAAAACATTTTACTTTTTTACTGGTTTTCTACATTGAAATCATTTTACTTTTTAACTCGTTTTCTACATTAAAATCATTTTACATTTCAACCCTTTTTTAATTTCTTAACTGGTTTTCTACTTTCTAACTATTTTTTTTCTTTTTTAAACCCTTCTTCAATTCTTTAACCATGTTCTTTGTTTTTCAGACTTTTTTGTACTTTTCCACTTTCTATCTTTTTTTACAAACCCTTTTTCTATTCTTCAATAATCTTTTTACTTTTTTAAACCATTTAACTACTCTACAAACTAATTTCTAATTTTTAATCCTTTAACTACTTGACACAACTTTTTGTTTACTTTTCAAACGTCTTTCGACTTTTTTCCACCCGTTTTTCTACTCTTTAACCCTCTTTCTACTTTTTTGAATAGTTTTAAACACTTTTTCTACTCTACAGTCTACATTGAGTATTTTGACCATAATGATAATTTTTTATAATTTATTAATTATAATAAAAATATTTTTTTAATTTTAATTAATTTTTTAATTATTGAAATTATAGATTTAAAAAAAAACAAAATAATATTACACTAAAATTGTAAATCCAAACAAAATAACAGCACAGTATAATAATAATTTGTTTGAAAATCTTTTTCCTTTCGATAGTGAAGAGGAAATTAATATCAATTGTAGTATTGCATAATTATTCGGTTTATGGAAGAAATTATTGAATTATAGTTCCAACTGTGTTTGAATTTAATGGTGATTAGAGTATTATGTTTAGTTAACGGTCAATCACATGGTAGTGTCAATTGATGATGGATATAATTAATAGTAACTGAGCAACGGATAATAGTCAAGATTAATAACGTTCGTAATCAAATTAACTGCTGAATGTTCATTTATAACTGTATACAGTAAGAAACAAAAAAGTAACATCAATTTAAGGAAATATTAAAAGAAACAATTCTAAATAGGTTAATTAATTACAATAAAAAAATAAATTTCATTTCATTTCATTTAAAAATAGGTCAAAAAAAGACAGTAATAAACATTGGATAGTTAAAAAGTAGAAATTAAGTTACTAAAAATTCATAAATAGTATATTTAAAAATGAATTTTTAAATTAATGAAATTCTAATTTAGTGTTTTCAAGATTATATAATATAAAAAATTAAATAAACGAAATTGATTAAAATAAAAAAAATAATTTAATTTATAAATTTAATTCGAGTTTCTGAATCACATAAAAATTAAAAATTCTATTAACTTGATTTTTTACACTAGAAATTATGCTAAATTAAAATTAGTTTAATTAAAAATTCTGCTAATAAAAATCCTACTAAACAAAATTCTGCTTAATAAACATATTGATACAAAAAAATTCCTTAAAATTCGCTTAATTAAACGTTCTGCTAATAAAAATCCTACAAAATTCTACTTAATAAACATATTGATAAAAAAATTCTGTCAATTAGAAATTCCATCAAATAAGAATACTATCTTAAAATTCTGATAAATAAAATTTTGCTGATAAATAAATTTTTTTTTTATTTTGTTAACTAAAAATTCTACTACAACAAAAATTTACTAAATTCAAATTTTTTTATTTTTAAATTCAACTAAATAAAACAATGCTAAATAAAAATTCTTTTAATAAGAAATTTTGTTTGTTAATAACAATGTTAATTAAAAATTCGATTTACAAAGAAATTAATTAATTTTAATTCGATTAATTAAAAAAATCCGAAAATAACAATTTTGCATAGTAACAGTTTTGCTTAAATTATATGGACTGACAAATAAAAGCAGTTATAATTGAAAAATTTTTTAAGCAAAAATATTGTTGAATTTTTCTAATTAAATTTTCACATAACTACAAATTTTGCTAAATATAAATTTTATTAATTTTAACTTCTGCTAAATAGAGACTGTTAAATAAAAAATTCTGCGAAATAAAAAATCTGTTAATTAGAAATTCTGATAAATAAAATGTTATTAACTAGAATGTCTGCTGAATAAAAGTTCTTTTAATTTAAACTTTACTTAACAATAGAATTTCTGCTAAATAAAAATGTTTTTAGAAATCCAGTAAAATATAATTTTTGACTTTTCAACGCCCAGCGGTTTTGATCGAAACCACTTTTGATTTTAAACCTTAATAACTTTGACAAAAATTAAAATATTTTTGATTTTCAAAAACCCAACACCCACAAATTTATTCTACTTTGTAAAAAAATTTATAGTGCAATAAAGAATTAACAATCTTTTAATTTTTACAATAATAAAAAAAGTATATTTATGGCAAGATATTCAACAAAAAATTACAGAATCGAAAATTAAGTAAAGCTGAGATAATAAAAACGGCCACTTGGGGGTTTTTGAGGTCGCTGATTACAAATCCGAAGTCATTTTTACAAAATAAAAATAACGGTCTAAAAAAATAACGAAAATTGCACATTTCTAAAAAAAAGTCAGGCTTTAAAGGGTTAACAAAAAATTGTCCCAAAAGTGAATTCTCTAAAGCAAAATAATTTAGCGAACTAAGAAAATCGGTAAAGACAACAGCAAAAATTTAGATCGAGATTTAGTAGACAATTAAAAACTGTTTTCAAAAATTATGAAAAAATTTACAAAATTATAATATTCCGTTCTTTCTTTTTCCATAATTTTAATTATGGATTTAATTTTTAATTAATTAATTAATTTAATTTTTTAATTTAATTTTAACCAACTTAAATTGAAATAATTTTTAAAAAAACAATACAAAAATATATTAATTGCAAAATTTGTACAGCGAATATATAATAGAGTAAGAGAGAAAGAGGGAGGGAGAGGGGAGAAAGAGAATACGCAACAATGATAAAGATTGTGTTGTTATCAAATTACGAACTGAATAAAGAGAAATAACAGTACCTAATGCATCAGGAGGGAAAATCAAAGCTTTGTGAAATCGCTTAATTTATTGATAATAAACCAGTAGGACGATTCTATTTGTTAGACGTATAGTGCGCTTATTTTCCAGTTGCTCTCTCAATATTGCGTACACGTTTTAAAGGCCATGGCACTCGGTAATTATATACCATATGAACTCGGCTTTTCGTAGGGTGAGGAGAGTGAAATGCTGTTTGTCACTCTCAATCGTTTGTTCATATAATCCTCTCTCTACTCATTTCACTCCAAAATAATACTACTCACATTCACCAATTTTCGAGTGCAGATTTTTTTTTTGTCTTTTTTCTTTTATCGGAATTTTTCCATTTTATATTGTGGTGTATAGAACTAAATTGAAGGAGAATTTAGTTAACGATTGTTGAGAAATAATTGAAAGTTTAGTTTTTTCTATAGTTACAAAAGTGACTGCAAAACAATTGGACAAATTAAACTATTCAAAAAAAAAAAAAAATCTGTTGAATTTAAATTGTGAATAAAATAAAATATTGGAATTTAATAACTATACTATAATAATTACTTATAATTGTTTTTGATAATAATTAGTGTTTGATTAACTAGAAAATACTAGGCGTCAAACGCGATAGTCAATTTATTAAAATTATATTATACAAGGTATAAAATTTTTTTTTTTTTAAAATCGACTTCAATTTTTTAATAATTTCAGATTCAAAATTAAAAAAAAATTAACTAATTAGTTATGTTTAGAGAGTAGAAAAAATAATTTCTAATTACAATGAAAAAAAAATTTATTTGATTCAAATAACCGATTACTTGACTATTATCGAATAAATATTTACTTGAATCAAATAATTTTCAGTTTCAGTCAATTAAATGGTATTTGCATCCAATACTAAAATAATTGGTCCAAATAATATTCGATTGATTGAAATTAAAGTGAATATTTATTTGATAATAAACAAGTAATCGGTTATTTAAATCACATAAATTTTTTTAACTGTACGATGTGTGAATAAATTTAACACTTAATTATATTTAGAAAATTAGAAAATAGGACTATTGGAATGTAAAATATAAAATCTCTATTATACTTAACTTTTATGAATATATATATTTATATGTGTGTGTATGTATGCAATAAATATGACATACAAGCAATGTACACTTGATTTTCAAGCGGTAATGCATATTGATTATTTATAGTTGGCGCACACACAATTGGAACAAACAGCATTAAAATAATAATAGAACACGAAATTTATAGTTGATTGTCCAAAATTTATGCACTGATTACTGAGGTGGATTGAATCAATTATGAGATTATGAAGAAATGCCTATTAGTTAGCAATTTGGTTTTGGCATATAAAATAATTGATTGCCATTTCTGTTTAAGAATTCATATGTCCACAAACATTGTAATGTATTAATAATAATTAATTGATTTTAAATTTCTATCACAAGCAAATTTACCTTATTTATCATGAAATTTCTATGTACTTGCATATTGTATTCGCCTAACTAACTGTTTCCAATTAATTTTCTAAACCTTTCCTTTTAATCCTTTTCCAAATTCAACAATATTTTTTACCTAAAAGCAAACTTTTAAAGAATTTTTTTTTATTCTTTTTTTACTGTTCTTAATTGTAATTAAATTACAGTTTTATTGAGCATATCAAATGGATATAAAAAATGTATTCAAATTGTTGCCCAAATTGTCATATTTATTTAATTTTATATTCTCTTAATTTTACATCCTTAGAAAAACTGTGATTTAATTAATATGTAAAATTAACATGTAATTAAAATATATAATTAATACGTAATTAGCATACAACTAATTAATACGTAATTAACAAAAGTACTATTTAGGGGAACGTAATCAAGGTTGGACCATCTTAGAACATTTTTTATAACTTCTTTTAAAAATAAATTTAGTCAATTATTTTTTTACTTATTTTTGCTAAACATTTACTTAGAAAGGGGTAAAAACTATCAACAATAGAAATTGAAATAGTTGTTCGGTTTCAGTTTCAATAGATACTTAACGTTACTATATTAATTTTCCTACACTGAGAAAACGTTATTCTTAATTTAATTTTAAAAAATCAATTTAATTAAAAAAAATCATTTTAAGGGATTTTGTTTAATTGAAATTAGTTTGTAAGCTTAATTCCAATATATAGAAAATATCTACTGCTTCGATTCAAAAGTATTATTTGTTTGAAAAATTATATTTAAATCAAAAATATTTTCTGTTTTGGCTTAAACGAAAAATATGATTAAAAATTGTATGTTTAATTCAAACTTAAAAATCGATTATAAATAATTAAAAATTAACCACAACTTATGTTTAAATTAAATATATTATTTTTTTAAAAGAACCAAAAAAATATGTTTCAATTAAACATAAATATTTTCGACTGTATAGCAAAGATATTTTAAGTTTAATTGAAACAAAATATATTTAAATGTTAAATCAAATAAATCGTTTTCTCAGTGTAATACATAACGAAAGACAAACAGAAGGAAAAGAAGAAGATACAAAAATAAAAAAAAATAAAAAAATAAAAAGAGGAAATTTTTGGCCAAAAAAATTTTTCTCAATTGATAACTAAAAGAACAAGAATAATTAGGAAGAGAAAGAAGAATTTTTAAAAGATGGAAAGAAGACATACAAAGAAGAGAGAGAGAGCAAATGAGAGAGGAGAAAGGAAACGAAAGGGGATGAACTGTGACCTTTGCCCTAAGGCATTGGCTTTCTCTAGGGTAGTCGAAATCGAGGAAGTGACGCTAAGCTAAGTGAGTCTGATTTGTGCAAACTCTAGTTCTGGAGCAAACTCGCTGCCTCTTTGCTGACTTCTCTCTCTCTCGCTCTCTCCCTCTCTCTACCTCCAAACCCTTTCTTCATCCCTGTGCGCCCCAGATTTCATATTCATCGACTTCCGGTTAATTAAGATATTGATTCCGGGTCGCTAGTGGTTTAGATCCCTGTTAACTTTCCACCTCATGCCCCACACACAACCCTTATGTGCAGGTGCATTTGCACAAGTATATTTGCAGGCAACTCAGTTTGCTTATATATACATGCAGTTCCTTCCTTTGGGTATTAAAATCTCAAGGAAAATCCTCATTCGTTTTAATCAACAAACAAAAGGAAGATGGTTTGATATTATTTCTGGTGTTAATAGTCAACTTATTAGAGCGTTCTTTTCTTACTCTAAAGCTCTGACATTTTCAATACGTGCTCTCTAAATCTGAATTCGTAGAATTCTACTAAGAATTAGTAAAATTTTACTAATTTTTAATAGTTTTCATGAACGACTTTTCATCTTTTTAATTAGTAGAATATTACTAATGTTTGAGTATAATTCTACTAATTGAAAGTCACTTTTTCACTAATTGAATTAGTGAAACTGTTTTATCGACTATTAGTAAAACAGTTCTACTAATTGTTAGTAGAATTCTAATAATCAATTATTATTATTATTATAAAATATTAATAAAACAGTTCTACAAATTGTTAGTAGAATTCTATTAATCAATTAGTAACGGTCTACTAACAATTAGTAAAATTTTACTAATTGTTAGTAGAATTATTACTAAATCATTTAGTGGACGACATTTCACCATTTCATTACTAACTTTCTACTAATTCAGATTTAGAGAGTGCATTAGCAACTAATTATTTACTAATTAATTAAATTAAACTACTATCTAAACAGTATCTATCTATAAACTAATTAGCAGAAAAATTAGTAATAATTAGTATCAAAATTTTATTAAAAAATTAGTAGAAGTAACTATTTTTATTGGTCAGATTTACTAATTTAAAAGCAAAAAGTCAATCAAAAACACTGGCACACAAAAAAAATTTTTTTTTTCCAAGACACTACAATAGTATATTTCTATGTATTTTGGCCCCCTGAATCTTAATCCTAAGTCAGAATTGTTAAACTGATTTTTTTAGTTAAACTAAGAAAAAAACTCAAAAAACCAAATTAAAATAACAGAAATGAAAAAAAAAATTTTTATAACACTACAGTAGTATATTTCTATGTATTTTTTCCCGCTGAATCCGAATTTAAAGTCAGTATTGAAAGAATTGCTAAAAATTTTAAAATAATCAAGAGAGTATGCTGAGAAAAACAAATTAAAGTCAAGAGATTCAACTGTTTTTTACTTGTACACTAGATTAGTGTTTTTTCATTATTGCATACTCTTTCACATTCGAGTTTTTCAGCACTTTTGATTGAATTTAAAATTTTGAGCCACTTTGAAAATCTGCCTTCGAAATCAAAGTGAAAAACTACACGTAAATACATTAGTATAGTGTCCCAGAAAAAATTTCCTTTTTTCATTTTAAATCGCGTTTTCATCATTTTTTTTATTTTATCTCAAAATTTTGAGCAAATCTGTTAATTGCGACTTTGAATTCGGATTCAGCGTGAAAAAATGCATAGAAATATACGACTGACGTGTCATAAAAAATTTTTTTATTTATCTTTCTTTGAATTTGGTTTTTGAGTCGTTTTTTTAGTATATCTCAAAATTTTGAGCAAATCTGTTAATTGTGACTTTGAATTCGGATTCAGCGTAAAAAAATGCATAGAAATGTGATAATATTATAATGATATATTGTAGAGTCTCTGCCAAAAAACATTTTTTTGTTTGGTTGTGTAATTGAAATTAGTGTCCATTTTTACTAATTCAAATTTAGAGTAGTAAAAATGTTTACTAAATTCGAATTAGTGACTGATTTTTTACTCTTAAATTAGTATATTTTACTAATAAGTAGTTATTTCTATCAATTTTTTAGTAAAATTTACTAATTAAAGTTCAGAAAGTAGTAAACATATTTACTACATTTAAATTAGACTAACTTTAGTAAACATATTTACTACATTTAAATTAGACTAACTTTTTAGTTTCAAATTAGTAAATTTTACTAATCATCAATAATTTCTACTAATTTATCAGTAATTTTTACTAGTTCAAAAGCAAAAAGTCTGTCCATTAAGTCAAATTTAGAAAGTAACTAGTATTCAATCAGTATTTATTTAGTATTTAATCAGTAACTAATTATTTCCTAACAGCTAACTTATCTGTAATATGTAAGTGATTAATTAGTAGCTAATCGAAAGAAACGAATTAGTTTTAACTACAAATTTTCAATTTTTACTTTTTATGACTAATGATGTTCTCAAAACTAATACTAATTAATTTGTAAGGTAGAATTTACTAACATAATTAAAAAACTTATTCTTTTGGTTGAAAACAGGTCTAATAAAACTTTTATTATCGTAATATTAGTAACTTTTTGACGACTAAATTAGCAGCTTTCATAAAATAATTTTATATATTCGACTCAAAATTAGTATCTGCTTGTTTCCTAATGTATTTAATGGACAAATCACTTTTAGGATAAACTAATTTAAACTAACTCTTAAATTTGAATTTGTTAAAATATTTACTAATTTTAATTGGTGTCTGACTTTTAGCTTTTTTAGTAGATTTTGCTAATAAATATTAGTTTCAGCAAATTTATTAGTAAAACGCTTACTACACTGAAAAAAAAATTTATTTGATTCAAATAACCGATTATTTGATTATTATCAAATAAATATTTAATTGAATTAAGTAATTTTTATTTGAATCAAATATTTTAGTATTTGAATCAAATAAATATTTACTTGAATTAAGTAATTTTTATTTGAATCAAATATTTTAGTATTTGAAGCAAATATTATTTAATTGATTCAAATAAAAATTATTTGATGCAAGTAAATATTTATTTGATAATAGTCAAATAATCGGTTATTTGAATCAAATAAATTTTTTTTCAGCGTACAACTCAAAAACCAAACAGTCTGTTACTAATTTAATTTAGCAAACATTTTTATTTTTTCTTTCACTAATTTTACTAATTACAATCAAGAGAGTAGTGAAGAATGAAAAATAATTAACAGGTAGGAATATCAACTTTTTTAAAGAAACTACTACATCATTTAGAGAAAATACTACATCATTTAGGGAAACAACTACTTTTTTAGCAATACTAGCTATTTATTTAATATGACCCCTAATTTGTAGCAGAATTATAAATTTACTATTTCACTACGATAATTAGTTATTAATTTATAGGCACTACAATTTCGGTTAGTAATATTACTAATTAGTTTAGAGACTGCTAATTCGTTTAGTAGTTCTACTAACTCGATTAGTAGCACTGCTAATTTATTTAGTAGTTCTACTAACTCGATTAGTAGCACTGCTAATTTATTTAGTAGTTCTACTAACTCGTTTAGAACTACTACTAATTTATTTAGCAGTTCTACTAATTCGTTTAGCAAACATCAAAAAAAGTAAAACAGTAAACAACTAAAAATTAGTAAAAACGCTTGCTATCGAACTTATCGATCATTTTTCATTAGTCAAAAAGCAACTAATTCAGTTTCTGCGAATACCGAAACAATTATTTCGATATTAAATCGAATACTAAGTATTAAATAAACTTTTAATAGAATTAAAAACCCAGAGAGAAAAATCCAGCAAGACAATTGAACCACTGGAAATACGTTATAGATTTACGAATATTTCGGATTGTAAATACAACCACGTAAATGCATCTACATGACAATAATAAATACTAAAAAAAAAGGAGTGAAAGGATTGGGGTTGGGAGAAGGGGAGGGGGCTGGGGTATTGGCGAAGTATTAGTCTGTTTGAGCGATCATCCACCCCGTTGTCATCATCGCCTCCCTTTCGAAGTGAGAACGCGTACTAAGCAGACATTTAAATTCAACGACACGTAGCTTGGGTGTCGGTGAAAGGCTTTTTTCCTCTCTCTCTCTCTCTCTCTCTCTCTCTCTCTCTCTTTCTCTCTCTATTTCTCTTTTGCTGATAGCATATAGGTATATCAGTGACAATCTCAAGTTGAGAAAAAAAAGTGAAGAAAAATAAATTTTTTTCTCTTCTTCAGAAAATCTCTCTAAAGTTAACTCGAATCATGATTCAGGATCTGTTTATATTTTCCAAGTCCAATGTTTAATGATGTGAAAAATTGTCCGATATGCAATATCGATAGGTGAGCAGGCTAGGCGTTACAGGTAGGTAGGTAATGTAATGTATATGTGTATATATTGGTGACATTATAGAAATATTCCATCACGTTGAGGGTACCGACCTATGAAGTGTCGGGGGCACATTTGGATTTATTCATGGATCTCTTACTTTTTTTTTATTCTCTCTATCTCTCTTATCATTTTTTTTTTTTGCTCCCTTTCTTTCACCCTCTCTTCCTCATTTTCTTCGAGTTTCCTTCTCCCTTTTTTCCTCTTCTGTGCCTCTCGAGTCGCTCTCAAGATGTCTCGTTGTCGACGAAAGTACCTCGTTCCTCCTCTTCTTTTTCCCAACAACTGCCTACTTCTATCCTTATCTTTGTCATCTTCACTTCTTTTATTTTTATTTTCACAATTTTTTTTTTGCTTTCTCTCTTATTCAATTTTTACCTTTATTTTCTACTTTTTTTTGTTTTCGTTTTACACTTTTTTTCAGATTCTCATAAGATTAGGAAAAATAAGAGGGTGGGGAGGGGGTATAATTGGATGTAATTTTCGTTCATTTCTGTTGGGGGTTTTTAATTATTTTTACTGTATCTTAATCTATATTTTTCGTTTAGCAGATTACTGGTTCGCTGAATTTCCATTTAGAGAAATTATTATTTAAAAAACGTTTTGCCTCTAGGATCCTTATGTGAATGTATGTTGAAAAGATGTAAGATGGTATCAAAAAAAATTTTGATGTTGTTAATATTTTTTAGTTAATTAATTTTTCTTAAACAAAGCCCTGATGATGGCACTCAATTAAAGGCCGAAACGTTGACTGAGAAATAATAATAAAGATGATGGAAAAATATTAACAACATCAAAATTTTTTCTGATACTATCTTACATCTTTTCAACATGCAATCACATAAGGATCCTAGAGGCGAAACGTTTTTTAAACATCATTTTTTCCGAAAAGAAAGGATCGAAAAATTATCTATTAACAACATTGAAATTATTATTATTTAAGTGGATATTTTTTCAGTAGAATTTTCATATTATTGAATTTTTATTTCATGGAATATTTACACAGAAAAAAAAATGTTTTCAATTTTAGACGATTCCTCTTCTTTTGCAGCATTTTTTTCTCTTACATATGGACACTAAATTTTTTTTCCTTATTGAGAGGATTTTCCTCTTTCATACTTTCTATTAAATGTCACTTTTTAAACAGTTTGAAGCTGTGTTAAAAAAACAGAAAACAACTTTAAAATCTTCTAAAATTTATTTCAATTTCAGAAGAATAGTTCCAATTAAAGAAGAAAGATTAAAATTTATCTTTTATTGAAAAAACTGACAAATATAAACAAAAATTCCTCTTTTTTGTAGATCAATATTCGTGTATTGAAAATAAAATGTCAAAATAATTGTTAAGAAAAATTTTCATCTAGATTTGATATTTTATTTTTTTCGGTGTATAAGTAAATTTTTTCGTTAACAGATTTTTCATTTAGCAGAATTTCTCTTTAAGAGAATTGACATTTAGAAGAATTTGCAGATAATAGAAATTACAATTGAAGGAATTTCTAATTAACATAATTTTTTATATCGCATATTGTAGTTGAAAAAGAAATTTCTATTTTTCAGTGCCATAATTCAATTTTGGTCAGTCAGTGTAAGGATCTAAAAATACTTCAATTTTAAAAATTGTTTTTTTAATTATTATTTAATCTGAGTGAAAATTTTTTTTTATTCTAGATTTTATGAATTTTTTTTTTATTTTTATTGTCAGACAGTTCAAGAACAAAATAATAATTAATTTCAAAAATACTTTTCTTTATCCATTTTTTAATTAAAATTAAATTCTGGTTTTTTTCAGTGAAATAATTCGATTCCATTCAGACAGACTGAGAAAGAATATAAATATAAAGTCAAAATAAAACTCAGAGTAAAAAAATGGCAAAATCTTTAAAATCAATGTGAGTGTAAAAATCAAAACAAAAATAAAAGTCGAATTGCAAAAACAAACTAAAATTTTAAATACAGTTTAAAGTGAATACTTACGTGTAATCGACAAAGAATAATTTAAACTCCAAATGAAAAGTTGTAATATAGAAAAGTAGTAATTTTTAAAAATTGTCAGTAAATTTCTTTTAGCAAAAATTCTCATTATCAGAACATTTAATAAAGAGAATTTCTTATTAATTGAAATTTTATTTATCAAGTTTTTTAAATAATATAATTTTACTCAGCTGAAATTCTAGTCTAGTGGAATTTTAATTATCGGAATTTTCAGTTAGAACACTCTCTAGTTAATATTATTTTAAATATTTTTATTTACGGTAATTGCTAATTAACAACATTCAGTATTTACCACAATTCCCAATTCAGAAAGCTTCTAGTTTTCACAATTTCCATTTAACCGATTTTTAGTTAATCCAGAAAAATGTGGTTTCTTAAACACTCGCATAGCTGTTTGAATACTTCTATTTAATCCACGGAGAAAATTGATTCGCCCAATTAAATACTTCTTGCAATAAAATTAAAGATCCCTGGCAATTAACGAAACGAAATGGACGAAATTTGTATATTCCACTTTAAACATTCAAAAAGGATCATAAAGTCAAACTCAAAACACATTCAAAAGGTGAATCGAGTTTTGGGTTTAATTATGTGGATTTCCATTTGCAGAGTTGCTTTAACTTTTGTATAAGTTCTAATGAACTAGTAATATTGGTTGGCACATTCAAAGTTTGACAATCACACCTACCTCAAAAAGCCCTAGAGATCCATTTTGGATTCATGAGAGACAAGAGACGGGGAGAGAGTGAGAGAGAAAGAGAAAAGAGAGGGGTGGGGGTAAGCACTCTAACCTTATTAAAATGACCAGAAAACTGATTCACTCCTTATCTTGCCGCACTTCCGAATTGTCGGAAATGATGCGGTGATTTAGTTAAGAATGTTTTTGCGATTCGATTTGCCGTATAACGAGGGCTCGAACGTGTTCCATATAACGATGGCTTTCAGGTGCTCGAGTGTCGTATTTTACCAATAAAAGGACTCGAGTCGGCAAAGTACGGTCGATCAAAAGAAGCAGACAAAACGAGTAGAGTGAACGAGAGAGAAAGAGAGAGAGAGAGAAAGAGCGAATCGAGTGACAGTGATGCACGCGAACTGCAGACAAGAAAAGAGTCGAAAATGTAGACGTAGAAAACGGTGCGATAAGGACGAAAAAGGTCAAGATAAAAATAAATCTCGAATTTCGAAAAGAAGATAATTTTTTTTCAAGTAAATTAAAAATAGTGTTCTTGAGCTCTAAACACGGTATTTAATTTATTATTATTATTATTATTATTATTATTATTATTATTATTATTATTATTATTAATGTGTGAATCACATTTTTTATTCATAAATTACACGTCGGTGAAGTTCGCAACGTTTATGATCAACGATTAAATAAAAAGGTTGCCCTACCAAAAAGAATAAAACTTTTTGTTCATAAATATTTGTTCGTAAATCATTATTCAAAAAAATAAACGTACCATTTTTTTTACAAAATTTTATAAAAATTTGCTATAAAGAATATTTTTTCAGAAATCATTGACTGTAAACGTTTTGAACTTCACCAATGTTAAATAACAACTTTCCTTTCTTGAATCCACAAAATAAAATAGAACAATATCAAAGAAACTAAAATTTAAATTAAGGCAATTCACCTGTTAACTAATTAGCTAATCAATTACACAGGCCAACAAAATTTAATTCAATTTACTTTCCATGAATCAGATAATACTTTTCCGAAGGATTTCGACGTGCTGAATCCGAATCTAACCTTAAAAAAAACCCATCACGTCAGGTTTTCGAGATATTTTAACCTAAAAGTGCGAAAAACCTGTTTTTAGTTATATTTGATGTCATGTAACATCAAGAGATAATTTTTTTCTCTGAAAGGTCAATATTGAGCCTGAAAGTACTACTCTTTGCCTTTAATATTCATTTTGAAAATTAAAAAAATCTTCATTTGTTTCTGAGTAATCGTTCATTGAATTTTCTGAGTTTGGTGAATTCTTCGACAACTGAGTAGAAACAAAGAAATTTTGATAATAAAGCAGAATTTAACTAGAAACATCTAAATTTTAAATGGTTCTGAGGATTTTCGATATAACTGAATATGAATACAATATCAGATTCACAAAATTAAAAATGGCGTATACAATATAGCAGACGATTTATTTTAAATTGATTGTATTTCCCTAAGATACGTAATTTTTAATTCTGTCAATCTGATATCGAATTCGTATTCAGTTATATTGAAAATCTTCAAAACTATTTAAAATTTAGATGTTTATAGTTAAACTCTGCTTTATTATCAAAATTTCTTTATTTCTACTCATTTTTCGATGAATTCGACAAACTGAGAAAATTCAATGAACGATTACTCAGAGACAAATGAAGATTTTTTAAATTTTCAAAATGGATATTAAAGGGGAAGAGCAGCACTTTTAGTAGCAAGATTGACCTTTAGGAGAAAAAAATTATCTTTTGGTGTTACATGACATCAAATATAAGTAAAAACAGGTTTTTCGCACTTTTAGGTTAAAATATCTCGAAAACCTGACGTGATGGGTTTTTTTTAGGTCGGATTCGGATTCAGTACGTCGAAATCCTTCGAAAAAGTATTGTCTGATTCTTGGAAAATAAATCTTGTCGGCCTAGGTTATTATTTACAACTATAAAAAAAGTCAACATACTTTTTTGAAACGGTTTAATGATAAAATAATTTGCAATAAATTTTTTTTTCAAAAACTTCAATTATTATCGTAAAAGAGGCTAATTTCGCTCAATTTTTTAATTCTTTTTTAAATAACTTCAGGAAATGATGAAAATAAATATTGGCACTGAAAATATATAATCTCTAACCCTTTCACTTTCCTATTGCTGCATATAGAAATTAAAATATGTGACAGAAAATTATTCATAAGCCGTTTTGTTGTGAGCGACTTTACCTTTAAATGAGGGTAAATTCACTCACCATTATTATTCTGGCAAAATATATTATAATCTGCAAAAATAAAAGTAAATATTCTTTAGAATCAATAAAGAAAAAAATTAAGTACAATGTCCAAAGTTATTGGAATAAATATTTAATATTGTTTTATCAATCAGTAATTATATTCAATCATTCAATTAAACGTACTCATAACCGTAAAAATACACCCAGAGAAAAAGATTATTTAAACCAAATGTATTTTTTTTACTTATATAAACGTATATTTGTCTCAGAACCAACTAGACTTTTTATTTGTTTTAAATAAAATTTTTATTTGAAATAAATAAAACATATATTTGAGTTAAATAAAATTTTATTTAAACCAAATAAAATTTATTTAAAACAAATAAAAAGTCTAGTTGGTTCTGAGACAAATATACCATTTCTCTGGGAGTAAGGTTAAGTTTGACAGTTTAGTGCTTAAACCGTTTTAAATCTTTTAATTTTCGGTTATAAGAGTACTATTATTAAAAAAAATGGAATTATAAATTAAAATAATTAACGTACTTAAAATATCCAGGCCCAAACATCTTTTTTGTAGACTTATTTCCTGAGCGAATTTACACCAAAAATTTTGAATTTTTTTTAAATTGATTTTTTGCAGAATCTATTTATTGCTTTTAGTTTTGTGCTTTATGAAAATCAGTTGGCGATACAGGAAATGTAATGTTCAGAAGGATTCAAATTAAAAATTTTGAAGCTAAGCTTTATTATCTACGTTTTCATACTACTTGTTCAATATAAAAATTACTAATTTGTGGTTTAAATATCATTTTTATTGAAAGTTATCAATGAATCTGCTGCAAATAAATTTTTAATTAAAGTTTACTATTTATATGAACCAAAACAATTGTAAATCTTAAATATTTCTGTCTAAAAAGTATGTTAATCGAATTTTAAAAAAGTAGATATCTGTTGAGCGAATTTACCCTAAATGAGCGAAATTAGCCTCTCTTACGGTTCAGTCATAAACAATAAAAATTTGTCGCTGAAATTCAACTATTTAATAATTGATGATTTGAATAAGAAAAAATTTAGACCCAAAGAAAAACCGTTTTTATTTAAAAACACGTCTTTCTATTTCTCAGGTCACTGGAAATTTGCTAAAAAAATTTTAAAAATTCAAAAGCGACTAAATTTTTTACAACTTTGTTCTACTCGAAAAAAATTCCCTTCTATTTTTCTTCTCAAAAAGTTCCTCCTCCGTTTCTCTTCCGCTACTTCAAGACTTATTGTATACGCGAATTTACATTTTTAAATGAATAATTCCCGAAAAGAATAAAATTATTTTCAGAATTTGTTTTGTCTGTATTAAACAATTTTTATGTTCTTATGTAATAAATAATTTTTCTATTTTTTTGTAATAAATGATGTTTAAATTTTTGGGTAATAAATTATTTTTCATATTTTTGTATATTAAATTAATTTCATATCATTATTACAAAATGAGTAATTGACTAACTGTTATACATGATTGTTATATAATAAATAATTACGATTTTAATTATTATACACTGAACAATTGTTAAAAAATTTTTATAAACTTTTTTTTGAGTTGAAAAAGAATCTTTTGAACGGTAATTTTTCATTCATATTCAAACTTGATTTTTCTCAAATGAAGATTGAGAATCACTGGATAGTTAAATCCTGGCTGGATATGACGGTTTCGAAAAGGGAGATGAAGGGGGGGGGGAGACGAGAGGGAGGAAACGGTCGCCATTTCCTGGTGACGCAAAGACGCTCACAAACCCACGTTCCTTCAACGAAAGCTGAATCCCACTTACCAGAAAGTCCATTCCCGGAATATTCGAAAAGTCGACTCTCTCTCTTTCTCTCTCCCTTCTTAAATATCGTTACAATCAAGAGAGAGAAGAGAGTATCACGTGATAACTATTGCCCTGCCAAATCGTCGACTCCCTTTTTATCCACTTTTGGAAATTTTTTATCCCCTACAGTCAGAAGTGTAGGAAAGGTGCAAAGGATAGCGATACTTAAGGACAGAATCAGAAGAAGAAGAAAAAGACGAGAATACTGATAAACGTCACTTTTGTAAATAGTCTACTATTTTTTTCTGGAGAAGTCTTCATCAGTTGAAATGAGATTACAAAGGAAAGAAAAAAAAATTTGTAGTTTGGAAAAAGTGGATTACAAAGTTCCAGACATGTGATTTTGTAATTTTAACTTTCGATTTGACTTTCACTTTTACTTTCGTTCTCATTTTGACTCAGTTTTTGACGTTTACTGTTACTCTATAACAGTAAAATAATTCGATTGTGGTCAGACACTATGAAAATTATTTTTTTCATTCATTTTCCAATATTATTTTTTTCAATAAATTATATTTTCATTTTTTGCACAAAACGAATGTTTAGACATGAACTAATAATTTAAAATTAAATTATATTTTACATTACTAAATTTCAAAACTAAAACTCTAATTCTGTATTTCTAACATTTTCTGTCCACATTGAAAATACTTTCTTTCAATACAAAAAAGGGCAATTCTTTAAGCAAGGCAAATGAGTAAAAATCACGTAGATGCAATAAAATAAACGGTTTGCATTTTTGAAAATTATCACATCTTATGACTTGGCCACACAAGGGTACCTTTGATATCTGGGTTTTATAGCTCTCTGTACCTAGCCCTTGCCTAAAGGATCGTACTTTTGAAACAGATCTTATTTTTAAGTAAAAACCTTAAACCATGTTGACACATTTTTTGTAAAATTTATATTTTTCTAAATTATGAGAAAACCAACGTTGCCAAATATCGGCCTTTTCGGTCAGCAATAAGGTCCAAAAAGTGTGAGGCTTGGGCAGTCAGTCGTCGGACAGAAACGAATAATGATCCTTCGGCTTATTATGAATTAAAATTCTAATGGCTTAATAATTGAAGTTAGTTTCCCTATATTCTAATTATTTATGAATTTTTTATTTAAGAACTTTGGTGTAACTAATTTCTTGAACCTTTTATTTCAAACCAAGAAAAATTAATTTTTTCTCTTTTTGAATTATATATTTGAAATTGAACTTTAACTAAACAATGAATCATTTTAATTTGCCTAAAACTGATTGAAATTTGTTCAAAATGTGATCGAAACCTAAGTATGTTTCCCTGTATATACACGTATTTATAAAAATCAAATATTATTTTTTGAAAATCGCATTTTAAAATAAAAAAAAATCAAGAAAGGAAAAAAAAATTAAAAAGTAATTATTCCAATCCAAATAGTTCCTAATGACGTGAAATAATACAAAAACTGGAGAAATGAGAATTTTATTACAATCTCTATATCTATAGATAAAAGTAAATTGAAATAATTTATATGAACAAATGATGCTCGCGAGTTTGGAGCTACTAATCTCTATAATACGTTTGGAGATGGGTGCATCGTGCATAGTAAATGGATCGACAAATATTTGCTGGCTTTTGGCAAACAATCAAACAAACAGGAACTGTTCGCCATGTTCGAACGCTAAATGTTAGTTAGTGTAACTCAGGTATGTGTCATTTCCATTAGTAGTTGCGGTGATTGTCTGGCCTATAACGGTCTACCTCCCTTTTCCCTACTTCCTCCCCCCACCCCTCGACTCTCCCCCTTACTTTGTCCTAAGTACACAATACCGGCCAGCAAACTTGTTCCACCTGAGTTTGCCTGTGATGTTTCACCTGGCTCGAGTACCTACAAGTGACGTGATGCGATTGTCAACTCTACGGTGTATTCATCGCTTTATATTTCCTCCCACTTCCCACCCCCTTTCATCCCCGTCACCTCTTGTCCCCTCCCATAACCATTCTGTTTACTTTTTTCCTCTTTTGTCTTTTATTAATTCTATTTTCCATATTTACAAATCTTTAATCTTTCGACGGATTATTTTAATTATCGACGAATTAAAGCATTCACGGTAAATCGTTAGGTATTAAAATAACACCAAAAAGGATTAAAATAATCCAATTTAGTGTTATTTTAATCCATTTTGGAGTTATTTTAATACCTAACGATTTACCGTGTTGCAGATTATTTTAATCCATTTTGGTGTCAATATAGTAACAATATAGTTAATCGTGAGGTGTTAAAAAGTGTTGCAGATTAAAGTAACTCCAAAAAGATTAAAATAATCAATTTTGTTGTTATTTTTTACAATAAATTAAATTTTAGTTTATTAAATTGTTTATAACTATAAAACTCGGAGTGATCGATTTCTTCATATTTTATACTTTCTAAAACTAAATCAGTGACTCTATTCTCGCGATTTGAATCAGTGAAATTTAACTAAGGATCAGCTAAAAACAATTAAAATTTGAGACAAATTTCACTGATTGGCCAATTAAAAAATAAATTAAATTTTCAATATGTGTGATTAAAATTTCCAGTAACTTTTTTATGAGTCAATCAGTGAAATATGACTGAAATTTCAATAATTTTCAACTGATTTTCAGTGAAATTTCACTGATTCAAATCGCGAGAATAGAATCACTGATTCTTAGTCTTTTACTGATTCAGATTTGGAGAGTAATAATTAAACACGACCAAGTAATAAAGTCATTATTTTATACTATAAGAATATTATACTTCTTCAAAATTATTTTTATTATTTTAATTTAATTACTATTTTAAAAAATATTTAACTACTATTTTACTTTATATCTATTACTTTTAATAATAATTAGTTAATCAATTTCACGAAATTTCCATTATTCCTAAATTTTTTAAAAAACTGCACTCAAAAAAATTCTTAGTAAATTTGACTACTTTTTAACTACTCTCCTTAGTTCAATAAGTCCCCAAAGATTTTTAAAAACTTGTTTTAACCATCAAAAAGTAGTTAAAATAATTGAGAATGTAGAAAATAAAAACTTCAAATAATATTAAAAAAATACAATTAAATTTTTTCAAAAATATTAATTTCAAAATTCAACTAATTCCAAAAAAATCACTTTATATTTCTTTAAATATTCAATTATAATCTAAAATTTTAACAAAAATTTATTTTTATGAAATGAAAGTCAAGTTTTATTAGAAAATTCTACAAGAATTTAATTATTTAAATTTTAAATGCAAAAGTAAATAAATTATTAAATAATTGAATGTTTCTCAAAATTCAATTCTCATAAAGAATGTAACAAATTTTTTAATAATTCAATTTTTTTGTCAAATTTTATTAAACTTGCTTGAACATAATTACTTTTTTCAAGAAATTCAATTATAATTGAGGAGCAAGTTTTCAAAACTTGATAAATCCAGAATTTCTTATTTCGAGAAAGTGAAACAAATGACTTTCCTCACATAACCAATAGAGTTAATTTTAAAATAAAAAATTTGTGTTAATTTATTTTTACGACCTTGTTTTTATATTTAAGATGTTCTGTTTTTAATTAAACATTATCATAATTAAGTGCTTTAAAGATTTTGATAAATTTTTTCTAATCCAAAACATAAATATTATAAGTCATCTTGGATATGTCAAAATGATTTTAAAATAAAAATTCGTTGTTAATAAAATTTTTTTCTTAAATTTAACAGTGACAGATCGATTTTTGAGGTCCTTAAAATATTAAATTTATGCTTATCTCAATTTTTTTTTAAAAATGTATTTATCAGCTTTTGAAAATTTGCTCCTCAATTGTAAGACAAATAATTGACACGCTGCGATGAGTTTTATGAGAATTTTTAAATTTATTCGTTTACAATTTAATTTTACAAAATTTTAATTATTCGAAAATTCTGCACTTTAATATATATTGAAACACAAAAACTTGAAATGATTTCAATAAAAATACTATTCAACTTTAAAAAGAATTAATTCTACAGAACTTTTTGTCAAAAATATGAAAAATTAAGAATTTCAATGATTTTGGTTTAAAACTTTTTCAGAATTTAATTATTTCTAAAAATCCACGTTAAATTGCTTTTAGTACTTAATAGTGTTGCATTCGAGCGAGGATTAAATAGAATCTAAAATTTTAACTGAAATTCAATTTTGAAACCATTTTTATTAGTATTTTTTACGAGAATTCAATTATTTAAATACAAAAATAAATAATTCATTTATTTCATGTTTCTTGAAACTAAATTCTCGTAAAAAATGTTATCAAACTATTTTTAAATCATTGAATTCTTTGGATGAATTTAAATAAAATTTTTTTTAAGAATAATTACAATTTTCGAGAAATTTGTTTTAAATTGCATTAAAAATAATTAAAATTCTGCAATGAGTTTTTTTAAACTTTAATTTTTAAAAATCATTTTTATTAGTAAATTCTACACGAATTCAATTATTTAAACACAAAAGTAAGTAATTTATTAATTTCATGTTTGTTGAAATTAAATTGTCATAAAAAATGTTATCTACAAATTTTTTAAATCATTAAATTCTTTGGACGAATTTTAATAAGATTTTTAAGAATAAAATTCTAAGATAACAAATATGTTATGTGCAATAAGTTTTATTATTTATGAAAATAATTGAATTTCTAAAAGAATTTTATTATTTATAAAAATATTTGAATCCCTGTAGAAATGTTATTGTTTATAAAAATAATTGAATTATTGCGAAGAAATTCATAAAGAAAATTGTAAGCAATTGAATTCCTGTAGAAATTTTTATTATTTATGAAAGTAATTAAATGTTTGCGTAGAACTGTATTCAAATCTTTTTTTAATAATTGAATTCTTTTGGAAGATTTTATTGAAATATTATAGATATTGAAAATTATGGAATTTTAGAAATTTTTTGAAAATAATTGAAATTTTAACAAGAATTTGATTAAAATTTTGTAAAAAAATTAAATATCAAAGAAGAATTTTATTATTTATTAGGAAAATTAAAATTTTTATGAGAATTTTTAAAAATTTTTGAACACAATTGAATTTAGTAACTATGGTACTAAGTTAGTAACAAACTTACTATTCTCCCTGCAGAAGCTAAATTCGTTGAATTTTTACAATTCGTTGACTTTGGTGTTTTCTTTAAAATAAAATTCCATTCATAGTTAAAAATAACACCAAAATAGATTATTTTAATCCTTTTTAGTGTTAATTTAATCCTAGAGGGATTAAACTGTTACAGATTTTTTAAATCCATTCTGGTGTTATTTTAACACCTCACGTTTTACTGTGAAACTACAATTTTCTGCAATTCACTTTGACGTTGACTTTGATTGTAACTTTATGACTTTAATTTTATTTGAAACTTTAAAAGTCAAAGTTCTTGAAGTTAATTTCAATGTCAATATCCAATCGAATCTTTAGAGTCAAATTACAAAATGCCACCCTTGATAAAAAAAAAATACTTTCCTCAAAACAATTTTTGTTGGAAACACGGTAAATCGTTAGGTATTAAAATAACACCAAAAAGGATTAAAATAATCCAATTTAGTGTTATTTTAATCCTTTTTGGTGTTATTTTAATACCTAACGATTTACCGTGAAAAAATAAAAAAGGGAAAAACGAAAATGCGATGGCAATGTTGCATGAATGCTTTATTTGAAACGATTGTATATACATATAGGGCTTTATAATATTTAATATGTTGGGGGGGAAGGAAGGGGTTGAACTGGTACCCGCAAAGTTGCATAACTCACCAGCTGTGACCCCTATTTCCAACTAATTTTCAGATAATTAATATTTCAGTCGCGGCTTTGTTACGCGCGAGTTAATTTCGATTTGGCCACGTTTCAGTTTCCTGCTTTGGACCAGTACGGTACGGATAAGCCGTTAACCCTTCAACAGTGGAAGTCCACTCATGTGCATTCGTCCGCGAAGTGCGTGTATAATTTATTTCAACCTCGAAACTCAGCACCACTGTTTTGCGATCGTCCACCGTCAGAAAAAGAGAGAGAGAGAGAGAGAGAGAGGTGCAAAAAAGAGTCAAAGACAAAGAAATGCACCGTTCTTTTTTCATGAAGGGAAGTTTAAATTCCAAAAACGCAACTAAACCACCTCATGAGAGAGAAGGAGAGAGAGAGAGAAAGTGGGAGAGAGAAGGAGAGAGAGGAGAGAGGAACCTCTGTGGTTTATATAACAAACAAGTTTAAATTTCATCTTCAAGCAAACTCTACTCTCTCTGTCTCTACTCCACGCTCCACTTTCCTGGAATTCATACTTTATTTTTTACTTTATTATTTAAATGTTCCCTACTTTCCACAAGAACGTGAGTCAACATGTTTGTCTCTTAGGAGACAAAAGGAAAAGCTTTCTGGCATCCCAGACCACATGAGGACTAATTTTTTGAAAAAAAGGAAAGAATGATGACATTCTGGTCTTATCACAAAATTTTCCATTCTCAACATTCTCATCTAGTTGAATAGTAGAAAACTTTTATTGATTTTAATTCTAAAAATTTGGTTTTTTTTAATAGAAATTATTTTTTTAAAATTTTATTTTTCAAAAATCTTCTTAGAAAAAAATTGCTTCTGGCAAAATTTGTTTCAGAAAAAATTATATTAAAAAAAAAATTGTTCTAGTAAAAATGGTTTTGAAAAAATTATTTTCCTTTTTAATAAAATTCTCAAACAAAGGAGCAAAAATTTGTATTTATAGTTTTGTTAATATGAGGAAACTATAGAAAAACGTGTCTGATGTTCAACCTGTTATATTTTTTTGAAAAATAATTATTGAAATTAGGGGAAAATAGTTGAAAAATTTGTCTAATTCAAGACCTTTGTGTTACAATAAACGAATGAGAAATTTATGAATAAACAAGTTTAGTTTTTCTATAAATAATTCTTGTCTAAATAAAAGATTTTATACTACTTGAAAATAAAATTCTGAAAATAAATTTTTTCTTTTCTTAAAAATTTTATTTGTCTAACCAAAGAACTTTGTTCTACTTAAAAATTAATTGGTTTGGCTAAAATACATCTGTTCTTCTTCAAAGTTATTGTTCGACTAAAAGTTTTCCTTCTACTTGATAAACATAATAATAGTATAGAAAATTAATAATTTCTCTGATCAAAAATCTAGTTTCTAGTTAAGAAATCAAAATAGTTTCATTGAAAGACTTTTTTTCACTTAAAAATTCAAGTCTGACTAAAATCTATTTCACAACATAAAAAACGAATATGTCTGACCAAAGAACTTGACTTTCATTACTCGCAACCACGTCTGACGCATACTTGACTTGTACTACTTGTAATAAAACTATTTCCACTCTCTACTTAAATAGTCGTTATGTCCGACATGTACCAACTTATTCTACTCGTCTTTTTTTTATTATTATTTACAATTTTATTAAAACCTTTTTTTAAATATAATTATTAAAGAAATTTACACCGAAAAAAATAAAATCTCAGAGTGAGAAGAAAATTCCGCTCAACAATTATTTTTACATATTTTTTTCAATTTACGAATATTCATCTAAAGGAAAGAGGAATTTTTGTTCATATTTAAAAATGTTTTAATTAAAAGATTAATTTTAATATTTCTTCTTTGATTGAAATTATTCCTCTAAAAATGAAACAAATTTATACTAGAAAGAAGATTTTTAACTTGCTTTTTGTTTTTCTGAATGCAGCTTTAACCTGTCTAAAAAGTGACATTTATTAAAAAATATAATAAAGGAAAATCCTCTCAATTAGAGAAAAAAACTTTAGTGCCCGTACATAAGAGGAAAAAAAGCTGCAAAAGAAGAGGAATTTTCTAAATTTAAAAATACTTTTTTTTCGGTGTAATTGTTAATTTAATTTATTTATTTTATTTATTTTAATGTTGTTTATTTATTTACTCAATTTTTAATACAATCAATAATCAGGTTGATTATTAATTTAAAATTTGCAGTACCGTCCGAAATTGTTTTGAAGGAAAGGCAGAAAGAATATTAAGGAAGGGAAATAAAAAAAAATTTTTAACATAATATTCATAAAAACTAAAAATTTTTTTGTGTTTATATTTTGAAAGACGATAAAATGTTGAAAAGAATCAGATTTTATAGAAGTCATTCAGCCAAAGTTTATAGAAGATATTCTTAAAAATCGTCATTTTAAATGTTTTACAAAAAATTTGAATAAATTCTAAAATAATGAACGCTTTATAATAATATTAGGCTTATTTTAAAGGTCTTGTTCTACGGAATAAGAATTACTTATAGGCATTAACCTGTAATTTTTTACTCGGAATAGGCATGACGTCAAAGTTGGTCAAAAAAATTCAAAAAATTTGAAATAATATTATTAAAAGAAAAATAATTTTTGAAATTCAAACATATTTTTTTATTAAATTTTCTTAAAAAATCTATACCATATAATGTTTTATGTATGTTCTAGAATAGTTTTTAGTACAAAACATGTATTTTAAATTTTCACAATTTTTTTGCCCAACTTTGACGTCATGCTTATTCCAAGAAAAAAAATTACAGGTTAATGACTATAAGTGATTCTCATTCCGTAGAAAATGACCTTTAAAATAAGTCTATGATTATTAAAAAGCGTTTATTATTTTAGAAGTTATTCAAATTTCTGTAAAACATTGAAAATGACGGTTTTTAAAGAATATTTTGAAAAAATATTTGCCAAATGACTTCTTTTAGGACTTATCTTTTCAAAATCTTATCGTGTTTAAAATATAAATAAAAAAAAATTTGCGTTTTCATAAATTGTGTGTTAAAAAATTTTTTCCATTCCTTCAAAAATGGGTTGACATACAATTTTGGCCGGTACACTGAAAAAAAAAATTATTTGATTTAAATAACCGATTATTTGACTATTATCAAATAAATATTTACTGGAATCAAATAATTTTTATTTCAATCAAATAAATAATATTTGCTTCAAATACTGAAATATTTGCTTCAAATACTGAAATATTTGATTCGAATACAATTTATTTGATTCAAATAAAAATTATTTGATTCAAGTAAATATTTATTTGACAATAGTCAAATAATCGGTTATTTGAATCAAATAAATTTTTTTTTTCAGTGTACTGTAACTGAAACTATAAACTCCTTTAATTGAGTAAAATAAATTTTCACAATTTAGTCTTTCTATTTTTGTCAAATAAGATTGCTCCTAACAAAGTGAAACAAAATTATTTTATTAGTTACACGTGAAGCGATAATGAGATTGTATATAAGAAAAGTTTTCAGAAAGAGAGGGTGGGAGAGAAAGAGGGAGGGAGGGGGGTTTTGGATTACTTTGTAAGTAATTCTACTGAGTATATTATGTATCAGGTGCAAGGTAGTAACTAAGTAGGATAGAAACGCAGAGACGATTCCGCACGGTCGGAGGCAGTTTGAAACTAGAAGTGCGATATTCAGGCATTTCGAGAGACTTAATCACCATCCTACTTTACGACGCTTCCACACCTATACCAATTCGGATAGTTACACGATATTGTACGTTCTATACCCTATTCTCTCTCTCTCTCTCTTTCTCCTTCTCTCTCACTCCCTTCCTCTTACTCACTCTCCCAGTCATAAAATCAAGCGAGTTACTAACTATGATGAAAATTCGTTTCACTTCCAAAAATCTCATCATTTTTTTTCTTTTTTTTTTTTGTTTCACATGGAAAATACAAGGCAATTGATTCACAAAACTATGATTGTTGAAAGGGGTGGAGATGTCTCCTCTACCCACACCTCTGACCCCTTTGTCATTTCCCGTTGAATATTCATGTTTACGTAAACATTTAGCGTCACATCACGAAAAATTAGTGATGAAAAGCTTTCCCCCAGGCTCTTTTTGCTTCCATTTCTCGTTGAATAAACTATATATACATATTTTATACAATTCTGTAATCGGTTATGGATATTTGTTGAAAATCGATTTTAGAATAAATTTAGATGTTTTTTTATCTCTTTGGAAACATTTTTTTTATGTGGAAAATTTTTTTAGAGGTCAGATAACTTTTTCTTGAGTATTTAGAGTGTCGATTGTTTAATTAAATTTCTACTTTGATTTTTATTTTAACTTTCAATTTGAAATTTCACAAATAAATTTTATGTTTAGACTAAAAGAATTTTTATTTCACTTCAAATATTATTTTACTTTTATTAAATGAATGTTAACTTTGACTTAAACTATTTTTACTTTCGCATGAAAAATTTTGAAGTGAAAGTGAAAATTTTTTGTGAGTAATAGTGAGAATTTTTAGATTAAAGTAAAAGTTACGTGAACACATCCCCAAATCAAAATTTTACTAATTTGAAAAAATTAATAATTTCGAAAGTAATTTAAAAAACAATTGAATTGAATAATATTATACAAAGATTCTAGAAAATTAATTGAAAATTGGAAGACATGCAGTTCAAATTTTTACGTATTTCGAAATTTTAAACAAGTAAGGAACAATAATTAGTGAAATATTTATTTTACAAAAGTTATTAAATTTTAAAAAATTTAATTTGCAAATTTTTAGAAAATTAGGTTTTTGAAAAATACTAATTAAAATTATTTAAATAAAAAGTACTTGAATTATCAATTATAGATTTAACAAATTAAAACAATTGGAAATTTTGTAAAATTTTATATTTGAAAGAATTTTATTTTTTCCTCTTAAAAAGTTGTCTTTAAATATAATTATATTTTTGAAATTACATCATTTTATGAAAAAAAATTTATTCTATTTACATAATTTAATTCTCGTAGTTGAATTCTCACAGGAATTGATTTAAGAAAAATGACAGTTAAAATTTTTAAAAATAATTGAATATTTAACCGTTATAAAAGGAATTTTAGAAATTAATTAAATTTTAAAAGGTTTTTAAATTAAATTTCTTGAAAATTTAAGAGAAGCAAAACTTTGAAAATCTTTAAATTTTAATTTTGAAAAATTACTAATAAAATTATTACCCATTTTTTAAAAATTATTAAAGTTTTTCAATAATTTTATTCTAAAATTATAAAAAACAGTTGAACTTTGAATGAATTACAGTTGTAAATTTTAGAAATAATTATATTTTATGAGGTTTTTTATTAAAATGATTTGAAATTTTAATTCCTTGGGAAAAATAAATATAAATAAGTTATAAAATTTTTATTTAGCAAAAAGTATTAGTTTTGAAAAATTTAATTTAGAAATTTCGAAAAATTGTTTCTTGACAAAATGAAACTAAAATGCTTTAAAAACAATTTTATTTTTGAAAACATTTTTAAAAAATTTTATATTTGAAAGAATTTTATTTTTTCCTCTTAAAAAGTTGTCTTTAAATATAATTATATTTTTGAAATTACATCATTTTATGAATTTACAAAAATTATTCTATTTACATAATTTAATTCTCGTAGTTGAATTCTCATAACAATTAAATTAACAAAAATTTCAGTTATAATTTAAAAAAATAATTGAATATTTAAACTGTTACAAGAGAAATTTTAAAAATTAATTAAATTTTAAAAGGTTTTTTAATTTAATTCCTTGCAAATTTTAGAGAAGCAAAACTGAAAATCTTTTAATTTTTATTTTGAAAAATTATTTATAAAATTATTATTCTTTAAAAATTATTAAACTTTTTCAATAATTTTATTAAAAAATTCTAAAGAATAATTGAATTTTTGATGAATTACAGTTGTAAATTTTAGAAATAATTATATTTCATGAGAATTTTCATTGAAATTATTTGAAATTTTAATTCCTCAAGAATAATAAATATGAATAAGTTTTAACATTTTTATTTAACAAAAAGTATTAAAGTTTTTGAAAAATTTAATTGAGAAATTTCGAAAAATTGTTTCTTGAAAAAAAGAAACTAAAATTTCTTATAAATACTTTTTACTAATTTTTGAAAATATTTTAAGATCCTAAAGTTCTGAACGTTCAAATGAACGAAATTTATTTATTCCTTCTAAAAATGAAATTTTTATTGCAACTATTTTGTATCACTGATAAACAAATTAATTACTGAGTTTGTAAATGTAAAATTTTAGTTTTTAAATTCTTTTATGATTAGTAATTTATTAAAATATTTTCAATATAAAATATTTCGTTCATTTGAACGTTCAAAACTTTGGGATCATATATTTTTAAAAAAATTGAAACAAATGATAATTTTGACAATTTTTAATAAAATAAATTTTTTATTTTATTTCAATTTACTGTTAGAAATATTTTGGCATTTACTATACGAGTTGTTCAAATTATTAAATTTTAAATGTAATGAAAAACCGCAAGAAAAATTATATTTTTTACGAAATTAAGAATTTTTATAAAATTTAGAAAAGCAAAGTTTAAAAGTAAGAATGAAAAAGAAAATTTCACGCGCACGTGTAGTTTTGCTAGTTATAAAAAAATTTTAAGTAGGCATTTTATTTGTATTTCTCTGAAATTTCAAGCAAAAATGTAATTTCAACAGTTACTATATAAAAACCAAAGGAAATCCATTGCAGATCTGTGGAAAAATATTTCTTGGCTTCCAACTAAAATTCCCCGATTTTCAATTGAATAAAATCGGCTCAAAAAAAGACTTTTCCGAAAAGTGGAAATTTTTGAAAAGCACCGTAATATAAATTTCAATTCAGTTAAAACGTTTCATTCGAGATGTGTCTGTTCTGTTTACAAATTCCTGTTCTAAAATTGAAATTGTACTCTCTGAGAGTGAAGTATCTTGAACGAGAGAGAACGAGAAAGGAGAGTAAGTGGGAGAAAAGGAGAAAAAAGTAGAGGAGTGAGAGAGAAAATGTAAAAGAGTGAGAGAGCAGAGGAGAGAAAGGAAGGAAAAAGCAGAACAGAAAGAGAGAAAAAATGTACACTGAAAAAGACACAGTAGACTTTGAGAATGTGCATCTGTTTGAGTCTAAAGCGAATGGAAAACAACCTTTAAATCCTGGACTTAGCCGGAGAATTTCTTTTTCTCTTTTGGGGTAATTCTTCTTCCGTTCACCAATCTCACCCCAGATACCTTGCAATCGAAGGTGAGTCACGTACGTTATGTACGTTTCTTCCCATCGAGGCGCCATCACTTTATTTGTCGAGACACCCCACACCCCCGTTTCTTCTCTTTTTTCTCTCGCATCGTTATCTGCTTTTAAAAATAAAATAAAAACAGAAAAAGCGCATTATTTGAAAATTATATATGCATATTTTGTGATCGTTGGAAGACAGAAAAAGAGAAGAGGAAGAAGAAGAAGGAATGATAGACGCAAGGGGCGAGGGAAATAAGAAAAAGAAAAATAGGTCAAGGTGGTCGTCATTTCTTACTTCCATCTGCGACGACGACATTAAAAACTGCTTATCAGTTAAGTTTAACTACATCGTTTGTTTATGACTGCGAATGTAAAACTTCCCCCACCTTCTCTCTTTCTCTACGTAGGTGCTTTTTTCCATTTTTTAATCGTTCGATCTTAATGTTTCTCGGGTCTAAGTGCTTTTTTTTAATGGGGTGCTGAAAATATTGTTAAAAATTCCTACATGCAATCGCATGCAGCCATTTATTGTTTTTAAACATTTAATTATACATTTGGTCTCGTTAATGTATTTGCGGTGAATACTATTCAAAAGTCGTATTCTATGTAGAGTAGATTGGTTTTTCGTTTTATTCCACTTCTTCATAGTATTTAATAATCTAGAAACACGGTTCCAGTAAATTCGAAATAAATAATTTTCATAATCACTGACCAAATTTAATTCTTTAATTCTTCAATTATTAAAATCCTTCTCCCTCATGAAGAGAATTTTTCAAAAAAATTTTCCACCTTTTAACTCGGATTTTACACATTTGTCGAAAAAACAAGAAGATAAAGACAATAAGAGAACGTATAAAAACAGAAAAGACAAAAGATAAGGGGAGTACGATAAAAGAAGAAATGAAGAAAAAAAGTCAACAGTGACAATGATTATTTTTGAAGTAGAGAGTGAATTTATGGCATTTCTTAATGGTTGACTGACAAGAAGAGATTGATATCGATGATGTGAAGTCGATAGAACCGATTCTGGGATAAACTCCGGATGTGGATGGATATTCGTCGAAGGATCCCAGCCATTCTCATGTATGCTTCCGGCAGCGAAGAATCGAATTCAGTTATTCCTCGCAGGTTCCAGGGTAGAATTGGGTAGTCAGGGAATATTGGGGAAATAGAGAGAGAGCGAGAGAGAGAGAGAGAGAGAGGGAACGAACGAGACTTGCGGATCCATGTAGCTGAGGTGAAATTGGTATGAGGTGAGAGAGCAGGAACGAGACTAAAAAAAAAATTGCAGAGAAAAAGGTAACGAAAAATCAAGAGAAAGAGGGAATAAAATGACGAAAATAAAAATTTTACAAAAATAGGGGTAAAAAAATATCCAAAAGAATGTACCAAAAAAAATGGGCGGGGAAAAATTGTCAAGATATAAAAATCCATACGAATATGTAAAGAAAAATTTATTTCTTCTCCGATGAATGAGTTTTGAAAAACAAATTTAATAAAAAAAATATATTACATTATAACACAGGCACACAAAAAAAGTTGTCCGTTTATTGAACCAGACATACATATCTTAACGTATTTTTATCCGCTGAAAACGGATCTGAAGTCAGAATTGCTCCATCACCCCCAGTTTTTTTTAAATCGACAAAACTACCCTTAAATTCAAATTTTAAAGTAAAAAAAATTGAATAACAGATTTCTCTCTAAAACAAAACAAGAAATTTATCTACTTTTGCTACGACAACTCAGAAACAATATCAAAATTGCTTAAACACCCTTTGTTTTTTATTAAATCGAAAAAACTACCCCTAAAATGTAAAAATTCAAAATTATAATATAAAAACCCGCATTGGTTATCAAAACAACAAAATAAATTTATGTACTTTTCTTTCAAAATTTCAAAAGCAATGTCAAAAATACTTTATCACCCCCTGTGTTTTTAAATTGAAAAAACCACCCCTAATATGTAAAAATTCAAAATGTATAAAATAAAAAATTAAAAACCACATTGTTTTTCAAAATAGAACAATAAATTTATGTACTTCTCTTTCAACAACTCAAAGGCAATGTCAAATTTGCCCCATCACCCTCTGCTTTTTTTAAATTGAAAAAACTACCCTTAAATTTACAAAATAAAAGTTTACTTTAAAGTAAAAAAATCGAAAAATCACATTGTTTTTCAAAACAGAACAATAAATTTATGTATTTTTCTTTCAACATTTTCAAAGCAATGTCAAAATTATTTTATCACCCCCTGTGTTTTTAAATTGAAAAAACTACCCCTAATATTTAAAATTCAAAATGTATAAAGGAAAAAATTAAAAACCACATTGTTTTTCAAAATTGAACAATAAATTTATGTACTTATCTTTCAACAACTCAAAAGCAATGTCAAAATTGATCCATCACCGTCTGTTTTTTTAAATTGAAAAAACTACCCTTAAATTTACAAAATAAAAGTTTAAAGTAAAAAAAAAAAAACGAAAAACCACATTGTTTTTTGAAACAGAACAAGAAATTTATGTATTTCTTTTTTAACAACTCAAAAGCATTAGCAAACTTGCTCCACAACCCTTTGTTTTTTTTATTTTAAAACTGAAAAAGCTACCCCTATTATGTAGAAATTCAAAGTTTAAAGTTGAAAAAAAAATAACAGATTTCTCTTCAAAAATAATAAAATAATAATATTATATATTATATATAATATATTTGAGATTAATTAGTTTCAAAAGTTAAGATAAAATGCCAAAAAATGCAAAATATTAATTTTTTCCAAAAATAAAAATATAGATTTATTTGATAAATATTGATTTTCACTTTAAACATTTGAATTTTAAATATTAGGGGTAGTTTTTTAAATTTAAAAACACAGGAGGTGATAAAGTAATTTTGACATTGCTTTTGAAATATTGAAAGAAAAATACATAAATTTATTGTTCTGTTTTAAAAAACAATGTGGGTTTTTACCATTATTATTATAAAGTTTGAATTTTTACATTTTAGGGGTAGTTTTTTTGAGGTAAAAAAGCAAGAAGTGATTATGCAATGTTGACATTGTTTCTGACTTGTTGTAGCAGAAGTAAATGAATTTATTATTTTGTTTTGAAGAGAAATCTGTTATTCAATTTTTTTTTACTTTAAACTTTGAAGTTAAGGGTAGTTTTGTCGACTAAAAAAAAGAGGGTGATGGAGCAATTCTGACTTTAAATTCGTTTTTAGCGGGCAAAAATACGTTAATATATGAGGAGCAATTTTTCAAAAGTTGATAAATCAATTTTTCAAAGAAATTGAGATAAACACATATTTAGAATTTTAAAATCCTTAGAAATCGATTGATCACTGTTCAATTTAAGAAAAAAAATTTTGTTACCAAAGAATTTTCAATTTAAAATATATTTTTGCCTAACCTTGATAATTTTTTTTTAAAATTTTTTATTAGATAAAATTGCCAAAACCTTGAAAGTCCTTTATTACAATAAATTTTAATTACAAACAAAGCTTTTTAAATAGAAAAATATTTAAAAATAAACAATTTATTACATTTTTTTTACATTAAAATTAATTTTAATGGTTATGTGAGAATTGTCATTTGTTTAAATTTCTCGAAATGACAAAATTTGGATTTATCAGATTTTGAAAACTTACTCCTCATATGTATGTCTAGTTTAATTAACAAACAACTGTTTTTTTTGTGTGCCTGCGTAAGGATTATTGTAAATTACAAAGGATACTAGAAAAGAGATGAAAAGGCAAACTGAAAACAGTTCAATTTTTTATATTCTTATTTTACAGAAAGAAAAATAGGTCAAAAAAGATTATTCTAAAAATGCGAAAAAAGGGACAAGAAGAGTATGAGAAATAAGATAAAATTGTCAAATTTAGGTCTAACTAACTTTGTCGGTTCTAGACTCCGAGATAATCGCAATTAACTAATTTTGAAAAAAACTATCAAAATTCTTTTTTTTTCTTTTTTCTTAATCTACAGAGTCTAATACGTCGAATATTTTTTGCATTTTTATTTAATTTACTGATACTTTAAGCAATTTATTTCATTGTTAGACAAAAAAATGAAATGGGACCACTTTGTCGATCTGTTGCAAAAGTTGTTTCTGTTTCAAAATGGAGGGGGTGGGAAAATTTAAATCTTTCTTATTTTTTACCTTCAGGGTGTACTAGACTTAAAACAACTCACATATGAATAATTTCCTGGAAGAACCAAAGAAATTCGCATAACAATTATTAATTTCGTTTTTTTAAATGAAAATTTCGATATTTCATAAGATTATTCACAATAAAGCCCATCAGAAATTTTTTTATGTCTACTTTCTCTTTTTTTGCTTCAAATAACTTAATAAAATAACATCCAACCAGTAACTTCCCAAAAAAATCAAGTTTATTAATTAAAAAACACATTTTTAGAAAAGGACCACTTTGTCGGTCTGTTGCAAAAGTTGTTTTTGTTTCTAAATATTGGTGGCGGAAGAATTCAAAACCTTTTTGATTTTTCATCTTAAGGGTGTGCTAGACTTAAAACAATTCTTATCTGAATAACTTCCTGGAAGAACCAAAGATATTCGCATAGCAATGTTCAATTTCGTGTTTTTGGAAATGAAATTAATAATTTTTGCTAAGATTTTTTATAATAAAGTCGCTTAAAATTTTTTTTTAGACTACTTTTCTTTTCTTTGCTTGAAATAACTGTAAAAAATAACACCAAACCTTTAAGTTCGTTAAATGTACTTTATTAATTAATAACCGTATGTTTAGAAAAGGGATCACTTTGTCGGAGATCCATTATTCTGTCATTGTTAAAAAATGAGGGAGGGGGGGATTCGAAATTGATTTTTAATCTTAAGGGTGTACTAGACTTAAATAAACTCATATCTGAATAACTTCCCAGAAAAATTAAAAATATTCGTATTCCAATCTTTTATTTCGTTTTTCTCGAAATGACGTATTTGATACTCCAAACTTTAAAATTCTGTAACTCATCGAATTTTTCACCAAGAAGATTGTAAGGCAACTCAAAATTTTCCAAATTTTGTCAGGAATTCGCCCATCAAGATAAGTCCAATAGTGCCAAAGTGGCCCCTTTTCATGCGGACGTCCACAAATAGAGAAGGTAAAAAAAGAAGAAAAATAAGCGAAAGAAAGGCAAGAAAGAGGAAAATAGGGGGAGAAAGGAAGCTATTTAAAAGAGAAGAAATAGGAAAAAGGAAAAATAAAAAAAAATGTAAAAACAAAGAAAAGAGAGAGACAAACATAAAGGGAGAGAAATAACTGGAAAAGAAGACAAAAAGTAGAAAACAGAAGTAGAAGTGCAGGGGGGAGGGCAAACTTACGGGAGGATATTAAAGGTCGAGTTGAAACACTCGGTAGGAGAATATGTGACTGGGAAGGCTCGGCACTCATTTCGTATTCCGCGGGCCGCTTACGCCTTCCTATCTATTACCCCCCCAACTTTCTTCAATCTAGCCGTTTTGCTCTCGTTTTACCGATTTATGGATCTGCCCGGGCTCAGTACGAGGTTAGCCTTGTTTGAATTACCCTCTACTCTTACGCCAAGGTGGTTAGACGGCTTTCTACGGTCACTGAAGTTTCCCAACCACACAAACCCTTCCCACCTCTCTTCACCCTTCACCCCTCCACCTTCTTTATATATCCCCGAGATATTTTCAAGTCACCCATGCTCACATCACTTCCTCTCTCTTTACCTTTCTCAATAAAAAAAAAAAAAATCCCCCCAAACCTTTCAAACCCCAAACCCCTTTCTAAAGGGGCTAAGATTCAAATTTTTTTCAATTCATTTTATTTTTGTCTCTTGATTTATGTTTAAATTCGATTGAAGGAGAAGGAAGGAGAAACATTAGATAACTAGAGAAAATGATGTTTTCTTTCTTTACCTTTCTCAACAAATAAAAATGAAGCTTTATTCCAACTCAAAGGAAAAAGAAGATAGTAAATTTAGAATTTAGAGAAAGTTAACATAAAGTAAATGAGATACTTAATTAAAAATTAATTTAGATTCAAGTGTTTTTAATTTTATGAAAGAAAAAGACAGAGGGAAAAAATTTAAATGACCGGAAGAAAAGAAATTTAATACTAAAAAGAGAATTTTTTTTCAAAATTCTTACAAAATAAAGAATAAAAATTCTATTATTCTGTTTTTGTTTCTTGTTATTTTTTCGATGGGATTTATAAAGAAGAAGGGAGGGAGGGAAATTTTTTTTTCTTTATCGAGCCTAAAAAGCTTCCTACACTCTCTCATTCTCTGCTTTCGTTCTTCTATCATCTACACTCCTTTTACCTTCTTATCCAGCGGAGAATCCTCTTTGAAGTCACGATGAAAAACTGAGAAGCTGAAAAGCCTCGCCACTCTCTTTTTAACCTCGGCGTTCAGCCGTCGCTGACCTTACCTCGTGAACTTACAAAAACCTCGCTTAGATGGATATAAAGCCAGATCATCCTTTTCCGAGGCTGCCTTCTTTCTTCCCTCTTTTGTTCGATCTTTCTGAAGGAAGAAAAACGCCCCACTTTTCTCTCTTTCTCTCTCGTCCCCAGTTCGTCCCCCTCCACCCTTAACCCTATAACCCCTCATCAGAAACTTTACCCCCACCACCACCTTCACTCTCAAACGCCAATAGCCTGTTCAGGGACGATCTCTAGTCATGAATAAGGGTCGTTTACACAGAATGACGTCACTGATCCGCGCATCGATGAGTAATCACTTCTCAAACCGTCGCCTTCACTTAATAGTACCAACATCCTTCTTATCGAACAACGTCTTCATTCGTTTCCTTTTTGATCCGAAAGGATAAACTTTACAACGTTGACGTTAAAATTTTCTGTACATTGACTTTTTTTTGTTTTGTTCTCGATCAACAGGAAGTGATCAAGTTGAGGTAGGATTTTTTTTTTGCTTTTTTATAGTAATTTTTTTTAGCAGTAATAAAAATTGTTTCATAAAATAAATTGTTGTATAGAAAAATTTTAATTATTTTCAGAATATTTCTAAACTTTCATAATTTTTAATATCTACTATTTCAATAAAATTTTCCAAAAGAATTCCATTGTTAAAAAAAATTTGAAATCACTTCTACGCAAACATTCAATTATTTTTATAAATAATAACATTTTTTACAGGAATTCAATTATTTACAAATTTTTTTAAAAATTTATGTGCAATAATTCAATTTATTTCATAAATAATAAAAATTTTTAAAGAAATTCAATTATTTTACAAATTTTTTTTATAAATTTATTTGTAATGATTCAATTATTTTTATAAATAATAACATTTTTTACAGGAATTCAACTATTTACAAATTTTTTTAAAAATTTATGTGCAATAATTCAATTTATTTCATAAATAATAAAAATTTTTACAGAAATTCAATTATTTTACAAATTTTTTTTATAAATTTATTTGTAATGATTCAATTATTTTTATAAATAATAACATTTTTTACAGGAATTCAATTATTTACAAATTTTTTTAAAAATTTATGTGCAATAATTCAATTTATTTCATAAATAATAAAAATTTTTACAGAAATTCAATTATTTTACAAATTTTTTTTATAAATTTATTTGTAATGATTTAATTATTTTTATAAATAATAACATTTTTTACAGGAATTCAATTATTTACAAAATTTTTTAAAAATTTATTTGCAATAATTCAATTTATTTCATAAATAATAACATTTTTACAGAAATTCAATTACTTTCAAATTTTTTTAAAAATTTATTTGCAATGATAAAATCCTTGTAGAAATTTAATTATTTTCATAAATAATAAAACTCATTGTAGAATTTCCATTATTTTTAATGCAATTTTAAACAAATTTCTCGAAAATTGTAATTATTCTTAAAAATATTATTAAAATTCATCCAAAGAATTCAATGATTTAAAAATATTTTGATAAAATTTTTTACGAGAATTTAGTTTGAAGAAACATGAAATTAATAAACTATTTATTTTTGTATTTAAATAATTGAATTCTCATAGAATTTACTAATAGAAATGTCTTAAAAATAGTAAGATATTTACTAACTTAGTTACCAACTTACTAACTGACTTAGTAACATAGTTACTAAATTCAATTTTTGTCAAAAATTTAAATAAATTCTTGTCAAAATTTCAATTGTCTTTGTAAGTAATAAAATTCTTCTCTGATATTCAATTATTTTTCAAAATTTTGAACAAATTCTTGTCATAATTACAATTATTTTTAAAAGTTTTCTAAAATTCCCTAATTTTCAATATCTACTATTGCATTAAAATTTTCCAAAAGCATTCCATTATTCAAACAAATTTGAAGACAATTCTACGTAAACATTTATTTATTTTCTTAAATAATAAATATTTTTAGAGGAATTCAATAATTTACAAATTTTGATATAAATTTCTTCGCAATTATTCAACTATTTTTATAAATAATAAAACTCATTGCAGAATTTCAACTATTTTTAATGCAATTTTAATTAAATTCCTCGAAAAATGTAATTATTTTTAAAAATCTTATTAAAATTCGTCCAAAGAATTTAATGATTTAAAATATTTGTTGATAACATTTTTTATGAGAATTTAATTCCCAGAAACATGAAATTAATAAATTATTTATTTTTTCTATTAAAATACTTGAATTTTGTAGAAATTATTAATAAAAATGATTTAAAAAATCAATTTTAGTTAAATTTTTTGATTGTAAATATTATAACGTGGATTTTTAGAAATAGTTTAATTTTGAAAATGTTTTAAACTGAAATCATTGAAATCCTTAATTTTTCTTATTTTTGACAAAAAATTCTATAGAATTAATTCTTTTTAAAAGTTTAATAGCCTTTTTATTTATAATCTGAATTATTTATTTACTCTCCCTACAATAGGTAGGGTTCGAGACTCCCAAATACATACATAATAAACTTAACCTATATTTACAACAATCCTTACAACTAAACACTCTCTTCATACAACTTAACCTAAACGCAACTCAGCCTACATACAACTCTCTCCACGCTCTCAACCTTTCTAATCGCCAGTGCCGGGCTTCCGTTTCCAGTTCCTTCTATGCCCATGCTGGCTTCGACCCAATTCGCCCACCCTTTTTCAAAAAAAAAAAAAAAAAAAAACCTTCTACTCCTTTTTCACCTCTCTTACACCCTCCAGACATCCACTTTTACCCATCCATCCATCCATCTAAGCAGAATCTTCTCACCTTATTCCCAGCCTATCCCTGTCTATCACACTTTACACGCTTCCATCACACCTCCCGTATCCTCTCTCACAACATACTTTACCCCATCCACCCAAATACAATCTTTACCCATTCTTACCTGTTTCCCACTCGCTCTCTCCATCCACGCTCTTTCTCTCAATAACCATACCATTCTTCTCTCCCTCCAACTTCTATCCTCATCTATTCTTATTACACTTCCTTTCAGTCTTCCTTTCACCCTCATCACATCCATTTTCTCTTCCTCACTACCCAACTCCACCAGCCATACCTTTGGTACCCCATATTCTCCCCTTCCTAACGCTTTTACCATTCCAACTGAGACATTAACCCCCACCCAAGTCAACACTTTTTCCACTGCTCTTTTACCCTCCATCACACCTACATTCATACCTCTAATCACTATATTCCTTTTCCTTTTTTCATTTTCCACTACATCCACTCGTCTTGACAAATCTCTCACTTTACACTTTACACTCTCATATTCACTTTCCTCAATTTTCTCAGTCCCCTCATTTACTTCCTTTATAAATTTTTCCAATCCATTCATTCTTCTCCACATGCTTTCCTTTTCCTTTTTCCACTTACTATCCCATTCATTCCACATTTCCTGCAATTTCTCTAACCCCTCTTCAATTTCCCCTATCTCTTTGTCCCTTGTTTCCCCATCTTCACAGATATCCATCATATTTCCCCTCACTCTCTTAGCTCTTTCATCCATCTCATCCTTCAACATCCATACTAACTCCAACAAATCCATACAATCCTCACACGTCATCTTTTTTCCATTCTTTCCTATCCCCCTTTCAAATACTCGCGCCTTTTTCTCATTCTCGCTATCACTACTTGAATCAAACTCAGACATTCCAGAAATCTACCTTATCACTCAATGCTCAAAATTTTTCCACTCTCTCTACCTTCTCTTCTCTCTCGCTTCAAGCAACCTAACCTCACTAAACACACTTCACTTTTTTACCTTTTTTATCACTCATACATTCACCACTCTATACAAACATACCTTTTCTTTACACTACCACAAATTATACTACACAATCAACACTCTACACTACCCACCCTTTTTTCAAACCATCAAATTTCTCAAAAAAATCTTAACTTTTTCCAAACGCGTGTACACCGAAACGGTACCGGAAACGGAAGCCGCCTTTTTATTTATATTATTTTAATCTTTTATTTTTCAATATATATTTAATTGCAGAATTTCGAAATAATTGAAATTTTGTAAAATTTAATTGTAAACAAATAAATTTGAAAATTCTCATAAAACTCATCCCAGCGTTTCAATTATTTTCCATACAATTATAATTGAATTACTTGAATAAAGTAATTATGTTCATGCAAGTTTTAATAAAATTCGACAAAAGAATTGAATCAATAAAAAATTTGTTACTAAAATTCTTTATGAGAATTGAATTTTGAGAAACATTCAATTATTTACTTTTGCATTTAAATAATTAAATTCTTGTAGAATTTTCTAATAAAAATTTAATTTCATGTCATAAAAATGAATTTCAGTTAAAATTTGATTATAATTTTATGTAAAAAAAAATATAGAGTGGACTTTTTGGAAATATTTGAATTTTTAAATAAATATTTTGAAAAAAGTTGAATTCAAGTTTTTGAATATTTGAAGTCTTAATTTTCTAATATGCATTTAATTAAAGAATTTAGGAATAATTAAAATTTCGTGAAATCGATTAATTAATTATTATTAAAAATAATAGATATGAAGTAAAATTGTAGTTAAAAATTTTTGAAAATAATAATTGAATTGAAATAATAAAAATAATTTTGAAGAAGTATAATATTGTTATAATATAAAATAATGATTTTATTTCTTGGTCATTTTTAATTATCATAAAATATGAGGAAATCGATCACTCCGAGTCAGTTATCGATATCTTCATGTTTAATAGTTATAAAAAAATTTAGTAAACTAAAATTTCATTCATTGTAAAAAATAATACAAAAATTGAATATTTTAATCTTTTTGGTGTTAATTTAATCTGCAACACTTTTTAATACCTCACGATTTAATGTATTCTAACTTTAAGACCGAAAATTACATAAAATTATTCGAAACTATAAAAGATAAAGAGTAAAATACTCTAAAATTTAAAATAGTATTCTTCCTCTTTCATACTTAATTCTTAGAGATATTTAATTTTTTTCTATATTCTATAATTATTTCTTCTTTTCATGCCTCGTGGGGACTTGAGTGAAAAATTTTCATCACACTTGACGCTAAACAGTAAATAGTCGTTTGTTTCAATAAATTGGTTGGTATAACGCAGTTTACAAGGCAAACTCAGTGGCAAAACTAATTAGTTGGTTAAATTAACCAAGCTGGAGTGACAAATCGTGAAGCTGCACCGACAACTAATGAAACTTGTCTTCGTGAAAAATGTCTTTCTAAATCCTTCGTCCAAGGAAAAGTCTTGCAAAAAGAAAAGAGAAAACGAGAGAGAGTGCGAGAAAGAGAATTTAAAGAATACTATTCCTGAGAATGCATTTAGTCACCTACTTAAAATTGTTGCCTTGCTTTTAAAAAACTTTCTTCTGCTTCAAATTTCACAAAATTTGTATTTATTAAAAATTATTTAAATTTACTGTTTGTATATTTCTGTTAAATTAGAGAATAATGAAAGTTAAATATATGAAAAGAATTAATTTTTGTACGTTTGATATTATTTTTCTCTTTTCTATTTAATATCACATATATTTCTTTCTACAAATTATTTTTTTCGAAAGAACTTATTTCAAATTAGCCATTAACACAAAACAGTTTACTTCCAAAAATATTTCTCCGATAATAAAAATGTTGCCTCTACAATTAGATATTATATACTAAAAATAATGTGAATATTCAGACAAAAAGAATAATTTTCAATAAATTAAATTTTTGAAATTAAATTTCAATAAATTAAAGATCAAGCTGGAAAAATAGCTCCATGAATAAAATTCCAGCTGAAAATAAAACCAATAAATTTCAAAAATAAAAAATTCTCTTCGGAAATATAAATCATCGTAACTGCTTTATTTATAAAATTGCTCTAATCAACCGCAAATTGTAATTCTCTCATTCTATTTATTGACCTCCCGGTGAATTTTTACATCCAACCGATAATTAAAAGTAAAATGACAAAAAAACTATTTTTACTTCTTTCTTTATTCATCGTTCGAAGAATATTTTTATCCCTTTTAAAATTAATTCAACCCCACATCAAATGAATAGAAGAGCGCATAAAAATAATTTATAAATTGAAGTAATTAAATTTTTCCCAACTGTCAATTTAGAATGACTCAATGCATTGAGTGTTAAAATCGTTACTTCATTATAAAGATGAAAAAAAGGAAAAGGAAAGAGTAAAAGAAATCAAAGGAGTGAAATTGCGTAAAATACAGAAGGAAAAGAAAAGAAAGGGAGAGACAAAAATAAAAAATTTTCCTAAAGATTAGAATTTTTTTTCTTTCACACATGAGAAGAAACATTTTCACGAAATATTAAGACAAAATATTCAGTAGTTTTTAAGATGTCAAAATTTTGGAAAAATTTTAAAATCGTTACGACTTTTTTCCATTTTAATCAAATCAGTTCATTCTTCTTGGAAAAAATTTAGCATAAAAAAACAATAAATTTTTCTACATTATGCTTATACAAAATGTTTATAAACAAAAAAGTTACTAAATAATAATTGAATAACTTTTTGAATTGCATGACGAAATTGAATGAAACAAACACTAAAATATTCTTATTAGTGATATCTTTAAAATTCCGAAAGAAAAATAGTACAACACAAAATATCTTTATACAAAATTTTTCCAAAATTTTGACATCTCAAAAACTACTGAATATTTCGACTTAATATTTGGTAAAAATATTTATTTTTATGTGTAGAATAAAATTACTAAGTTTGATTGCAATTTATTTATTGCTCGGAAAAAACCAAAGTAAAAAATAGAAAGAAAGACATAGAGGGAATGAAATAAGAAGAAGAAAAAAAGAGAGAAAAATAGAAAGATTAAAATAATTATATCAGACAGAAAAAAATAGAAGGAAAGAGGAAAAAAAGGAGAGAGGGAAGGAGGAGAATTAATGAAGTGATTTGAGGCTCTTTACAGTAACACCACAAATGGAATGAAAATTGTTACACAGACAGAGTCCTGTTATTGAGGTTTGAGTCACTTTGCAGATTATCTACTATCGACAAAATGTAATGGGAAGTAAAGGGTTGACTATATATCAATATGTGTCTGTATATATATAGGGGCAACTTTTGTAGGCCTTTAGTGATAGAACGTCCAAGCGCCCGTCCTGCCGGAAGGATGTTCCGAAAATAAGGCTTTTAAAAAAAGAGAATTCAATTTTTCTTTTTCGGAACTTCTTGGGATTAAAGTAGACGAAAAGACGAAAAAATCCATATATTTGACTTTTTAAAATAATAATATTAAACCATTTTTCAAAGCCCTCAAACTTGCTGCTTATAAAAAATAAAAAAAAAAACATTTTTTCGTAAATTTAATGTAAAATCCACAAAAATTAATATATTTTGGCCGGTCTAGTCTCCTTTTCTTCAGAAACGTTCAAAGAATGAAACCTATTTGTTTAATTTGAAAAAATTTCATTTTTAATGTTAATCAGCAAAATTGCGGCCAATTGAATAAAAACTCTCTTCAAATTTTCTTTATAAAATTAATATGGAAGCAGATAAAAACAAAAACAAATATATCGTTGGAAAGGTAATGAAACAAGCTTTCCAATGATGTAAATATCAAATTTCTAAATTTATATGCCTAGGCTTGGTAGCCTTTTAAACAAAGCGAAAAGCATCCTGCCGGCAGGACCGGGTTCCATCATTTTGTGACTAAAAATTATATGAAGTTTTAGAAAATTTAACTTCTTTAAGCTACCCTGCTCTTCGGTTTGAACTTACGAGCTCGACATTTACATGCGCTGAAAGCTTGTTTCATCACCTTTCCAACGATATATTTTACTTTTTGTTTATGTCAATCCATGTTAGTTTTATTTAGCGATTTCGGACGGACTCACCTGAGTCTTTTTGGTCCTGCCGGAAGGACGTTGGACGTTCTATCATTAGGCGCGACACGAAATTTATATATATATATATATAACTGTATATATAGTTGACTGTCGGGGAAATCTCGTTTCAACGAATTTCGTCGGAACTCAAATAAAAGTAATTAGAGGCATTCGTGTCGTCCTGTAATTAGCTTGTGTGCGCACTTTCCGGCACGCTGGCAACAGCGTTTGGTCGACGAATATAATGCGATCCTTGTGACATCGTCGTCCAATTTCATGCTGCAGTATCGTGCCGCACTATTTTCTTTCTTTTTTTTACACGAAACATTTATCTCCAATATGCCCTCCAGGAAATAAAATAGAAAAAAAACACCATCAACTAATTAGAACTAAGCGGCAGTATTTATTTATTTATTTTTTTGCTCGTAAATATAGACTAGTTTTGTATTAATTATTCCATATTTTTATTACAGTACCGGCCAAAATTGTCAGTCCACCCATTTTTGAAGGAATGAAAAAAATTTTTTAACAAAATTTATGAAAACTCAAATTTTTTTTTAATTTATATTTTAAAGACGATAAAATTTTAAAAAGAATAAGAAGTCATTTGGCAAATATTTTTTCAAAATATTCTTAAAAAATCGTTACTTTCAATGGTTTACAAAAATTTAAATCACTTCTAAAGTAATAAACGCTTTTTAATAATCTTAGGCTTATTTCTTTTGTTCTGTATACAGAATCATTTCTCCATAATTATATACTTTCGATAAATTGATTTTGAATCTTGAGGAAAATTATGATACTAAAAGCGTATAATTAGAATTTTTTTGTCCCTTTAAATTCATTTTATCCAGAGTCGTCTTTTTGTTCTCTCGATCCAATAAATATTCGATAAAACTTTCGATAATTAAAGTTTTTTGCTTTTTCAGGGTTAATTTATCAAGAATCAACTGTATGTAATTTTTTGTAAATAGAATTTCCAGAAACTCGAAATCAATTTTATTCAAATTAGAAATATAAAATGTTTTATAAACCAGAGATGACTGTATTTATTTCTACACTTTGTCTACTTTTCCCAATGAGAAAGAAAATAATGGATTTCAAAAAATTTATCTTTCAGTTTTAAAAATATAAAATCCAAACACAACGTTTGGTTTTTTTATAACAAAAAAAAATAAATGTTTTTATAACATGAAAAAATACCGAAACAAAATTTTTATGTATAATATGTAAATACTGATTTAAGAATAAAAATCAGTAGAATGAGATTTCATGTGCACACTGTACATGTATAACCAAAGTGAAAAGGTATTCATTTCTTTTCGTAACACTTTTTACGTGTTTTTCATTGTTTGAATAGAAAAGCGTTTATTTTGCAATATATTGTGTTTATATGGAAAAACATGAAACACGAGAAATATGCGTCACTTTGAATGAAAGGAAACTACTCTCACTATTTATTTAGAAAATGTGTCTGATATTTGCTACAAGTAAATAAATAAATTCGGCAGCTATGGACATGTATATATATGTAGAGCAAAAAGAGCTCTTGGTCTATATATACATATATCTACATTTAGTACATATATATATTTTATATATATATATATATATATATATATATAGACATAATATATTGTATATAGTGTCTATATATGTATATACAGACTCTACATGCTCGAAAATTTTATTTGAAAATGCAATGTCATAATGGATGTTTACAGAGAACTTTCAATCTACTCTAATTAAAATTTTATCAACTTTATTATTTTGAAAATAAGCGCGCAAGGCACCATTCTGCTTTTTGTTTGAAAATATTTAACTTTTGTAATATCTTGATTAAAGTACAACACACGTGTGTGTATGTGTTTTATAAACCAAAATTGCCAAAGAGAACGCAAAGGAGAGAAACAGACATAATAAATTTTAATCAAAATTAAAGCAATGTTTTCTTTTTTTAGAAAAAAAAGAATGAAATAAATATGATGAGTGTCTCTGGCAAATATGGTAATTTTTAGTAAAGTGATAATAAAAATATAATATAGTTAAAATTACTTACATTTTTAGAAAAGTTTTTCTATTATGTTATAAATATGTAATATATTCGCTCTACGAAGAATGAAAATTGAGAATTCCGTGTACTCACCTGAAACAGAAAGGAGAAAATTCATTATTAGTATTAATATAATTTAATTGCGCAGAAAATGTTAATTAAATTAGATCATTATAATTTTATAATATTATATAAAAAAAATAATTTTATATAAAAATAGTACAGAAACATAGTTTAGGCTTCGCACTCCATTATGAGTTTAAAAAAAGTAGGAAAAAGTAGCCTCGATGACAAAAAAAGTAGGAAATAGTAGCCTCGATGACAAAAAAAGTAGGAAATAGTAGCCTCGATGACAAAAAAAAGAATTTCATTAAAAATTTTTTAAAAAATCGATTTTTCAAAGTGTTTTAAATTAATAATTGATAAATAATTAAATTTCATACGGAGTCACATTCTAATGTATTCACGTTTCTTAGTGGGAAGATTAACAATTAAAATATATTAGTTAATTTAAAAAAAACACACTCCAAATTTTTTAATAAAATTGAATTTTTGCAGTTCTTTTTTAAATAAGATTTTTTAATTCTGTTTTTTCAAGATAGTTGAATTTTTATAAACAAATAATTGAAAATTTTTTATATAATTGAAATTTCTTTTCATTCTATTAAAAAAAATTTACTTCTTTTAAAGAATTTTATTTAAATTTTTCTAAATAATCAAGCGAAGTTATAGTCACCGTATAATTATAATTTTATTTTTGAAAATTTATTCGAAATACATTCAATTATTTTCTTAAATATAGTAAAACTTCGATAAAAATTAAATTACTTTTGAGAATTTTATTAAAATTCATTGCAAAAGTTCAATTATTTCTATAAATAACAAAAATTCATTTATATTATTTTATTCGTTATTATTTTTTTATTTCTTGTGCGAATATCACAAGAATTCAATGATTTTCAAAAAAAAATTTTCATTCAATAAATTTGTATGTCTACTATTTTAATAAAATTTCTAAAAAGTATTCAATTATTTAAAAACAATTTTGACAAAATTCTAGACGAATATTCAATTATTTTCTAAAAGAATGAAACTTTGATAGGAATTGAATTATTAAAAATAGTTTATCTGAAAATTTTTTTAAAAAATCAATTATTTGTAACTTTTTTTTATACAAACCTCGCAATAATTCAATATTACTTTCATAAATAATAAAACTCATTGCAAAAATGAAATTAAGTTCAATACAATTTTAATCAAATTCGACGAAAAATGCAATTATTTTTAAATACTTTATTAAATTTTGTCTAAAGAATTCAATTATTTTTATAAATAAATAGCAAAATTTTTCCGATTTACTAAATTCTTTTGAATATTATTTTTGAAAAATATTCTTCACAAGAATTCAATTATTTTCATAAATTTCCATAAAATTAAAAAAAAAACAATTCGATTATTTTCAAAAGTAATATAATTCTGCGCAGAAATTCAATTATGTTTGAAAATTTTTTGAAATTCTCCAAAATTTCAATTATCAATTATTTTTATAAATAATTAAATTGTTCTCCATACAATTTAATTATTTTCAAAGATTGTAATAAAATTTTACCCAAACATTTAATTATTTTCATAAATATGTAATAACATTCTTTGCAAGGATTCAATTAGTTTTATAAATAGTAAAATTCTTTGCAGAAATTCAATTAGTATCAATAAATTTCAATGAAAATGAATTAATCAAATTGTCAATTATAATTACGAACAGACAAGATTATTTTTTTGAAAAATTGAAAAAATTCTTTGTTTATAATTCAATTATTTTCCAAATTGTAGATTTATGTTCGAAATGAAATAAATTTGAATTTGGTGAGAAAATAAAACCGGTAAAAATTAGGACAAAGCCGGGAATTTAAAGGTTAAACACAATTTATAATCAGTCACTATTGATAGAGTAAATGTCGGTAAAATTATTTCCTATTATCTTATTGGCGGTCGTTTTTCATGAACGATTTTTATTTTTAACACTGATTTTAAATGGAAATGTGAAAACTAAAAATCTAAATTTGACTATTTGTAAAGTGAGAAAAGTAGCTTTTAGTAGAATTAGAATAAAAAAAAGTAGCCAAAAGTATCCTAGCATCAAAAAAGTAGCAAATAGTAGCTTTTAGTAGAAGAGTGCGAAGCCTGATAGTTAGACTTGAAGCTTAGTCGTGATCCAACCTTGACTAAATTTTCTTAAAAATTTGTATTACTTCTTTAATTTTAGAACAATCAAATTACGATGTTCAGAATACTTCTTTTTATTCGAAAATAAATTTAGCGACTTGTGTTTAATTCTCTAAATTAATTTTTAGAAAAAAAATTGTAAACAAAGTTAAGAAGGTGGTCCAACCTTGACGACTTTCCAACAAATAATAATATAATACGGAAACTATGAACAAAAGTAACTTTTTTTCACAGTTATTAGTATCTTCTGATTATTTTATTTGTACTTTTCCATTAATTTTATTCTTAATTACAAAAAATTCTTCTTCTCTATTCTTAATTTGAAATTTTTAATTTTAAACAAAACTCGCCTAAAAGAACAATATTGTCGTCACACATCCACTACTTTAAATAAATGACATACAATTTGCAATATAACATAAGCGTAAGCCACTTAATTAACGTCCTCCACCCAATAGACACAGAAGGAAGTTTCTCTCTCTCTCTCCCTTATCGCAAATCGTGTTCGTCATCTCGTTTACATTTTCAAACATATATGCACTTGAAATTCTCATATATAACATATCTCACGAATGGTGAATTACTATGTCGCGAAACCAGTTAGAAACGATAATTCACACACTCACATACCAGTACACAGAGTAAGAGAGAGAGAGAGAGAGAGAGAGAGAGAGAGAGAGAGAGAGAGAGAGAGAGACGTTAATAAATTATACGAAAAGGGAATTAACTTATTCAATCTCGCGACTAGTGAGGAAGCTGTGTGGATATGGTCCTTTTCAAATAGTATCTCCCTCTCTCTCTCTCAAAATATATATGTATGTATATATAAAGCTCGCGACCTTGGATCCTGGGTAGTTGGTACAACCGTTAATTTTCGCGAAAAGCTCTTTAATTTTGCGATGGGTTTAACAAGTTTCTACACAGTGTGAGAACAACGCGGACATGATACATGGGGCCCCGTTTTTGCGCCATTGTTTCGCAACGGTTTATAAATCACGATTAGTTTATAAATAGAAAGGCGCGAAAGCTAATAAAGTTTGTATACACCGCACACTCACAGGCACTCGCTTCCTAGGGCACCTTATATTGTTGGGAGCAAAAGTGTGTTTTATAAATATATAAAACAGTCTTGTAATTATTCTTTTACTCACGTCATTTTTGCTTATAACTCGCTCTTTTTCAAAGAAAAACTTTTTCATCAAACTTTTTTGCTCTATTTCATTTTATTTTAACCTCAATATTAATTTTACTCTCTTCTTCTTAATCAATTAATTTAAATATTAAACACTTTAAAAATAAAAGTCTTAAAGTATTTACGGAGGTGAAACGTGTTTTTTTATTTTAAATTCAACTCATGTTTGAGCTCCAAATCACAGTAAAACGTGAGGTGTTAATATAACACCAGAATGGATTAAAATAATCTGCAATAGTTTAATCCCTCTAGGATTAAATTAACACCAAACAGGATTAAAATTGTTTATTTAAGTGTTCTTTTTAACTATGAATGAATAAATAAAACACCAAAGTCAACGATTTGTAAAAATTCGACGAATTTCGCTTCTCCAGGGAGAATTGTAAGTTAGTTACTAACTAACTTAGTAACATAGTTACTAAATTCAATTGTGTTCAAAAGTTTTTAAAAATTCTCGTCAAAATTTCTATTCTCTCTATAAATAATAAAATTATTCTCGGAAATCCAATTATTTTTGAAAATTTTAATCAAATTCTTGTTAAAATTTCAATTCTTTTCAAAAGGTTTCTAAAATTTCATAATTTTCAATATCTACTATTTCAATAAAATTTTCTAAAAGAATTCCATTATTGAAAAAAAAAATTGACTACAATTCTACGCAAAAATTCAATTATTATTTTCATAAACAGTAAAAAATTTTACAGAAATTCAATTATTTACCAATTTTTTTATAAATTTCATCGCAATAATTCAATTATTTTCCTAAATAATAACATTTCTACAAGGATTCAACTATTTTTATGAATAATAAAATCCTTGTAGAAATTTAATTATTTTCATAAATAATAAAACTCATTGCAGAATTTCAATTATTTTTAATGCAATTTTAAACAAATTTCTCGAAAATTGTAATTATTCTTAAAAATATTATTAAAATTCATCCAAAGAATTCAATGATTTAAAAATATTTTGATAAAATTTTTTACGAGAATTTAGTTTGAAGAAACATGAAATTAATGAACTATTTATTTTTGTATTTAAATAATTGAATTCTCGTAGAATTTACTAATAAAAATGTCTTAAAAATAGTAAGTTATTTACTAACTTAGTTACCAACTTACTAACTAACTTAGTAACATAGTTACTAAATTCAATTTTTTTTCAAAAATTTAAATAAATTCTTGTCAAAATTTCAATTCTCTTTGTAAGTAATAAAATTCTTCTCTGATATTCAATTATTTCACAAAATTTTAATCAAATACTTGTCAAAATTACAATTATTTTTAAAAGTTTTCTAAAATTGCATAATTTTCAATATCTACTATTTCAATAAAATTTTCCAAAGCATTCCATTATTCAAAAAAATTTGAATACAATTCTATGTAAACATTCAATTATTTTCTGAAATAATAAAATTTTTTACAGGAATTCAATAATTTAAAAATTTTTATTTAAATTTCTTCGCAATAATTCAACTATTTTTATAAATAATAAAATTCATTGCAGAATTTCAACTATTTTTAATGCAATTTTAATCAAATTCCTCGAAAAATGTAATTATTTTTAAAAATCTTATTAAAATTCGTCCAAAAAATTTAAAGATTTAAAAAATTTATTCATAACATTTTTTATGAGAATTTGATTCCCAGAAACATGAAATTAATAAATTATTTTTTTTGTATTAAAATACTTGAATTTTGTAGAAATTCTTAATAAAAATGATTTAAAAATGAATATCAGTGAAATTTTTAGATTTTACTTAAGTATTAAAATCATTATAACGTGGATTTTTAGAAATAGTTTAATTTTGAAAATGTTTTAAACTAAAATCATTGAAATCCTTAATTTTTTTATTTTTGCCAAAAAATTCTATAGAATTAATTCTTTTTAAAAGTTATTATATTATTTCAAGCTTTTATTTTTCAATATATATTTAATTGCAGAATTTCCGAATAATTGAAATTTTGTAAAATTTAATTGTAAACAAATAAATTTGAAAATTCTCATAAAACTCATCGCAGCGTTTCAATTATTTTTCATACAATTATAATTGAATTTCTTGAAAAAAGTAATTATGTTCATGCAAGTTTTAATAAAGTTTGACAAAAGAATTGAATCATTAAAAAATTTGTTATTAAAATTCTTTATGAGAATTGAATTTTGAGAAACATTCAATTATTCAATAAATTATTTACTTTTGCCTTCAAGGTAAATCGTTAGGTATTAAAATAACACCAAAATGGATTAAAATAACACTAAATTGGATTATTTTAATCCTTTTTGGTGTTATTTTAATACCTAACGATTTACCGTGTTTAAAATATTTAAATTCTTGTAGAATTTTCTAATAAAAATTTATTTTCATTTCATAAAAATAAATTTCAGTTAAAATTTTAGTTTATAATTGAATATTAAAAGAAATACGGAGTGAATGTTTTGGAAATAATTGAATTTTGAAATGAATATTTTGAAAAAAGTTTAATTGAATTTTTTTAATATTATTTGAAGTTTTTATTTTCTAACATGCATTTAATTAAAGAATTTAGGAATAATTGAAATTTTGTAAAATCGATTAATTAATTATTTTTAAAAATAATAGATATGAAATAAAATTGTAGTTAAAAATTTTTGAAAATAGTAATTGAATTGAAATAATGAAAATAATGTTCAAGAAGTATAATATTGTTATATTATAAAATAATGATTTTATTTCTTGGTCATCTTTAATTATTATAAAATATGAAGAAATCGTCACTCCGAGTCAGTTATCGATATCTTCATGTTTTATAGTTATAAAAAAATTTAGTAAACTAAAATTTCATTCATTGTAAAAAATAATACAAAAATTGATTATTTTAATCTTTTTTGGTGTCAATTTAATCTGCAATACTTCTTAATACCTCACGATTTGTTGTAATAAAAAAATAAAGAAAATTGTAGACCTTGTAATTAATTTTCTAATCAGAAATTTAGACAATATTTGTACAAGACTTTCTTTAAACTGAATATAAATTCATTTAATATAAATTTAAAATTTTTAATGGTGAATATAGAAATTTTGAATTTGCGAATTAAATAAGTATTTAATTTATCAAGTTGTAGTTAACGAATAATTATTCTTTTCAATAAAAATTAAACACGAATAATAACTAAATAAAAAGTAATTACAAAGCCGAAAAATACGAAGTAAAAAAATATAAGGCAAGAAAGTACAAAGTGGAAAAGTACAAATAAAATATAAAACTAACAAATATAAAAAGTACTAAAGAATAAAAAGACTAATGAATAATAAAAAGCAATAAAAAAAGTGAAAAACTAGTGAGAAATGCAAAAGTAGTGAAAAATAGAGAAAAAAGTAAAACAGTTTTGAAATATGGGCGATAATATATTTGTTGGTGGGAAAATCGTAATGAGGGAACACGATGCTAAATGAAGTGGTGGCGGCGACAGTGAGAAGGCGCCTTCTTGGTGGAAATTAAAGTGTCGGTGAGTGCAGGAAATGTGCGAAAAGGAGCAAAAGAGACAAAAAAAAGTAAACGAAGAAGAGCGCAAGGGAAAGAAAGAAGGAGCGAGAAAATAAAGAAGAAAAAGAAGAGAAGTAAAATAAGAGGAAAGAAGAGAGGAGGATGGGTGCAAGAGAAATAGTCGCGGTGGGGCATCGGGAAAGAGGATTAAATGGCAAAATATCACTCAGACCCGAAGCTTCGAGTGCGGAGCTTGCAAGCCCCGGCATTCGAGTGAGGAGAACGATGGTCCGCACGTGACCAAAATATTCTTTTACAAGGACGGCCTCTCACCTCTTCAAGCCCGAAAAATTTCATTCGAATAAAATTCCTTAAGCCAGCGGTTCGTGTTACACGTCGAAAGTGGCCTATTGCCGGAAAACTATTGCTATGCTTTGCACAAAAAAAAGCAGAAGAGGAAGGAAAGAAAGCCAAAAAGAAGAAAAAAAAACAGTTATTTATCTATCGAGTCAAACATTCAATTAATTTCAATGAATCGCAAACATTTTTTTTTTGCAAAGGGAAGAAATTTATTTCTATTTGGAAAATTAAAAAAAAAATTTTTATTTCAAAAGTGGAGAACTTTTACTTATGAGAAAAATTGTTTGACTAAAAAAAAATGTATTTTAATTAATTTTTAATAAATTATTTCTTTTTAATTAACGTAATTTTATTTAAATAAATAAATTTTAGAAATAACCCTGAAAAGAGATCAAAAATAAGAGTACCGGCATTGTTTTCTCGCACAGTAAAATATTTACTTTCACGTTTTTTTCTTCTTCTTCGCTTGGCTGCAGTAAATTTCATAATAGTCTACGAAAGTTGGTTACTTAAAACATTATATTTGCCTTTTCCGCGCATTCCTTTTTGTAAAATAAAATGTACTCGGCTTTTGTTTTTCCTTCGAGCTTATACATTTTCGTGGTTTTCAGAGCGAAATCTCATTTCCCCGCGCGTCCAACGCATTTTCCCTCTTAACGAGCCAAGCAGCTAAGAATAACGTATTGCGCTAAATTAACAATTAAGACCTAACTGACTGGTAATTAAGTAGGTCTACGTAACATGGAGAGGGAGAGAGAGCATGGCTATGAAAGGCGAAGCTCGGAAAATGAACGGCCCACTAAATGCATTAAGGCAAAGATCCAGAGGGTGGGAAAGAGGGAGTGAGATTTCAAATACACTTTGCAGGAAAAGTGAAAAAGACATCTGACGTTTCGAAAGAAAGAGAAAAAATAAATAAATAAAGACTGAGAAAAATTATTTTCTATAAAATGACTATGTGGTTATAAATAATAATTAATAATATAATTTATTTAGAATAATATTATAAATAAAAAAATATAGCACAATATGTTATTTATATTACATTTTTATTGTACATTATATCGTTTATATTCGAGGTTGCGTAGCTGTGCGGTATATGTATTTGGTTTGCGTCCTCGAGGTCTAGTGTTCGATCCCCCGTGCGTGCGAGAATTTGAATTATTAATATTAAATTATCAGATTTATTATTGTTAATTATTTTAATTGTTAATTATTTATAATTGTTAGTATATTACATTTATTTTATGATAGTGTAATAATATTAGCTACATTATAAATTATAATAATATAATAAAATTGATTCTCAATAAATTGAAAAGAACATAAAAAAATTCAAAATATGCAAAGACTTTATTCATCGAAAATTTTAATATCCAAATTTTTTCTGCCACAAAATCAACTTAACCCTTTAACGCCCAGCGGTTTCGATCAAAACCACTTTTGACTTTAAACCTTAATAATTTTGACAAAAATTAAAATATTTTTGATTTTCAAAAACCCAGCACCCACAAATTTATTCTACTTTGTGAAAAAATTTATGGTGCAATAAAGAATTAACAATCTTTTAATTTTTACAATAATAAAAAAGTATGTTTATGACAAGATAAACAGCAAAAAATTACAAAATCGAAAATTAAATAAAGCTAAGCTAATGAAAATGACCACTTGGGGGTTTTTGAGGTCGCTGATTACAAATCCGAAGTCAGTTTTATAAAATAAAAATGATTGTCCAAAAAAATAACGAAAATTGCACTTTTCTAAAAAAAAAGTCGGGCTTTAAAGGGTTAATTCGTCAAAAAGTAACACCAGGGAAAATTTAATTATCGAGAGCTGACTGAAAACTATATTATTTACACCTTTATTGTATTTTCCACATTTTTAAATTCTTTTCAAAAATATTTCTTGCCATGAACTTTTTTTCAATTCCCTCGTCAAAATCGTTTTTAAAAAAATCATTTGGCAATCTTCATAAAAATGATAAGATAAATAAAATTTTCCTTTTTCTCTTTTTTTAATTTCTCCACAAGGAGGGGAAAAATGTTAAATAATCTTTGAGCATTATAGTTTTGCAAAAGAGTCGAGATTTTTATTTACATTTCAGTTCAGTTGTAAACGTTTCTTCTTCGTTGTTATTTTTTTTTAATCCTGAAAACAGATTTCCCTCGAGGTTGCATTTATTGTTTGAAATTCCGTGCGAGCATTAAGCAAGAAAATTTTTCCAACTTGCCGTTACAATTGTTACAGAATGTGCAATTGTTTGTGTGCGAGTGTGTGCACGCGCGTTTTATTTATTTTTTTTTCTTCCCCTATTGGTGCGCAACAAGTGATAGAAATATTTGTTTGATTGCCATTAATCAACTGGGATTGTTCAATTTTTAAATATCGTAAATTATTTTGATTTCTTTTCTGCTTTCATAAAAAAAACCAATATCTAATGAATGAGAAACAAAATTTTTGTTTTTTTTAAGAATTTAATTAGAGAAATTAGTAAATGGAAATTTATTTTAATTTTATTTATAATTATTGGAATAAAAAAGGGTTTTAAAGAGACAATCAAAGTTATTAGTTTTGTATATGAATTATTCAAATTTTTAGTTTATTCGTTCAAAACATTAATATTTATTTCATTTTTTTGTTGTGAATATTGTTAATTTTCTATTTTCCTTTTGTAAATAATTGGAGATAAATTCGAAAACTATTTTTATTTGTATTACTACGAGGTTCATAATACTATTTGTTCTCACTTAATAATTAACAGGAAATTGGAATTCACGAACTAAATAGGAATTCGAATAGAAAAATTACAGAATTAAGAAATAATTATGAAAAAATCGTTATTGAGGTAAATAAAAATAGCTTTTAATCTCATAATGAAACTGTAGAATTTAAATTCGTATCATTTGGAATGAAATAAGTCTGGGTAATAAAGAAGACAGAAAAAAACTGGTTCATAAAAAAGTTATGTGACCACCATCAGGGTGATAATTGTGGATTATATATTTATCCCTTGATCTAAGTCTGAAGTAGGGGCGTAAAATAGGTGGTTGTGCTCTGAAGTAATTTTGTCTTGTCTTGAAAAGTTCTTAACCGACCCTATCTTGAACTCTCTTCGTCTTCTTCTCTCTCTTTGTTTCGATGGCAAGAGCACGCTAGTCTACTGAAAGTGGATCTTGCGAGTCTAGCAAAGTGAGTGGGAGAGAGTAAAAAAAGAGAGATAAAGGGAGAAAGAGAAAGAAAGTCAGAAGAAGGAGAGAGAGAGAGAGAGGGGGGGGTTGATCTCTGACTACGAAGTTAACGAGGTATTGTTTCTGCAATCAAAGCAAGACGCTTTACGAGAGACCACGACTTGCGCGGGCCTCCCTCCGTTTTAATTAAGATAAGGCAATAATTCGATCCGTGTGTTTATTGGCCATCGGAGTTTTGTGTCAGCTTGTGTTTAGTCACATCGAAAGTTTCGTTAGTTCGAAGAAAAAAAAGTTATTTTACACTCGATAATTAATTTTAAAAAAGTAGCTTTTAAACCAAAAAAGTAGTAAAAAAAGTAGCTATCGAAAAATTAAACTTGACAACCAAAGAAACTCGTTTTATAAACACAGCACAAAATTGACAAAAATTTTATTTTATATTTCATTTTCCCGACTTTCTCCAAATTTTCATCAAAAATATTTACTTCTTCTTATTACCCTGCTAATAAATTAAATTCCTGCAATGAGCTTTATATTATTAAATATAATAAACTTCATATTTTTAAAAAATTTATAAAAATAATTTAATTCTTGCGAAGAATTTTCTAAAACTTTGAAATAATTGATTTATTTCCATTAATTTTATGTAAATTCTAATTTAAATAATTGAATTCCTGAGAAAATTTAATTATTCGTGAAAAGAATTGAATTCAGAAGAAGATTTTTACAAAAAAAATTTTAAATAATTGAATTCCGTTTGGAAATTTTATAAAAATATAATAAATTATTAAAAATCATTTAATTGCGAAAAGTTTTTGAAAACAATTTAATTTTAAAAAGAATTGTATCGAAATTTTTGATAATATAATTGAATGTCTGTATAGCATTTTATTTATTTTATTTATGAAAATGATGAAATTCCTGCGAAAGATTTTATTAGAATTTTTAAAAATAATTAAACTTCCACGAAGAAATTTACTTTAAAAAAAATTAATTTCTTGTCGTAAATATTTTTATACAACAAAATAATTGAATTTTGAATTCTATCTAAATGCCTCAAAATAGTATAATTTTTGGAATTCTTTCGAAAAATTATTAAGGTAAATATTTGAATTCTCGGGAAGAATTTTATTAAAATATTTAAAAATAATTTAATTTCGGTGAAACATTTTTTTTAATAACTGATTGTTTTAAAGAATTGAAGTTAAATTTTTAAAAATAATCACATTTTTTGAACAATTCCGGTAAAATTGATGATTTCCAAATTTTGAACGTTCAAATGAACGAAATATTTTTTATTGAAGATATTTTAATAAATTACTAAGCATAAAAAAATTTAAAACCTAAAGTTTTACTTAATTTTTTGGATAGTGAAGTAAAATAATTACAATAAAAATTTATTTTTTATAAGAAATAAATAAATTTCGATCATTTGAACGATCAAAACTTCAGGATCTTTAAAATTGTGTTAAAAATAATTGATATTCAGCGATGAATTTTATTAATCATGAAAATAATTAAATAGCTGCAAAAATTTTTTAGAAAATTAATAATTAATTTTCTAAAAAATTTTTAATTTATAAAAATAATTAAATAATTGTAAAAAATGTTATTAAAATATTTGAAAACCCATTAAAAAAAAATTTCCAGAAATTTCTCGGTCTGATTCCAGGGAACATTTTTACCTGGGAAGAATTGAATTTCTGTAAAGAATTTTGTTATTTATGAAAATAATTAAATTCTTCAGAAATATTTTATAAACATTATTTTAAATAATTAATTTTTTCGAAAGGTAATGATTATGGATATCAAATTTAAATAATTGAAGTTTTGTGGAAAAATATTTTTGGGAACATAATTGAATTTCTCGTTTAATTAATTAAAAATAGTATTAAAAATGATATTGATAGCTTGATAGATCAATGTAAAATAATAATAATTCAAAATAATTGAGATTCTTCAATGAGTTTTAATATTTATGCAAATAATTAAATTCTTGTCTAAGAATATTATCAAAATTTTTTTTTAAATTGAATTTCTATGAAAATTATTATCCTTAATCAACGTATTTGAATTATTTTGAAAAATTTTATAGAAATGTTGTTAAAGAATTGAATTTTTCAAATTTTTCTTTTAAGTGGTATTCCAAATTAACGGAATTTCTGCAAAAATTGTTAAATTTATTAAAATATTTAAATTTTAGATGATGAATTTTTATTAATTTTTTATTCTAAATATTTGAATTCTTATTGAATAAAAAGTTTACAACGTCAAACCTGACGATTTTCAATATTGTTACTTGGGAAATTGTCAGATTTGACGTTATAAACTTCAGTTCAATGAATTCTTTTGCGAAATTTTATCAAAATACTAGATATTAAAATTAATTTAAAGGAATTTTTTTTTGAAAACAATTAAATCGTTTTAAATCAGGGACCTTCACGAAAAATATGTGTCGTGCCCGTGTCGTGCCTTGACACGACACAAAGTTCGCTTTGTAATTCGTGCCGTGCCTAGGCACGACACAAAGTTCGCTTGGTAATTCGTGCCGTGCCAAGGCACGATACAAAGTTCGTTTCGTAATTCGTGTCGTGCCTAAAAAAACACAAATAACGCTTGCAAGATTCTACACAGTATTTCATGCGTGTCTTTAAAACGTGCCTTGACACGACACGAATTACAAATTTGCATTTGTGTTGTGCCTTGGCACGGCACGAATTACCAAGCGAACTTTGTGTCGTGTCAAGGCACGACACGGGCACGACACGAATTTTCGTGTTTTTTCGTGTTCGTGTAAGTCCCTGTTTTAAATAATATGATGATTATAGTTTTTGAGAATAGTTTTTTTTATTTCTATTATTAGCGAATTTAAAGCAGCAGAAAATTCGAAAAAATAACAAAATTAGCTCTCTAAATCTGAATTAGTAGAATTCTACTAAGAATTAGTAAAATTTTACTAAGTTTTAGTAGTTTTCATGAACGACTTTTCACTTTTTTAATAAGTAGAATATTACTAATCACTTTTTTAATCAGTAGAATATTACTAATTTTTATTAAAATTCTACTAATGTTTTAGTAGAATTCTATTAATTAAAAGTCACTTTTTTACTAAATGAATTAGTGAAACTGTTTTATCGACTATTAATAAAACAGTTCTACTAATTCTTAGTAAAATTTTACAAAACAATTAGTAACGCTCTACTAACAATTAGTATAATTTTACAAATTGTTAGTAGAATTATTACCACGGTAAATCGTTAGGTATTAAAATAACACCAAAAAGGATTAAAATAATCCAATTTAGTGTTATTTTAATCCATTTTGGTGTTATTTTAATACCTAACGATTTACCGTGACTAAAACATTTAGTGGACGACTTTTCACCATTTAATTAGTAACTTTCTACTAATTCAGATTTAGAGAGAGTGGCTTTTTGTTGATGAAATCTAAAAAGAAGTACCTAATAGTTGTATAACTTAAAAAAAAGTTGTAAATAGTATAGATTTTAGAAGATAAGTTCTAAGCCTGACCTCATAATAAATACTAGAATATATTTTCCCCTCCAAAATTTGCTTTGATTTCGATTGCAAGTCAAATATTTTGATTGGCCTGCTTTGGACTAAATCTCAGTAAATATTGTTCCCAATTTGTATTCAAAGCCTCGAAATGGGAAAAAAAATTATCAAATTGTAAATGAAAGTGAAAAATACATTCCTCACAAAGTGAATGAGAAAATAAATTTATCAAAGTGAAAATGAAAGTCTAAACAGAAATAAAATTGCATAATTGACCCCTAAGTGTTATTCTAAATTTCACCTCTAAACGTCTGTCTAAGTAAACAGTTCTCCTTAAAATATTTCTAAATATATTTCCAATTGTATTTCAGAAACATACATTTCTAAATATATTCATAACCATATTCCTAAACATATTTACCCACGTACCTATTTCTCGGCAAACTTCCGAATACGTATCCACAAACACATATTGCTGAATGCACATATATAAGTGTAAACGTATACAAATGAAAACAAATGTCTAATAAAAGCAGAAATGCATATAAATGTTTCTAGAAAGACATAAGTGCACCTCAAATATATACACAATCGTCTGGCTCCTACTGTATGCCAGTAAGGGTTAAAAGCCCTACTATATGCACATCTATACCGTATATATGAAAACAATGGGTGTTTCCCACATTTTACTTGTTCCAGATTGGCATTACATGTACATGTCCATATATGTTGTTATCGTCCCCGACAAATCGACGTCCGCGTGTTTGGCTGTTGCAAGTGCACGCTAAATCGATTTACACCCTTCACTTACAACGTTCGTGAGTTCAATAAAAATTACTCCTCCAGCTCAACAATCACGTGATGGACTTCGATAGGCGCACGTTTGTCAAGTGACTGCTTTTAAAAAACTTGTTTACTGCCGTTCAGATAGTACAACTATTTTTCTCTCTCTCTCTCTCTCTCTCTCTCTCTCTCTCTCTCTCTCTCTCTCTCTCTCTCTCTCTCTCTCTCTCTCCCTCTCGTTACACTCCTTTTTTTATCAGACTTTTTAAAAGCAAAAAGTGAAAAAAATGCACGTGTTTAGATTTCTTTTCACTGATTATAAAATCAAGGTTTTTTTCCCCTTCTCGCGAGAGTCATTTTTTTCAAACAAAAAAGAAACTTTTTCTTCATAGGGAAGTTGAATAAAATTGAAAATCAGGAAATTACGAATTTGAAATTTTCTACTTTAGAGAATTAGAATTTTTTGAGGAATAAAATAAAATTAAGAATTAGAAGATTAGGTACACTCACAAAACAATCTATTTAAGTAAAAAGGAATACTTTTACCATAAGCGGATTTTCCTTTTAATATTTGTCTAAAAGGAATTCTTTTTCTATTAAAAGTAAATTCCTTTTATTTATATCCCTTAATTACAGGGCTCGAACTAGGTCCGTAAATCCCGTAAAAGTCCGTAACTTTGCTTGAAGTCTGTAAAAGTCCGTTTTTTTGAAAAAAGGTCCGTAAAGTACGTAAGTTATACGATATAATTTAGATAATTTTAGAGAAATCAAAAATGATTAAAGGAATTCTATTATTTTCAAAAGTAATAAAATTCTTCGCAAAAATTCAATTATGTTCAAAATTTTTTGAAAATTCTCGTCAAAATTTCAAGTATCTTTAAAAATAATTAAATTCTTCTTCGAAATATCAATTATTTACAAAAATTTTAATAAAATACTTGGAAAAATTCCAATTATTTTCAAAATTTTTCCTCAATTCATGGATATTTAATAGGTTTCTATACTATTCTAATAAAATTTTTCAAAAGAATTCAATTATTTACAAATTTTTTTTATAAATTTCTTCGCAATATTCAATAATTTTCATAAATAATAAAATTTTTACAGGAATTTAATTTTTTTGGCAAATATTAAAATGCTTATTAGGAATTCAATTATTTTGATGAATAATAAAGCTAATTGCAGAATTTCAATTATTTTTAATACAATTTTAATCGAATTCCTCGAAAAATGTAATTATTCTTAAAAAATTTTATTAAAATTTATCAAAGAAATTTAATTATTTTAATAACCTTTGCTACAATTTATTTATTAGAATTTAAATATTATTATTAATAAATTTTTGATTAAATTTCTTTAAAGAATAAAATTATTGCATTCAAAATTTTTAATGCAATTCTATGCGTAAATTATCAATTATTTTTATAAATAATAAAATTCTTCTCTAAAATTGAATTATTTTCAAAAAATTTAATTTTCTTGGCAAAATTTCAATTATTTTCAAAAGTTGTCCCTAATTTAATTATTTTTAATATCTATTTTAATAAAATTTTGAAAAAGAATTTAAATTATTGGAAAATTGGTTGCTACAATTCTTTAAAAGAATTCAATTTTAAGAAACATATGTAATTATTCAATAAATTGTTTTTTTTGTATTTAAATAATGAAATTCTTGCAGAATTTTCTCATTAAAATTGATATAAAAATTGATTTGAGTTAAAATTTTAGATTATAATTGAATATTAAAAGTATTAGAGCGTAAAATTTTGGAAATGATTAAATTTTGAAAAGGTTTCAGATTCAATCTTTGAAAATTTGAATTTTTCATATTTTTAACTAAGGAACAATTCTGTGGAATTAATTTTTTTGAGAAATTTTAATTGGGAATTTTTTTATATTATTTGAAGTTTTTATTTTCTAATACATATTTAATTGAAGAATTTACAAATAATTGAAAAATCAAATATTGTAAAAAAAAACATGAAGACTCGGAGTTATCGATATCTTCATGTTTTTTTTAGTTTTGAAAAATTCTAATTTATAGTTTTAATTAAAATGTTCTCTTATATATTTTTGTCAGTAATTGGTTCGTAAATGGTCCGTAATTTTTCATTTTTGGTCCGTAAAGTCCGTATTTTTAAATACTTTTACTGGTTCGAGCCCTGTAATTGTTAAATAATTTTTGTTTACAGTACCAGTATTGTCGTCCACCCATTTTTGAAGGAATGAAAAGAATTTTTTAACATAAAATTTATGAAAACTCAATTTTTTTATTTATATTTTAAAGACGATAAAGTTTTGAAAAGAATAAGACCTCACAAAAGGTATTTGTCAAATATTTTTTTAAGATATTCTTAAAAAACCGTCATTTTCAATGTTTTACAAAAATTTAAATAACTTCTAAAATAACAAACGCTGTTTAATTAATTTAATTCATTTATTTGTCATATCAGTATTTTATTAATTTATTTATTTAATTAAAATAATTTATTTATTTATAACTCAAATTTATAAAATATTTTAAATTAAATTTAAAAAAATAATAATAACACAAGTCTGTAAATAATAATATATTGATAGGCAGGAAAAAATACATTAAAATAAGAACAACATTTCTTTTATCATAATTTCCATGTGTATAACCTTTTAAAATTTTTTTTAATTTTAAAAAGTTATGACCTATTACACTCTACATTTTTAATGAATTAAATTATATTTTTCGAATATATAAATAATTATTATAATAATTATAATTTCCCAAAATTGTTAATATTTTATTTAAATTTTAGACATATTGTTTATTTCATTAAAAAAATTTAGTTTTATTATTATTACATTTTATTAATTATTAAATTTATCCACTGTTGTTTTATAAATAAATAATTATTGTAAAAATTGTGCAGATTACCTTTGCATTATTTGACGAATAATTAAATTTTTTTTATTATTTTTTTATGTTTACAAATGTTAAATAACTTGAAATTATCCTTTTGACATAAAAAGATTTCATTTAAAAATCAAAAGAAATCAGTTAATATTTAAACGATTTTTTTCCAATAAACTTCTTACCTTTTTGTATTTAAAAGATTTCTTTTACAATAAAACTATTTCTGCTAACAGTTAAAAGACATGCTTTAAAAGAAAATTAGTTTTATGGTTAATAGATCATTTTTGCGAGTGTACAAATTACAGATTTTCTATTTGAGGAAAAAGGATGAGAAGTTTTTCTGAGGAATAGAATAAAATGCGGAAATTCGGAAAATTATGATTTATGAATTTTCTACTTTAAAAAGTTTAGATTCAGAATCTTTGAAGAGGAAAATAATATTAGGAATTAAGAAATTATAACACTGCAAAAATAGGTGTTTTAAAAGTAGAGTATTTTTTGCATTGGAATTAAAAAATTTTTAATTTAGAAAATTTTGTATTAGAAAGTTTCTAAATTAAGAAATTTAGTAAAAATTTGCGTACAAGTAGAAATTTACGATTTAGTACTTTTTTACTAATTACTAATTAAAAACTTTCTCAATTGGAAAATTTAGGTATATTGAAAGTTTCTAATTTTAAAAAATTAGTAAAAATTTAGAGCCTACAAAATTTTAATTTAAAAATCGACTCACGTTTTTTTTTTTTTTAAAGGGAAATTAGTCATAATTTTTGAAACCATAATCAAGAAAATTAGATAAAATTCGTTGGGATATATTGGAAAAACATGTATATATGGCGAGGAGAGAGAAAATAACGTTGGCATACAAATTTTGTAAATTGAGGAAATGTACAAGGTCTCTCTCTCTCTCTCTCTCTATCTGGTTGCAGTGAGAGGGTTTTGGATAGCGATTTTTCTCGTAATCGGAATATTTTATTAGTTTGGAGGTAACAAGTTTAGAGTTCTATTAGTATTCCACGTTCATCGCGTTCGCGACATTCTGCAGAGTAGAATGACAACGTCGTTCTGAATACTTGAAACTGATGTCCAACCCCCAAAGAGCTTCCTCTCATGCAAAGAGAGAGAGAGAGAGAGAAACCTTCTTCTCTTCAATAACCATTTTCGTTTTATGCATAGAATTTTCAACCGACGAATTCATACCGGTAATATTGAAAGTCTTAATAATTTAACATTCTTTTTATTTTTATTATTAGTAGAGAGACATTGCTAGTCTGAAGTTGAAATGTCCTTTTTTGTGAGTCGGTCAAAAATTACAATAGAAAATACAAAATACAAAAGAAACTTGGAAATTTACTTAGAAATATTTCCTACATATTCTCGTCTGACTTGAATTTTTTCACTACAGCTTCAAAAAGCCTATTAATTGCTGTTTCAAGTAGAAAATATCCGAAAAGCAAAGTAATTGACTGTTGATATTCATAAAGAAAAACAATCATTGTCTGTCTATCGTTTTAAACCGGAAACAGAATATTTTTCGGTTTTTGATACTAAATTAAAAATTCGACAATACAAGAAAATTTAATTTTTCCAGTTTATATGTATATACACAGTCAGCATACAGTCGTTACATATACGTTTAATTAACTTTCTCGTTAATTAAGTACAAAAGTTTTTGAAATTATATTTTTCCTCGCAATATGCAATCTTTATTTACAAATAAAGAAAAAAATTATCATAAACAGATTTTTATTTATAGCGTAAATTCAGTAAAGGAAATTAATTTCCCTTTGACAAATAGAGAGTAGAGTATAGATATAGTACTTTCATTTACCCACAGTCATTTTTTGATAAACACACATTTTCAAAAAAAAGAAACAGTATCGGTGGGGAATTTTTTTTTTCAACCAGACAAATAAAACGAAAAAAAAATATTCGGTCAAGATGCAAAAATCACTGAAGAGTGAATTTTATGAAAGAACAAAAAAAACACGTAAAACGAGTATAAAATAGACGCACCTATTGTTAACATGGAGAAGATATGGTAAAAGAGGGTTAAACAGGGTTAGTTAGAGGGGCAAGGGGGATGAAAGAAGGGAATGAATCTAGGGATGGTAAAAGTGAGGGCCGACTTAAGAGGTCAGGTTTGGGGGTTCGTGGTGAATTCTTATAAATCAAAACAGACACGCTATCCCGTCTTTCGGGAGTGTTTTCAAGCCCCTCTTTTGCTTCGATCTGCGCCCTTCTTACCTCCTTAACACTTGTCTAAGACCTAAAAAGAAGAAAAGAAGAAAAAAAGAGAAGAAAAGAAAAGAGGAACGTGCCAGGAAGGGCAGAGGTCAGTAACGAGATCCGGATGATAGGAAATGTATTACTTCACTCACTGCTTCGTTGTGAAGTATTTCTTTTTTTCTTCTCACACTACATTTTTTTTTATCTCTCGCAATTCTCTCGTATTTTTTCAATCACGAGAAAACGAAAACTTATAAAATTGATAACTAATGACTTATTATTGGAGTTCGTTATTTAATTTTCTAATTATTTAACTGAAAATTATAAAATTAGAAATTTATAATTGTAATTTATTTTTGGAACTTATAATTTCATTTTGTTTTCATGGTTGTAATTACTAATTAAAAATTAATTCACAGTAAAACGTGAGGTGTTAAATTGACACTAAGAAGGATTAAAATAATCTATTTTGGTGTTCTTTTTAACTATGAATGAAATTTTATTATAAATAAAACACCAAAGTCAACGATTTGTAAAAATTCAACGAATTTAGCTTCTCCAGGGAGAATAGTAAGTTAGTTACTAACTAACTTAGTAACATAGTTACTAAATTCAATTGTGTTCAAAATTTTTTAAAAATTCTGGTCAAAATTTCAATTCTCTTTATAAATAAAAAAAATTTTCTCTGATGTTCAATTATTTTACCAAATTTTAATCAAATACTTGTCAAAATTTGAATTATTTAAAAAAAATTTCTAAAATTCCACATTTGCAATATCTACTATTTCAATAAAATTTTCCAAAAGAATTCGATTATTAAAAAAAATTTGAATACAATTCTACGCAAACATTCAATTATTTACAAATTTTTTTTATAAATTTCTTCGCAATAATTCAATTATTTTCATAAATAATAAAGTTTCTACAGGGATTCAATTATTTTTATAAATAAAAATTTTTTGTAGGAATTCAATTATTTTCATAAAAAATAAAACTCATTGCAGAATTTCAATTATTTTTAATGCAATTTTAATCAAATTCCTCGAAAAATGCAATTATTCTTTAAAATCTTACTAAAATTCTTTCAAAGAATTTATTGATTTAAAAAATTTGTTTATAGCATTTTTTATGAGAATTTAATTTCAAAAAACATGAAATTAATAAATTATTTATTTTTGTATTTAAATAATTGAATTCTCATAGAATTTTCAAATGAAAATGGTTTTAAAATGAGTTTCAGTTAAAATTTTAGATTATATTTAATTATTAAAAGCATTTTAACGTAGATTTTTAGAAATAATTTTTTGAAAAAGTTTCAAACTAAAATTAATGAAATTCTTAATTTTTCATATTTTTGACAAAAAATTCTGTAGAATTAATTCTTCTTAAAAGTTTAATAGGATTTTTATTGAAATTATTTCAACTTTTTATTTTTCAATATATATTTAATTGCTGAATTTATGAATAATCCAATAATAATAATAATTAATAATTAATAATAATAATAATAATAAATAATAATAATAATAATTAATAATAATAATAATTAATAATAATTTTAATAATTTATAATAATTTAATAAATTTATTAAATTTTGTAAAATTGAATTGTAAACGAATAAATTTGAAAATTCTCATAAAACTCATCACAGTGTTTCAATTATCTTTCATACAATTATAATTGAATTGCTTGAAAAAAGTAATTATGTTTATGCAAGTTTTAATAAAATTCGTCAAAAGAATGAAATTATTAAAAAATTTGTTACTAAAATTCTTTATGAGAATTAAATTTTCAGAAACATTCAATTATTCACTAAATTATTTACTTTCACATTTAAATCATTAAATTTTAGTAGAATTTTCTAATAAAAATTTATTTTCATTTCATAAAAATTAATTTTAGTTTAAGTTTTTGATTATAATTGAATATTAAAAGAAATATATGGCCAACTTTTTTGAAATAATTAAATTTTGAAATTAATATTTTGGAAAAAGCTTATTTGAATTTTTTTAATATTATTTGAAGTTTTTATTTTCTAATATGTATTTAAGTAAGAAATTTAGGAATAATTGAAATATCGTGAAATTGATTAATTAATTATTAATAAAAATAATAGATATAAAGTTAAATTGTTAAAAATTTTTGAAAATAATTATTAAATTGAAATAATAAAAACAATTTTGAACAAGTATAATATTCTTATAATATAAAATAATGATTTTATTTCTTGGTCATTTTAAATTTTTATAAAATATGAAGAAATCGTCACTCCGAGTCAGTTATCGATATCTTCATGTTTTATAGTTATAAAAAATGTAATAAACTAAAATTTCATTAATTGTAAAAATAACACCAAAATTGATTACTTTAATCTTTTTTGGTGTTAATTTCATCTGCAACACTGTTTAGTAACTCACAATTTACTGTGTTTATATCCAATTAATTTATTTATTTGACTTGATAGGAAAAAACTAGTATCTCTCACTCTTATTCATTTCAATTTTTTTTCTACAAGTAGTTCATCTTTTCTCACAAGCGATACTTACAATACATATATACTATCTCTACTCAAAAAGAAGTCACAAAAAAGAAGAAAAAAGAATTTAATGTTAATAATAGTTTTCCTAAGATTTTTTTTATCAAAGCTCTTAAATATAATTCCATAAAAAAAAGAAAACTACTGGCCATATAAAACTCAAAGAACTATAAAAAAAAAACGTTTGGGTTTTAGTTTTTATTAGTTTCTTTATATTAGGCAATTTAATGTTGCTGTATTATTATTTTTAAGACTTGTGACGTGAATCTTTTATAAAAATTGCCAACCAGTTTTTTTCTCAAGTGTCCTTTTGCCATATAACACGATGAGAAGAGGGAAATAAAAAATGAATTCATTAAATATTATACAAAATGTGTTTAAATTTGAAAAATTTTTTAAAAATCTTATACGAATTTAAAAAAAAGTTTTTTTTCCCTCTTTGAAGATTTAAAGCGAAATATATGTTTATTTTTAAATCGAGAGAATTTGCTCGATGCAAATAAGTCAACTGCTCAATATTATATAGCTGCTTTGATTTTTCTTCTATTTTATTTTCTCTCTGTCCTTGTTTGTTTATTACTCTTTCTCTTTTTCTTCTTTCTCTATTGCGATAGCAGAAATCGTGAAATAAAAAATTTCCACGAAAAACGTAATGTTCATTTTTTTAAAAATTTAATCATTTTAATAAATATATATTAATTATTAAATAATTAAATATAATAATTATAAGAATAAAATAATTAACTTAGAAAAATAAGAATACAAATTTATTTCCGGGAATTTTTTCGAAAATATGAAAAATTAATTTTTTTGCATAAATGGAATAATCAGTACATTATTTAATAATAAAATATCGTAACATTTTTTTATGTTATTAAATATAACTTATTGAGGGACGTTGATAAAGTAAACTATATCTATATTGTACTATAGGCGTTTAGACGGAAGTGTTTACTTTCTTTTCAATGCTCATCGCTTTGTTTACTTCGCATATCTTGATACAGTTTGTTTTTATACTACAGAACGTGAAATTAAAATATAATATATAATTCTCAACTGTCATAATAGTAATTAATATTATTATAATATTTCTAATTATTAATTATCAAGATTAATGAGTTATTATTATTGTTTATTAGTTGCATAATTAACTATTAAAATTATTATTAAATATCAATTAAATAATTAATAATTAATAATAACTATTATTCTCAGAATTAAATATTTATCATTGATTTAGCCGTTAAAATGGTTTAAACATTGATTAACTTTTAATATTGGTTGGTGGAATTATTATCCCTAAATATTTATTATTAATTCGCAAATTTTTATAATAATTATTAATTTATTAAATTACTTAAATAATTATTATCAACACGCAAGAAATATTAATTATTATTTCTTAAGATTAAATATCATTCTCAATATTGAATATTAATTACTGATTCATAAGATTAAATATTAATTATTAATTTTCAAGATTAAAGATTCATTATTAATTTATTAGATTGAATATCAATTAATAATTCTAAAGATTAAATAGTAACATCATCAATTTTCAAGGTTTGGTATGAATTATTAATTATTAATATTTATCAACTTGCAAAATTAACTACATTACTTAATCATTAGTTATTCACTCTCAAGATTAATCGTTAAATTATTAAATTTTTAAACTACATTATTTGGAATCTAACAACTTCATCTACTATGAACATTTTCAAAATAAATATAATTTTCTACTTAAAATAAATTCTTATAGACAAAAAACTAATTTGTTTGAACCTACAAGAAACAATTCTCTACCAATTCATTTTCATCTTACAAAAATAAAAAGAAACAATATAATAAACAAAACAAACAAAATAATAAAATAAACACAAATAATAAAATAAATAAAATAATAAAATAATAAAATAATAAAATAATAAAATAATAAAATAATAAAATAATAAAATAATAAAATAATAAAATAATAAAATAATAAAATAATAAAATAATAAAATAATAAAATAATAAAATAATATAATAAAATAATAAAATAAATAAAACAATAAAATAAAGAAAATAATAAAACAAAGAAAATAATAAAACAAAGAAAATAATAAAACAAAGAAAATAATATTTCAAATAAAATAATAGTTTAAAGTTGAATGAAATTTAATTAAAAAAAAAAAATTTTTTGTTTTATTAATACTATTTTCTACACTCTTCAGATAAAAATTTTTCCTCTCTACTCAAGAATTACTTTCGATCAAAGTACATTGTTCAAGAGAGGATTATTCTATTTTGCCAAAGAGGGAGGAAAAAAAACCCGAAAAGAAAAAAAAACTTGTTGGGAAAAGTAAAGTGAGTGGGAAAGGTAAGAAACGAAAATCTTCAATGTTCTTTGAGAGAAAATCCGCTGGAAGTGGAAAGACAAATCACGCGAAATTTGACACAAGAGTGAGGTTTCGAAAAAAGGAAATAATAGAAAATGATAAAAGTCGATAGAAAGAAAAAGAAAAATGTATTTGTGTGTATGTGTGTCTAAGAGAAAGAGAGAGAGAGAGAGAGAAAGAGTGAGAGAAAATAAACTTACGAGGATTTTGAACATGAACTGGTGACGGCGGATTGGTTCGCGTGGCACCGGCTGCTGGTATCTTCGCATGCAAAGCGGACAGGTAAGAATTTGCCACATCGTAGATGAGATAAGCGCCATAATATCGGCCACCACTGCCCATTTTCAATTTATTTTTACCAGAAACAGTTGCCATTTTCTTTTTTATTTTGTTCTTTATTCGAGCACCACACTTTTTGTCAAAAACGTTCACTATAAATTTCCTTTTTCCCTTTTATTTTTACTTTCTTTCAAAAACTATATTTTTTACTTTCAATCTCACAGAATCACCAAAACGGTTCATTTTCACTTTTGCTTTTTCTTTAAATCTCAATGCACTTTTATAATCATTTTTTCGATTTTTCAAACAGTGGACACAATTTTTATTAGATTGTTAATTAGAGCTATTAGGAAAATTAATTTTCAATGTTTCAATTTTTATTTTCCTATTTATTTTTTTAGTGTAAATATAATTGTACTAATATATTTTATATTTGTGTAATTTTTACTGTAAATATAGTTATACTATAAATATTTATACTATATTTACACTGTAAATATTTAAACTATAAATATCTACACTATGAATATGTTTATACCATAAAAATTTATACGATAAAGATTTATACCATAAAAATTTATACGATAAAAATTTATACCATAAAAATTTATACGATAAAAATTTATACCATAAAAATTTATACGATAAAAATTTATACTATAAATATTTACACTGTAAATATTTACACCATAAATATCTATACTATAAATATTTATACTACAATTATAAATATATTTACACTCTATTTATTCACACTGTAAATATAAATTTCTAATTTTCTACCAATCAATTAATTCAAAATTATTAAACCCTTCGATTAAAACATTTTTCAAAATTCAAGAACCAATTTTTTTTCCTTAAAAATCACAACACAATTTTATTCCACACTGAGGCAAAACGAAAAAAAAAATTACGTCCGAAATTGACCGTCACTTTTTGCGTACTGAGAAATAATTTGCGACAATATTATTGTCGTGTAGACAAAAGAGAGAGAAAGAAAGAGTGAGACACAAGTTTTCCGCAAAGGAAACTCTTTCGACTGTTGACAAGAGGCAACACTGTGCGATATTCTCGAAGTTAGTCAAACGGCCACGATATAAACCAATGTGGTCAGATTGGTGGGCAGGGCCGTCGAACGGAAACGGTGCGGTCCCGCGGAACGGAAGCCTGAACCGGAAACGTTACGAGTCAACGGGCGCCACTCTGATTGCGCCTCTGCTATACATATAAACTCGTTCCGATAAAAGCCAACATTACGCATACACACTCTCGTTTGTCTTTCCAATATATAAACCACGATGCCTCAACACGGGTGGGCATTATTCTCTCAAGGTCATTCAATTACACGCATCAAGATTTTCACTATATATATATATATATATATATATATATATATATATATATATATATATATATATATATATATATATATATATATATTGCGAAGAGAAGGTGTGAGGATACAGAGAGAGAGAGAGAGAGTCACCAAATTACTGATGCGTCACTCTATTTTCAACTTTGAAAATATTTCGGAACATTTTTTAATTAAAATACGAGTCATTTTCATTTTATTTATTTTTTTAAAGTATTGTTCCTTTTATTTGCATCGATACTATTTTTGTCTTTACTAATCTTACATTATTTTTGTCCATTTAAATTTTTATTTATTCACTTTTCTTCTTATTTTTATTTATTATTATTTTATCTATTCTTGATTTATTTTTATCTATATTTTATTTAAACTTATCTATTATTTTTCCATACAATTTTACTTTCACGAAAAGAAATGATTGTATTCTGTTTTGTTTTTATTCTTACATGAAAATATTACATTTAATTTATTTTTTAACCTTAAATTAAAATATCTATGTCTCTCTTGGGAATTGAACTCTGAACCGTCAGCACTGAAGACTCGTACACTAACCACTGGCCTAAGGTCGAGTTTTCTTTTTATATATTATGCTTTTTAATTATTTAGTTAATAGTAATTAAGTTAATAGTAATTTTTAAATTTTAATTTTATTAATTTTATTTTTGTATCTGCTTCTTAATGAAATAATTATTGATTTTCAGTTCCAGTTTAAAAAATACTGTAGAATTTAACTAGAATAATTCCAGAGAATTTTTAGAGAAATTCTAGTAAATATTTTGTGATTTTTTCCATTATGAATAGAATTTTAATTTTAATAATTTTTAACTACTATTTTTGTTTATATTTTATAATATTAGTAATTTTATAACTGAAAGAAAACAATTTTTTAATCCCGGCCATGATTTATTTTTATTTATTTTTCTATTCAATTCATTTTGTTTATGAGCGAATTTTCATGACATCTAGGCGGCAATTTAAAGAAAATCATGATACTCAAGTTTTGAACGTTCAAATGAATGAAATATTTTTTATTGAAGATATTTTAATAAATTACTAATCATTAAAAAAATTTAAAAACTGAAATTTTTCGTTTACAAACTCAGTAATTAATTCATTGGACAGTGCAGCAAAATAATTGCAATTAAAATTTAATTCTTAGAAGAAATAAATAAATTTCGTTCATTTTAACGTTGAGAACTTTAGGATCCAGATAATCACTGCTAGGAAATTTTAAAAAAGAAAAATTTAATTATTATTTACTGACAGACGGGGATGTTCTGTAGAATTTTACTAAAATAGAATTTTTACAAAAATTCTAGTAAATATTTTGTAGAAAAAAGAGGGAATAAGTTAAACAAAAATTGATTAATGTGAATAAAATAAACGAATTTTCTTGAAATTTTGGCGGAAATTTAATGAACTTTCTTGGCGCGAAATTTGAAAAAAGAACAAATTAATTAATAAATTTCTATATAATATTTACTAAAATTATCACAACTTTTATTTTAATTTTCTTAATTTTTAATTAATAGATGTTTTTCATTTCGACTTATTTGAGTAATTTATTTACTGCAAGACGTTAAGGACTAAAGTCTCAATTTTTATTTATTGACATTTTGTTATTATTTTCATCTATTGACATATAAATTGACATATAAATTGACATATAAATTAAAGAGTTTTTAGTTCTTAACATCTTATATTAAATAATTTTTTTTTACTATATCTTACATTAAATAAAAAAAACCACTTTATATTACAAAGTAAAAAATAGTAAATTTAAAACAGAAAAACTAAAATTAATAATTGACTTTCCAAAGAGCCTTGAATTTTTTTTTTTAATTTCCAATTTCAAATATATTAGTTGTAATATCTGAACAAAAACGTATACTTTAAGATTCGCCAATTTTAAGTAATTTTTCAAAATATTTCATTGTTAATATTATTAAAATATATTTCATCTTTTTTTCTTTGATAATTGCATTTTTTCGCTTTATTTTTGACTTGAAAGATGATTTTTAATTAATTCATTTTTATTCATTATTAAATTTTATCTATAAGTATATTTTATGAATTTATTTCCTTATTAATAAATGTATTTCACTCATAAATATTATTATATTTTTTATAATTATTACTCATTGTAATAAAAACCAAAATCAGAAATTAAAAATTTAGAAACTATAAAATAGTTTTTAATTTCTGACCTAATATTATGATATTAACTTGAATCTAAATGGGTGATTCTCCTGAAAGGGGACCACTTCACGTGTCTCCTACGTGAGACTCAATATTTGCATTAACTTTTTATTGATATTTTGTTGAGTGTAAATTTAAAAAAAAATTACTCACAATCTACGAAACATTATTTATCTTTACATAATCTTGTAATATTAAAATTTAAAGTTTTTCTTAGTAAAAAAATTTATATAATTTTATCTTTTGGTTTCGGTTAAATATGATACATATTTTTAATTATTTTTTAATATAATTACAAATTTTGTAAAATAGTCTTAATATATATATATATATATATATATATATATATATATATATATATATATCAAATTGAAGCTTAGATTCTACCGTTTATTTACCACTTATATTTAGTTTAAATAAAATAAAAGAAATTTTTTAAATAATTAATTAAAGATTACTGGCAATGTGAGTAAAAATTCAAATTTATCTCCGAAGCCTCGTTTTTCAGTTAATAACATCATATTTTTAAACTGTTTTTTAATTATACATAATATATGTATAAATATTTGTTGTTGAAGCCCAAAAAATTTGATAAATTATGTTTCAATATTTTTAAATTTAATAAAAACGTGAATTTTTTATTTGACAAACTATTCATCTCTAAAGCCTTTTTCATATTTGATAAGCGTTATTGTTTTGTTTTTAATTTTTTAATAATTATTTTCAAATAACTAACTCTTAAATTGTAAAAAAAATTTCCGTTTTATTTAAAATAAAATATTAAAAATTTTTTAAAATATAATATGATAAGTAGAAAGTTATATAAATAACAAAATTATATTCATTAAAAATAAAAATTTTTTATAGAAAATATCAATTTTGAACTTAAAATGATAAATTAAAAAATTCATCACAATTTTTTTCCGTTCAATATAAAAAAATATATATATATTAGTTATTTTTGAAAAGTTAAAATAGTTATAAATAAATTATTAAATACACAATTCATTAAATTTTAAATGAATAATGTTAAAAGTTTAGTAAATTAAAGAAATTAAATTTAAAAATAATTTTTTTACAAAAACCACAATTTTGATTACAGTATATTTAACCTTCAAAACACCTAATATTAAAATGATGCTGGAAGGCTTATTTTTGAAAATTAATTTTGCGCAACTCAGATTTTTATCTTTAAACGTGTTCAAAAGCTATTCATGACAAAAAATACAGAAAATTTAAAAATTAATTTTTTTTTAGTTTTTGGAAAAAACAGGTGCCTTTCAGAAGAATCGCCCATTTACATTACATAATTATTTAGTTGTCACAAAAGTGAAATTTACTTCCAATCTATTTACAGATCTTGACTTCAATTTTTGATAAATTTGTTTATTTAAAAATGAAAAACAAAAGTTCTTCTCTATTAAGAAGGAAAAAATAACTCCGTATTAAAAATTAGTTATAAATAAACAAAATTATTAACTAATTTTTGTTTAATAAAATTATTAACTAATTTTTGTTTAATAAAATTATTAACTAATTTTTGTTTAATAAAATTATTAACTAATTTTTGTTTAATAAAATTATTAACTAATTTTTGTTTAATAAAATTATTAACTAATTTTTGTTTAATAAAATTATTAACTAATTTTTGTTTAATAAAATTATTAACTAATTTTTGTTTAATAAAATTATTAACTAATTTTTGTTTAATAAAATTATTAACTAATTTTTGTTTAATAAAATTATTAACTAATTTTTGTTTAATAAAATTATTAACTAATTTTTGTTAAATAAAATTATTAACTAATTTTTGTTTAATAAAAATATCACTGAATTTTTTTATGAAACCATTTGCTTCACTTTGCAGAAATTAAATTCCACACTCACATGATGGAAATTTCGGGAAAATGAAATTTTTTCATTTAATATTTCATATATTTAAAAATTTGGTATTCAATCTCTGTATATACATACATATATATGTGTGTCAGGATATATATGAGATATATTCAGATGAGAAAGGCACATTTTGCACAGGAGATTTCCGCACACTTGAAATCGATATACACACACACATATATATCGTATATATACTGGAAACTGTCAGCCAGTGGCAAGAAGCGTACGCAACTGTTGACATATGCTAATTGGCAGAGAGCTCGCAGATGGTACACGGTCTTATCATGGCAAGAGCGAGTGGGATTCTGTTACGCTATATAGAAAGAGCGGGGGTGGATACATTCCACTTAATGAAAGATCAATTCAAGTGTTTCGATAGACTCCGCCAAGTTTAATTTCAAACTCGCGACACTCAGATAAAGATCAATTCGAAAATTGACTTGCGATAATCTCCCCGGAAATAGTGTGTATATCTGTATATATTGATGTCGACAAGAGTAATCATGATCAACAAATATTTATCCGAGAAAAGAAACTCTTTAAATAAAAAAAAAAAAAGAAAACAAATTTTTTTCTTCTCATTTTTTTTCTTTCTTCAAGTTAAGCAAAGTTTTTCTACTCAAACCAAACCCCCGCGTGACACAAATAGAGGAAATTGTGTGGGAAATGGGTAAAAAAAGTTCTTGGGGTCGAGAAAAAAAAGAATCACGAGAAGAAATTAAGAAACATGTTTTTTTAAAAAAAAGAAGATAAACGCGATACGGAGAAATTAATTTCGGAGAAAGAAATATATTTAGCGAACGAAACATTTTTTTCATTAAATGTAGAAATAGGAAAAAGAGTTATTATTATTTATCTAGAAAAATTTAAAAAACCATTTTGGAACAAAAATTCGTGGCAGTAATAATTTATTTATTAAAAGCTACAATTAACAAAAGTGATAATAAAGAAAAATATAAACTAAGAATAATTTTCGAAATAAATTTTCAACTTAAAAAATACTTCATCGTAATCAGACTTTGAAATAATAATTTAAACAACGAATCAATTTTTAAAATATTATAGGATTAAATTTGAAAGAAAATTTTGAATTAAAGTTGAGAAAACTTTAGAAATATTTCATTTTAGAATTTGAAAGAATAAATTTCCAAAAAAGAAATAAAATTAAAAGAAAGAAGAAAAGAAAAAATATCGAAAAAATGACTCACTTTAGGAAAAAAAAAAGTTATAACAGTTAAAGAGCATTGTAACTCAATGACCTACTTTCAAAAAGAAAAAAAGACAATAAAAAAATACTTCAAAAAAAGAAAGAAAAAAAAAGTAAGGAGAAAACTAAAATTAAAAAACTGAATTTAAAACAAGCAGTAAAATTTAAATAAAAACAGAACCATACAAGCCAGAAGAATACGAAAAAAACTATTTTAAAATTAAAAAAAATGTTCGCCTTTCATTGAAAAATAAACGAATAAACGAAGTCAATTAATTAAAACTGAACACGAAACTATGAAATATAAGAGGCAGAAAACATTTCCACGAGTGTTGCAAACATGAGTAAAGGTTACACTGTTTGCAGCAGGTGTTAGGAGAGAAGAAGTGGTATCGTGTAATGCAAAATATGTCAGTTGAGTGGCTTGTATACGTATATACAATATATATATGTTGTAGCACAGCTAAAAAAAGTGTTTATGTGTGGAGAAAATTTATGTTTGAGTGTGTCATATCTCGTTTAATGCTATACGTATATAAGAAAACGACCAATAAGCTAGTAAAACACTAGATAACTTGAGGTCCGGTATACATGTAGATACCAAGTGTATATATGAAAGCCAAAAACAATGGGTGGACTTAACGGTTTGCGACAGTGAGACGGGTGTTTGGTATCACGACGCAACGCACATATTCACCTTCATCGTTTACATTATTACACGCTGGAAAATGCACACTCAGGCGATTCTATTTCTCACCGCGTGACAAACAACGTGTACGTGAATAATTATTGTTCGCCAAAAAAAATTTTATTATTACCTCTCACGTGTGTTAACGAAAATTCGAAAACAATTTTTTTTCTAAATTTTACATCAGAAAAATTATAATTGTTTTATTAAAATTTATATGAAATTACTTATATTTCCTTCGTCAGTTATATTAATTTATTAAAAGTAAATAAGCGATTTTTAACAATTTGTAAATTTTACAATTTCGAATTATTATAAATAACATAATAATTAAAATAAACAATATCGTATAAAAATAATAAATTCATGTTTCATTAATACTCACAATAAATCGAGAGGTTTTAAAAAGTGTTACAGATTCGATTAGCACAAAAAAAGATTAAAATAATCAATTTTTGTGTTATTTTTTGCAATGAATGAAATTTTAGTTTATTATATTTTTTATAACTATAAAATATGAAGATATGGATAACTTCGAGTCTTCGACTCGGAGTGATCGATTTTTTCATATTTCATAATAATTACACTGAAAAAAAAAAAATTATTTGATTCAAATAACCGATTATTTGACTATTATCAAATAAATATTTACTTGAATAAAATAATTTTTATTTGAATCAATTAAATAATATTTGCTTCAAATACTCAAATATTTTATTCAAATACAATTTATTTGATTCAAATACAATTTATTTGATTCAAATAAAAATTATTTGATTCAAGAAAATATTTACTTGATAATAATCAAATAATCGGTTATTTGAATCAAATAAATTTTTTTTCAGTGTAAAGATGACCAAGTAATAAAATCATTCTTTTATATCATAAGAATATTATACTTTTTCAAAATTATTTTCATTATTTTAATTCAATTATTATTTTCAAATATTTTTAACTACAATTTTACTTTACATCTATTATTTTTAATAATAATTAATTAATTGATTTCACGAAAATTCAATTATTCCTAAATTCTTTAATTAAATGCATATTAGAAAATAAAAACACCAAATAATATTAAAAAAATTCAAATAAACTTTTTCCAAAATATTAATTTTAAAATTCAATTACTTCCAAAGTTCACTCTATATAAAATTTTAACTGTAATTCATTTTTAAAAAATGAAAATCAATTTTTATTAGAAAATTCTACAAGAATTTAATCATTTAAAAGCAAAAGTAAATAATTTATTGGATAATTAAATGTTTCTCAAAATTCAATTCTCATGAAGAATTTTAGTAACGAATTTTTTAATAATTTAATTCTTTTGTTGAATTTTATTAAAACTATGTTCCTAAAGTTTCGAACGTTAAAATGAACGACAATATTTTTTTTACTTCTACTAATTTGTATTTTATTTACAAAAAAATTATTTTTTAATTTAAAACAAATTAATTTTTAATTAAATATTGTTTAATTTAAATTATTTTTTTTTTGTATAGTAATTTTCAAACACACTGAATATGAAAAAAAATTTCGTTCATTTGAACGTTCGAAACTTTTGCCCCATTTGAAACTTCCATGAGCATAATTACTTTTTTGCAGGAATTCAATTGTAATTGTATAAAAAATAATTTAAACTCTGCGATGAGTTTTATGAGAATTTTCAAATTTATTCATTTACAATTCAATTTTACAAAATTTCAATTATTTAGAAATTCTGCAATTAAATATATATTGGAAATCAAAAACTTAAAATAATTTCAATTTAAATTCTATTAAACTTTTTGTGAAATATTAATTTAAAAATTTAATTATTTCCAAAAAGTCCACTCTATAATCTTTCAATATTCAATTATAATGTAAAATTTTAACTGAAATTTTACAAAAATTCAATTATATGAAAAATATATTAAATATATATTGAAAAATAAAAACTTGAAATAATATCAATAAAAATCCTAGAAAACATTTAAACGGAATAAATTCCACAGAATTTTTTGTAAAATATATGAAAATATAAGAATTTCAAGGATTTTAGTTTGAAACTTTTTGAAAATTTAATTATAGCCAAAAATCCACATTATAATGCTTTTAATATTTAAGTATAATCTAAAAATTTAACTGAAATTCATTTTTAAAACCATTTTTATTAGTAAATTCTACGAGAATTCAATTACTTAAATACAAAAATAAATCATTAATTAATTTCATGTTTGTTGAAATTAAATTCTGATAAAAAATGTTATCAACAAATTTTTTAAATCATTAAATTCTTTGGACGAATTAAAATAAGATTTTTAAGAATAATTACAAGTTTCGAGGAATTTGATTAAAATTGCATTAAAAAGTAATTGAAATTCTGCAAAGAGTTTTAATTTCCATGAAAATAATTGAATTCGTAAAAGAATTTTATTATTTATAAAAATAATTGAATCCCTGTAAAAATGATATTATCTATGAAAATAATTGAATTATTGCGAAGAAATTTATAAAAAAATTTGTAAATAATTGGACTCCTGTAAAAATTTTTATTATTTATAAAAATAATTGAATATTTGCGTAGAATTGTATTTCAATTGTTTTTAATAATGGAATTCTTTTGGAAATTTTTATTAAAATAAATAGATATTGAAAATTATGGTAATTTAAAAAACTTTTGAAAATAATTGAAATTTTGACAAGAATTTGATTGAAATTTTGTAAAGTAATTAAATATTAGAGAAGAATTTCATTATTTATAAAGAGAATTGAAATTTTGACTAGAATTTTTTTTAACACAATTGAATTTAGTAACTATATTTTTAAGTTACTTGGTAACGAAGTTAGTAACTATCTTACTATTCTTTCTGGAGAAGATAAATTCGTTGAATTTTTACAAATCATTGACTTTAATGTTTTATTTTAAATAAAATGTTATTCGTAGTTAAACATAACACCAAAATAGATTATTTTAATCCTTTTTGGTGTTATTTTAATCCTAGAGGGATTAAACTGTTGCAGATTATTTAAATAGATCAAAATAATTTTTAATTCTGAAAAACATCAAAATCCTATATTCGCTCAATACAACTGTCATTTTAATTTTTTAAATAATTGTCGCTCATCAATTTTTTTAACGGATTTTGATTTCTTATAGTTTTAATTTTATGTTCAAATTTTTTTACAATTTTTAGAAGGCGCAGAACATTAAAATAATAATTTGTTTATGAAAAATATATTAAATATAATTATTAAAAAATAAATCCTTTTAAAAGTTTCTAATTCTAAAAGATAATTGTACCTCCTTTATCTTCCCGCTTGATTAATGTAAATCGGTTCATTTGTTTAGGAGAAATAAAACTTTGTTTAAAATATTGCAAAAAAATTCATTTTACAATATCTTTAATAAAAAAATGTTTTTATTTTTTTTTTGGTTAACACATTGCTAAGGCTAAATAGAAATGTTTTTTCAACATTTTGATTTAATCAAAATACTTTTTATTTGTCGTGAGAATTTCACGAATTCTGACCCTTTTATAATAGATTTTCTTAATAGTAATTATATTATTATAATTATAATAAATGCCATGAAAAATTTGAACGCTCGGAAGACTCGAACCTGTGACTCTAAAAACACTTGAACTTTTGAACTTTGTTTACACACGTCTTAACAACCACGACTAATGTGGGTAAGAACGAAATATAAAAAATTGAAAGTTTGTGTAGAAATTCATTTTTTATCGTCTAAAATGAAACGAATATTCGAAAAAAGTATTTTTACCATTTTACCTCTCTAAAAGCTTTTTTAAAAGTATAAACTGAATTTATATAGAAAAAAAATTCCACTTTTAAGTGAAAAAAACAATCATTCAATCAGCCAATTTTTATTCCCCAGAGTAAAATTGATAAATTAAGATTTCCTCTTCAAAATAAAAATTCCAATTAATTTTCCATATAAAAATTTCATTTTGCAGGGTAAATATTGTACTAGGTTGAAATATCATGGAGGAAGTACAAAATTTTGAGTCTACATTTTTTTTGTGATTAGAGAGAATATTGAAAAATTTAACTTTATAAAATAGCTAGACGTGATTTTTCTCTTTATATGTATATATAGAAATAGAGAGAGAGAGGGAGAGAGAGAGAGAGAGAGAGAGAGAGAGAGAGAGAGGTTGGCTCTTATGGGTCGTGGGCGCTTAACACCTACGCGAAGGCAACAGGTTACCACTTCCCTTTTGTACCAACCCTCTGTGTGTCGCAATTCTGCTGCTATTGGTGGGTCACTTTCTAACCGTATAATCTTTGAGAGGCTCCATGCGTTGTCGTGTGCCGACATAGCTTTAAGACATTATTCCGCAAAACTTTTCTCGATGGTACTACTCTCTCTTTCTCACTCTCTTTCTTTTTTCTCTCTATCTCTTTCCCTTCTTTCTGTCTCTTTCTTTTTTATCTCTTTTTTTCTTTCCTTTTCTCTACCTTTTTCTCTTCTTTCACTCGTTTTCATTCTTTTTCTCTATCTTTTTTTATTTTTTCTCTCAGTCTCTTTCTCTCCTTTTTCCGTTCTCTCTCACTCTCTTTTCCATTGGTTTTCCCTTTCCTTATTACTCTTTTTCCTTGAATTTAGAAACTGCAATCACAGTAAATAGTGAGGTATTAAAAAGTGTTGCAGATTAAATTAACACCAAAAAATATTAAAATAATCAATTTTGGAGTTATTTTTTACAATCAATCAAATGAATTAAACTTTTTCAAAAATATTAATTTCAAAATTCAGGTATTTTCAAAAAGTTCACTCTACATTTCCTTAATATTCAAATATAATCTAAAATTTTAACTGAAATTCATTTTTAAATCAATTTTTAATGGAAACTTCTACTAGAATATAATTATTTAAATGCAAAAGTAAGTAATATATTGACTAATTGAATATTTCTGAAAATTTAATTGTTATAATAAATTTTAGTAACAAATTTTTTAATAATTCAATTCTATGATCGAATTTTATTAAAACTTGAATGATCGTAATTACTTTTATCAAGGAATTCAATTATAATTACATGCAAAATAATTAAAACGCTGCGATGAGTTTTATGAGTATTTTCAAATTTATTCCATTACAATCCAATTTTACAAAATTTCAATTATTTGGAAATTCTGAAATTAAATATATAATGAAAAATAAAAACTTGAAGTAATTTCAATAAAAATCCTAGTAAACTTTTAAAATAAATTAATTCTACAAAATTTTTTGTCAAAAATATGAAAAATTAAGAATTTCAATGATTTTAGATTGAAATTTTTTCAAAATTTAATAATTTCTAAAAATCCATGTAATGCTTTTAATACTTTAGTATGATCTAAAATTTTTAACTGAAATTTATTTTTAAAAACATTTTTATAAGTAAATTCTACGAGAATTTAATTAATTAAATAAAAAAATAAATAAGTTACTAATTTCATGTTTCTTGAAATTAAATTTCCATAAAAAATGTTATTAACAAATTTTTTAAATCATTAAATTCTTTGAACGAATTTTAATAAGATTTTTAAGAATAATTACATTTTTCGAGGAATTTGACTAAAATTGCATTAAAAATAATTGAAATTATGCAATAAGTTTAATTATTATTTATGAAAATAATTAAATTTCTAAAAGAATTATATTGTTTATAAAAATAATTGTACCCCTGTAGTAATTTTATTATTAATGAAAATAATTGAATTATTACGAAGAAATTTATGAAAAAATTTGTAAATAATTAAATTCCTATATAATTTTTTAATATTTATAAAAATAATTGAGTGCGTAGAAATGTATTCAAATATTTTTTAATACCTAATAGAATTCTTTTGGAAAATTTTTTTCAAATTATATATAATATTGAAAATTATGGAATTTTAAAAAACTTTTGAAAATAATCTAAATTTTAACAAGAATTTGATTAGAATTTTGTAAAATAATTAAATATCAGAAAAGAATTTTCTTATTTATAAAGAGAATTGAAATTTTGACGAGAATTTAAAAAAATTTTTAAACACAACTGAATTTAATAACTATGTTACTAAATTAGTAAGTTGGTAATTAATTTAGTAACTAAATTACTATTCTCCTTGGAGAAGCTAAATTTGTTGAATTTTTACAAATCGTTGACTTTGGTGTTTTATTTAAAATAAAATTTCATTCATAGTTAAAAATGACACCAAACTAAATTATTTTTATCGTTTTAGGTGTTAATTTAATTATAGAGGAATTAAACTGTTGCAGATTATTTTAATCTATTCTGGTGTTATTTTAACACCTCACGTTTTACTGTGATTCAAAGAATTTTTTCATTTTTCCAAAAAACATCTTGTCTGTTCATAATTATAAGGGAAAATTTGATTAATACAATTTCATTACAATTTATTGATACTAATTGAATTCCTGAAAAGAATTTTACTAAATTTATAAAAGTAATTGAATCCTTCCAATGAATGTTATTGCATATTTATGAAAATAATTAAATGTTTGCGAAGAATTTTATTAAAATTTTTGAAAACAATTGAATTGTAGAGAACATTTTAATTATTTATAAAGATAATTGAAATTTCGTAGAATTTAAAAAAAAAATGTAAACATAATTAAATTTCTGCGGAGAATTTTATTACTTTTAAAAATAATTGAATTGTTTTTTTTTTAATTTTATGGAAATTTATAAAAATAATTGAATTGTGTTGCGAATAAATTTTAAAAAATAAAATTATAATTATACGATGACTAACTTCCATCGATTATTTGGAAAAATTTAAAAAAAAAATTTTAAAAGAAGTAAGTTATCTTCAATAGAATGTACAGAAATTTCAATTACATAAAAAATTTTCAATTATTTGTTTATAAAAATTCAATTATCTTTAAATAACAGAATTAAAAAATCTTATTTTTCAAAATTTTGAAAAAAGCTGCGAAAATTCAATTTTATTAAAAAATTTAAAGTGTGTATTTTTTTTTAAATTAACTAATAAAAATTTTAATTATTAATCTTCACACTATAAAACGTGAGTACATTAGAATGTGATTCCTTATAAAATTTAATTATTTATCAATTAATAAATTAAATTACTTTGAAAATTCCATTTTAAAAAAGTTTTTAATGAAATTCTTTTTTTTTTGTCATCGAGGCTACTATTTCCTACTTTTTTTGTCATCGAGGCTACTTTTTCCTACTTTTTTTAAACTTATAATGGAGTGCGAAGCCTGAAAATTTTTAGTAGTAAAAGAAAGTTTAAATCATACAACAATACTTTACGTTTTTTGGGTTAATGAATCTGAATTTTTGATCTAAAATAAAAACCTATAAATTACCGCACCAAAAACATTTGAAAGTCATTACAGACTTACAGGACACGACATTTTCGTTATCTTCTAATGTTTTGTTGGAGAGAAAATTATATTAGCAGTGAAAAATTTTTCCTAATCAAGCTGCGACATTATTTTAAAAATATTTTCTTCTTCGGAAAGAATTTTTCCTATTCGACGATGAATTAAAACATTATACACGAAGGAAACGTTTATTTTTGTTTTTTAGTCGGGAGAGGTGAGAGGAGAATTTATCAACGGTAGTTTACTCAAAGTGGGGATAAAAAATCCGGGGTTTTATTTAAGAAAAATGGTCATAATTCTTTTTTTTTATCTTTAGTCATCAGAATAGAAGATGAATTCGCGAAGCATTAAAGTGAAGTTTGAGAGGGCGACGCCTATGAAGAGAGAAGCTGATGGTAACCGTAAAAAGCGTCAGTTACAAATCGCATCGGAGGTACTGGGAATGAAACTGTTCGAGGAGAGTGCGAGAGGAATGAAGAGAGAGTGAGAGAGAAAGAGAAAAAGCGAGCAAGAGAGAAAGCGTGAGAGAGAGAAAGAGAGAGAGAGAGAGAGAGAGTGAGAGAGAGAGAGCGAAGGTTTGAGAGAACGAGTATTAGGGGTAATGGGCATTATCTCCATCGATCCTGGCTCACCACCCATCCTCCAGACACTCACCTCACCAAACGACCGACCACCCTCACTCACCTCCTCCACCTCTTTTTGGTTAAAGGGTTGGGTAGCTCGTTCCAACTCTAGTTAGAGTAAAAACGCGCAGAATTCCGTTTGCTCGTGAGTTTTGGAGACTTTTCGAACCTAAAGTTCAGAGGGATATGTTTGGTTAACGTCCATTTTTTCAAACTCTCTTTTCTCTCTCTCTCTCTCTCTCTGCTTTAAAAGGGAAAAAATTTACCAACTTTTTTTTTCAAAGCGCTATACCCTTTTAAATTTATAACCGGTAACTATAGCTGTTACATCAATCGCCTCCAACTTGAGGGAACTTCCTTTTGCCCGTAAGAAAAATGATGTAATTTATACACACACAAAGTTCACGAGCATGCAACAGCGATCAAGTATATACGAAATATCACCTTTTGTGGTTCGTGTCTTATATACATACATATACAGAAGAGAGAAAATTATATAAAAAGGGAAATTTAAAAAAAGAAACGAAAATTATACAAGAAAATTATATAAGAGAAAGAATTATACAAGAAAAAAAAGAGAGATCTATTTTCTTGTGTATAAAACGAAGGGAATATTACAGAAAAATATACAAGGTAAAAAAATTACAAAAAAATAATAATAGTCTTATTTAATACAATACAATTGTCATATTTAAGTTTTCCTTCGCTATTAATTCTTTCAGTACTTCATGTCTTACAAAAACATTCTTTCAATACTAACGGTAAAATTCTTGGGTATTAATGTATATAAAAATTTTTTGCACTAATCACAGTAAAATTATCGAAGTCTAATGTCTGATTAAAATTTTACTAAACTATTAATAGTAAAGTTATTAAAGTTCAGTGTCTGATTAAAAAGCTATTGATCTATTGTTTCTATAGTATCAGATGGTAATCAAAGTTGAATGTCTGGCAACAATTTTTCTACACTACTGATAATAAAGTAATTAATATCTGACTAAAATTTTCTTACACTACTGCAAGTAAAGTAATAACAGACACAGTAAATCGTAAGGTATTAAAAAGTGTTGCAGATTAAATTAACACCCAAAACTAGATTAAAATAATCAATTTTGGTGTTATTTTTTACAACGACTGAAATTTTTGTTTATTCAATTTTTTTATAACTATAGAACATGAAGATATTGAAAACCAGAAAAAACTTCGAATCTTAGACTCGTAGTTATCGGTTTCTTCATATTTTATAAAAATTAAAAATGACCAAGAAATACTATCATTATTTTATATTATAAGAATATTATATTTGTTCAAAATTGTTTTCATTATTTCAATTCAATAATTATTTTCAAAAATTTTTAACTACAATTTCACTTTATAACTATTATTTTTAATAATAATTAATTAATTAATTTCACGAAATTTCAATTATTCCTAAATTCTTTAATTAAATGCATATTAGAAAATAAAAACACCAAATAATATTTAAAAAATTCAAATAAACTTTTTCCAAAATATTAATTTCAAAATTCAATTATTTCCAAAAAGTTGATTCTATACTTCTTTTAATATTCAATTTTACAAAATTTCAATTATTCGGAAATTCTGCAATTAAATATATATTGGAAAACAAAAACCTAAAATAATTTCAATTAAAATTCTATAAAACTTTTTGTGAAATATTATTTTCAAAATTTAATTATTTCCAAAAAGTCCACTCTATATTTCTTTCAATATTTAATTAAAATGTAAAATTTTAACTGAAATTTTACAAAAATTCAATTATTTGAAAAATATATTAAATATATATATTGAAAAATAAAAACTTCAAATAATATCAATAAAAATCCTATTAAACTTTTAAACGGAATTAATTCCACAGAATTTTTGTAAAAAATGTGAAAAAATAATAATTTCAATGATTTTAGTTTGTAACTTTTTGAAAATTTAAATATTTCTAAAAATCCACATTATAATGCTTTTAATATTTAAGTATAATCTAAAAATTTAACTGAAATTCATTTTTAAAACCATTTTTATTAGTAAATTTTACGAGAATTCAGTTATTTAAATACAAAAATAAATAGTTTATTAATTTTATGTTTCTTGAAATTAAATTCTCATAATAAATGTTGTCAACAAATTTTTTAAATCATTAAATTCTTTGGACGAATTTAAATCAGATTTTTAAGAATAATTACATTTTTCGAGGAATTTGATTAAAATTGCATTAAAAATAGTTGAAATTCTGCAAAGAGTTTTATTTTCAATGAAAATAATTGAATTCGTAAAAGAATTTTATTATTTATAAAAATAATTAAATCCGTGTAGAAATGATGTTATTTATGAAAATAATTGAATTATTGCGAAGAAATTTATAAAAAAATTTGTAAATAATTGGACTCCTGTAAAAATTTTTATTATTTATAAAAATAATTGAACATTTTTGCGTAGAATTGTATTACAATTTTCTTAAATAATGGAATTCTTTTTGAAAATTTTATTAAAATAAATAGTAGATATTGAAAATTATCGTATTTTAGAAAACTTTTGAAAATAATTAAAATTTTGACAAGAATTTGATTGAAATTTTGTAAAGTAATTAAATATTAGAGAAGAATTTCATTATTTATAAAGAGAATTGAAATTTTGACTAGAATTTTTTTTAACACAATTGAATTTAGTAACTATGTTTTTAAGTTACTTTGTAACTAAGTTAGTAACTATCTTACTATTCTTTCTGGAGAAGATAAATTCGTTGAATTTTTACAAATCATTGACTTTAATGTTTTATTTCAAATAAAATGTTATTCGTAGTTAAACATAACACCAAAATAGATTATTTTAATCCTTTTTGGTGTTATTTTAATCCTAGAGGGATTAAACTGTTGCAGATTATTTAAATCCATTCTGGTGTTATTTTAACACCTCACGTACAATTGTGGACTTTAATGGCCGATGAAAATATTGCTTTTACTATAATTGCATTTTTACTACTGATAGTAAAACGATTAGAGTTTAATAGATGACTAAAACTTTCTTGTACTAATGATAGTTATATGAAAAATTAATTGCTAAATAAAATTTTCTTTATACTACTGATAGTAAACGTCATAAAAGTTAAATGCCTGACTATAAAATCTACTTGTACTACTAATGATAAAGTTACGAAAGTTTATTTTGAATTAAAATTTCCTTATACTACTGACAGTAAAGTTGTCGGAGTTTATTGTCTCACGGTAAATCGTTAGGTATTAAAATAACACCAAAAAGGATTAAAATAATCAAATTTAGTGTTATTTCAATCCATTTTGGTGTTATTTTAATACCTAACGATTTACCGTGCTACAGTTGAATTATAAAAAATAAAATAAATTATAAATATCAATCATAAATTTAATAATAAAGATTATAATAATAAGAATGATAATCATAATAAATGGAAACAAAGACATTACTAAAACATAATAGTATTAATAATAAATGAAATATTATCAAAATCCTGATTATAAATGCATTAAAGTTGAAAAAGTTTTAATGTAAATCGGCAACAATTCTTACATAATACACTAAACGGATTACTATATGCATCCTTTCTCTTCAAAGTATATTCCGTAATGGAAAAGTTGTTTCTAAATTTCGGATAAACTACCACATTCCCAATACGCCTGGAAAATCGACTGCAAAGCAATTTGAATATCGTTTCCTCCATCTTTTATTTTTCAAACTGAAAAGCAAATAAGAGAAAAAAAGCATCACACCTCTCTCGCTATTATTGTGAAACAATATCTATATACTACACATGCATGTAGTTGAAACTTAATCTTGTCGTATTGCCTCTATTCTCAGAGGATTTTTATACCATAATACCTTTCAAATATACTATATCGGCGCCTATAGGGTACACATAGAGAACGGTGTATCCAAAATTATAGTTTCCACAATTTTTCTTTAATATAGTATAGAGGAAAAAGAAGAAAAATTGTAATTACCTTTTTTTAGTGATTAACTCTCATTTTCTTAATATCCAAACACAGGGAGAAATGTGGAAAAAAAGGTTGTAATACAATACACGGCGATATCTACCCTCTTATAATAAAAGAATGATTATCGACAGAGTAAAAAAGTGGAAGTGACGTTGATTAATCTTTTGAAAAAGGCTATCAAACACTTTTGTGAATCGACCTTGATAACGTTCAGCAGGTTACAGCTTGTTTAATGATTTGTATTCCCTGATGATTTGGTCCTAGGACAAAATTCAATGTCACTCGAGATCGATATTAGATTTTTCTCTCTTTTCAGTTTTTTCTTGCCTTTCATGTTTCCAGCGATTTTTTTTGACAATATACATTGATACGAGTAATTTTATTTTTTATTTGTAAGTTTTTACTTTGCTTTCTTTTTTCAATATTTTATTTACTTTACCATTTAATTATTTTATGTTTTAATTGTTTGTATTTATATTATAATACTTATTGATATTTATAATTTATTTTTTTTTATAATTCAACTATAGACAATAAACTCTGTCAACTTTACTGTAAGTAGTATAAGGAAATTTTAATTCAAAATAAAAGCTTTGTGCCAGCATAAATGAGAGACCCTCCGGCAGCAATGCGATTATTTATTATAATTAATTAACTAATTAATAAGTTAAATTAATTTTTATTTCATTTTGCAATTACAGCTAGTGTGGTTAAATTTTTAATTATATAATCTAACAGTTCTGATTTTTTTCTTTTTAGTAAGTAGCATTAATATTAGTATTAGTATCAATATTATTAATATTTAATAATTAATATTATTATTAGTTGCTTAATACTTAATTAATTTTTTTAGTTAATTAGTATTTTAATTTAATTTTAATTACTTAATTAGTATTTTGTATAAGAAAAGTTTTACTAATACAATTTAAAAAATAAATATTTAACCTTGAGAGGGCCTTGGTGGCCACTATAGTGGCCACCATTTATTTTTACTTTTATTTTCATCGAATTGATTTTTTATTTAATTTTACTTAATAAAAAACTAGTAAATTTTATTTTAATTTTCCGGCCCTCTGAAGGTTAACAAAAAATATTGTTTATTTAAATAATCGAAGCTTTAGAGACGTGAAAGTAAAAAGAATAGTGAAAGAATAGAAAAAATACAAAAAAGAAAATAAAAAAAAAGGGGGGGGGGTAAAATTTCTAAACATAAGTATCACATGTCGTTTAAATTAGCTCAAAAATTAAAAAAATTAAAATAGAAAAAATTGTAAGCGATTAAAAAGTAGAAGAGGCGGAAAATGCAAAAAAAAAGAAAAGAAAAATAGAAAAAATTTAGGAAACAGGAGAAAACGAAGAAAATTGAATATTCAAGGGAAAATGGTATAGAAAGAAATTTAGTAAAAGGGAAAAGAAACACAGGGAGCATTAAAGGTGGCACACTAATAATAAGTGACTGAGTGGTGACTGAGAGTATTTCTCAGTGTGAGCCATCCTTTACGTGGCACTAGAAACCCCACTGTTTTCCGGAAACCAGAAGATAGCTAGATAGATAATAAGATTTGCCAGCAACATCCCTTATCCAACCTCTTCTGGCTCCTTTTGCCCCCCCCCCCTACCCACCCACCGCCTCCCAAACCCACGTCCTCCTCACTTTTCAGCATCCAACCCCTCTAGTCGGCACCATTCGATAAGTAGATCTCTATCGAGATTATCTGGAACACTGGCTTACATTATTACGATATGAAACCCAATCTAATAACAGAATTGGCTCGTAAAGTTCATTGCGACGAATAAGGAAGAAAAAATGAGTCTAGAAAGAGTTTTTTATTTTCTTTAATTTTTTATTGCGATTTAAGTTTTTATTGCTAAATTTGCACAATTTTTTTTTTGCTACATAGGATGTTGTCAAAACTGTCGTTGCATTCTCTAAGATTCGAAAAAAATTTTTCCGTTCCTAGACAAATTTCCTAATTTTAGATTCATAAACGTAATTTCCTAAAAATAAATTTTCCTAATATTAGTTTTCCCTAAAACTATTTTCTTAATTCATTTTTCCTACATCGATTTTCCTAAAGTATCTTTTTCCGAATAATATAATTTATTTTACAACAATGTGGAAAAATGCGCAAAAACATAATTGTTAACTAAATTGTCTACTTAGTGGAAAAAATAAACAATTCAAAATTCAAAAATCAATTTCAAAGGATTTCAAAGAAATTTTATCTCCTTTCATTAAAGACCAAGAACATCAAAATCCGATAAAATTTTTTTTTTTTAAATGTAAGGTGAAATTATAAAGATTTTATTCTTTACAGTAATTATTCAACAATCGGTTTCGTGCTTAATAAATCGATTCAAAAAAATTTTTTCACTGTATTTTTGTAAGAAAATGATTGATGATTTTTTAACACAACTTTTAGGAAATTAGGAAAATTTAATAAACTTTAGAAATTTTCGCTTAGAAAAATTGTTTTTTATGAAATTTTGAAATTAGGAATCTACAATTAGGAAAATTGGTAGGGAATCAATTTCTCTTTTGTTTAATTTTCAGTGGGTTGGAATTTCAGAAGTATAAAAATCTGTAATATGGGTAGATTTAGGTAAGATGTTTTTTGAAAATTGTAAATTTTGATTCTGTAGTTTATTTACTAATTAAACTTGCTGTCAGTAGTGCGAGAAAATTTTAAGTCAGACACTAAAACTATTTTTTAAAGTAGTAATGTAAAAATCGCAGTTTTTAAATTACTTTTTCATTACACTGAGAAAAAAATATACTTAATTTAAAAAGAAAAATAATTTTAAGTGATTTTGTTGAATTGAAATTAGTTTGTAAGCTTAATACCAATATATAGAAAATATCTACTGCTTTGATTCAAAAATATTATTTGTTTGAATAATTAGATTCAATTCAAACATATTTTCTATTTTGATTTAAAAAAAAATGTTTAAAAATTTTACATTTGATTCAAACTTTAAAATGTTTAATATAAATAAGTAGTTATAATTACACGGTAAATCGTTAGGTACTAAAATAACACCAAAAAGGATTAAAATAATCCAATTTAGTGTTATTTTAATCCATTTTGGTGTTATTTTAATACCTAACGATTTACCGTGTAATTATTATAATCAATTGTAATTATGTTTGAATTAAATTAAATATATTATTTCTTTAAATAAACCAAAAAATATGTTTTAATTTTAATTAAACTTAAATATGTTTGACAGTATAAGAAAGATATTTAAAATTTAATTTAAACAAAATATGTTTCAATGAAATAAATTGTTTTCTCCGTGTATAGTGTAAAATAATTTTGATCAGGCGGAATTTTTTCATATTTTTTTCCAGTTTTCAATATTTACTATCTTATCTGTTTTATATTTTGTATCATTTGATTCAGTACTTTAAATAATTTCAATAAGTCAAAAAGGAAGGGTTTTTGTATTTTTTCTTTTGCTAAAAGTATAGTAAAACTATAATCTAGTCAGAAGGGATAGTAAAAAATTGTTAAAACTTATCGTCAGTTGTTAAATAATTTTGAAGTCAAACTTGAAAAAAATATTGTCAATAAAACAGGAAAATGTTAGTCTGACTTTAAATTGAAATTAAAAAAAAGGATTTCTTGAAATTATGGAATAAGTAGTTAAGATGAATAAGTAGTAAAATCAGTTTGCAGTCAGACTTGAAATGCAAATAAAATTTACTATCAGTAATACAAGAAAAATGTTAATTTTCCATCGAAGTCAATCTATTTAACAAATTGTTTACAATAAAAGTAGTACAACAATATTTATGTTCGACAATTAAAAAAAAATGAGTATTGAAATTTAATTATAAGTAGTAAAGGGAATTTTTAGTCAGACGTTTTGGTCAAACGAAAATTTTTGTCTCCTTTTTCTCACCGGCTAAGTTTACTTTTCTGTTTCATAATATTGCAAACCCTTAAAACGAGAGCAGGAGAAAGGAAAAATGAAAAAAAGTCAAATGTGAAGAAAACCTTTTAACCTTTTTTTCTGAGTTAAAATGATATGATCGAATGATGATATTGTGTGTATTTGGATATGGCAATATTTGCGCGTGGATGCTGAGAAGCTTATTGTGTGTATATATATATATATGTAGAAGGAATATTTACATGCAAGGACCTTTTACGAAAGCATTCGTGGGAAATACGATAATGGCAGTTATGTGCGCGCATTGTATTGTCATTGAATGTCTCTGGAACGTATGTGCGTTTTATTTGGTTATTCGATTATCATCGTGTTTTTCTACTGGGTATCGTTTTACACGAGAACTCCAGAAGCAGTATTATGTTAGCCGATCATGTGATCGTGATACTTTATTATTCTCCAGCCATTTTCCATTCTTAGAAAATACACACCGAAAAATGTCGTCGATCGAAATAAAAGAATAAAATTTCTTCTCTAATACGAAAATTATTGTCGTTATTATTTACTTACTAATATTTATTTATTTATTAATATATTTTTTTTGAATGTTTTTTTATCAATATATTTTATTTACATAAGTATTAAACAGTATTAGGTGTTTCTCCACTAAGTGGAAACTTCTAACTACGGGAACATTTATTTAAAAATATTAATTTTTTTGAAAATTTTCTATACAGATCTTTATGATGAAGCTTGAAAATAATTATTTTGTGCATATTTGAGCTTAAGTTGATCTTTTAATTTTATATAATTAATTTAAAAAATTTTCGTATAGAGGTTAAATAATAAGATTAAAACAGTCATGTTTTGTCTACTAATAATATAAATAGTGTAAAAAATAAATAAATTATATTCTAAAGGAATTTATTAATCGGCAATTAAGTAATATTACAAAACATTTTAACACAAAACAATTTTTAAAGATATGTGATAAAAAAATCAATTTTCATAGAAACAAACACTTACATTGAAAAGTAGCACATAATTTTCAAAACTCACGCCTATGTTTGAATAAAATAAATATGTTCTGACGAAAAAAATTTTTCAATATTTGTTTTATTATTTTTATCTTCTTGAATTAATAAATAAAAACTTATTTTTACTCACACCTGTTATTAATATACTGGAGGTTGATAACATTTTTCCATAAAAAACAAAACATTTCCACTACGCGAATCGAAATTAGTCACCGGAGTTTACAGGAACCGGAGTTTACAAATCAAAGAAAAAAATTCATTAAAGCTATAGAAATAAATAAAATCAAACAATATTTTAGAATATTAAAGAGATTTGTTTACTCTAAATCACTATTATTTTTATTTATTTTTATTGGTTAGGAATTCAGTAATTTTCGCAGAACTGGAGTTTACATGTCATTAAAATTCGCCCTAAAACACTAGTAATTTTTATAGTTTTAAATCTAAAAATGCTATTTCTTTATACAAATTTAACATAAATGCAACTTTTTAACTTAATAATATAAATTGGAAACAAAATCGAACTAAAAATTCCAATACAAAAACAGAAAACACATGAAAATGTAAACTACAGTTCCAAATAAAAAATAGTGGGGAAAGTATTAAAAAAATATTTTTACACTAATTTATTAATGAAAATTGGAAAAGAACACAAGAAAACATACTAATATGAGATAAACTTTCGAATGGAAGAAATAAAAACAAGATTAAAATAGACTTTGTGTGAAATAAACCATATTAAACTTCATGATTTCTGTGTGGAGACTCGAGAAAAATGCACTTTTGGGTAATTTCCAATTAAGTCATAACTTTCGCCTAAAATAAAAAGTTTTTTTCGATTAAAATTATAATAAAAAACATGCTGAATATTAATTGTGAATAAGTTTAAAGCAGATTAGAAAATAATGATTAAATTTATTAAATTGTTATTATATTGTATTTCTTTTCATTTATTTACTACCATTTACTTATTCATCATTATTTTCTGCTATTACTTTTGTACGACCTTAATTTACTTTTAAAATATTTCCAAAATATTCATAAATTTTTTCATTTTGAAATACTTAATTCGAAATTTTTTTGTGAAAAAAAAATTAAAATAAAATGCCTTTTTCCAAAGTGACTTTATTTTTTGGTATAACATTGACTTGGAATTTTTATTGCATTTAAACTACTTTAAGATCCATTTATACGGTTGAAATTCAAATTAAGTTATAAGGAAAAAAGTTCCACTATAAAATTCATGAAATTGCAAAAAGAAGTCCTCTCTTTCCAAAATACATGATATTTTAAAATAAAAACCAAAAAAGACTCTCTCACAATAAAAAATACATATATTTTTCTTTCCTTTTCTATTTCCATTGAGTAACGATCCTTTTAGAAAAATAAATTAGAAATAAATTTTTATTTAATTAAACAATTTTACATTTTACATAGTGTTGGAAATTTTTCTAAATTTTAGTTCCTATTTAGTCGGTAAATGGAAAAAAATAACATAATTCTTTGAATAAATAATTTCATTTCTCTAAATGTAATTATTTTTAAATCTTTCCCTTTTTTGTATGTAAAAGAATAATGCGTAACGACCCAGCAAACGGGAGTTTCTGACCTATAATCTCATTAGTGAAAGGAGGCTCACTGCATCAGAGGCAGAATTTCTGTGACATACGAACCGGCTTTGGATACCATACTAGTTGTACAAATGGCACTTGGAATTATCAGATTCGTTATTTTCTACTAAATCGTGAACTGTTTATTCTCGACTCCAAAGTACTTGTATCGCACTGTAATATTAAACATTTAAAATTTTAATTTACCATTTAAAATAACCTTTCGTTGCAATTAACAAAATTAACGATCAATTTATAATTTTAGTTTTCCTTAATTTTAAAATTTCAATCGAAAAAATTTCCATCCAGAAATTTAAAATTTATTGAAAAAGGACAGTTAAACATTCAATGACAATTTTCTTATTATTATTCTCAAGATAAATTTATTTGATTTTATTTTAATATCCATTTCTTTTTTGTAATCGACAAAAGGGGAATGGCCTTTATAAGAGGACTTTGTAACTGTTTCGACTTTGAGGTGTATGCAAAAGTTTGTCTTTGATGTTTTTTTTTTTTTTTTTTTGTTCTTCTTTCGATTGTATATATTAAAAAGAAAAGATATGATTCGAGAGCGAAATGGACGGTTAAGACATTTGGTATAACATTGGTCGAGTTGGGAATAATAAATAAGCAAATAAACTTTCCTCGTTAAGCTGTCGATGCTTCAAATGGTTCAGTTGCTATTTGCGGTTGTATAGACCACAATATAGTTTTCCTTTGATCCTATTCCTCAATACACAAAGACATTGGTGGGGCTATATATTCCATTCAAAGCGACTGTCTCTCCCCTCCCTCGTCCTCGCCCTCTTCATTTGTATATATCAAGTACCAAATCGACTTTGAGAAAATCGAATTTTTATAATCCTCACAACTACACTTCGAGCTATACCGCAACCACGTAATAAATCCTTTTTTGTAAATATTGAATTTTATTTCGTTTCATTTTATTTATTATTATTTTTAATATTATTATTATTATTATTATTATTATTATTATTATTATTACTATTTTTAATATTATTATTATTATTACTATTTTTTATATTCATTATTATTTATTCTTATTTCTATCATTACTAATAGTATTATTTTATTGCACTTTTATAATTTTTATTTTGCATTTCACATTAAAAACTGTTATCTCTCTGTATAGAAAATAAAACGAAAAAAAACACATTATTTGAATGGAATTGTTTATTTATATATTTGAGTGAAAATGGAAAGTCAACGCCAGACGTGAGATGATAAATTTTCAGTGAAACAACCATCGTAAACCTACATATCTAGACTAAATAATACACTTTATGACACATAAACAGATTCCCCTTGATCCCATTTAATGTTTATTAAAGATCTATTTTGCATTTAAACGAAAACTATCGATTCTAGCAAAAATTTTCTAGTATTTCAGCAAGTTGAGAAATAGTTAAAAAGAAGTAAGTAAAATAGTAAAAACCAATTTTGATTAGTAAAGAAAATCAATTTTCAATTTCTACATTTTTCTTCAATTACAATTTCTTTTTCAATACGAAAATAATTTCTTGTGAAGAATATACAGTTCTTCTACTTTTATTTTTTTTCATTTCTTTTTTTTGGATGAGAATTTCGTAAAAGTAAAAATTTTTTTGGAACCACTCCAAAACGATTGTAGAATCTGTGGAGAATATTTTTCGCGAGAGTCGCAAATACGTCTTTTTGTTTTATAGCGATCTTAGATTTTAAATTCCGACGAAAAGTGTGTAAATTCCCTTTTAAAAGTGCTTTTTAAAAGAGAATCTGCATTTCGCTTAAAATTAAAATAGTGAAGAATTGGGGAAAAATATTAATATTTGACTCTTAGAATATTATTTTTTGAATACTGAAAATAAATAATAAACAAAACCTAGTAGTAAACACTGTTAACTAAAAAGTATCAAATGGCAACGAATTGATGCCAAAAATGTGGATTAAATAAAAAATTGAACCACATTTTTGGCATCAATTTGATCCACTTTAGTATCAATTTGATACTTTTAAGGAAACTGTGAATTGATAATTACTGTAAATTAAAAATAATAGCATTTAAAATATTATTGTAAACTAAAAATTTTAATTTACTGAAGATAAATAAAAAATAGAAAATAGACAAACAATTTTAAATAACAAATACTAGTAATTAAAACATTTTGGTAAATAAAAAATAATTGTATTTAAAGGACATAATAATAATAATAATAATAATAATATATAATAATACTTTTTAGTTATTTTTATATAACAATATTAAATATTATTAAATATCATTATAATGTTAGTCTAAAAAAAACTTTCTTCGTTTATTGTAAAAAGAACAGTTTTGTAGCCAGTAGATTTTATAGCAAATAATAATTAAATAGGTAATTAGAAACTAATTGATTCTCAAATTTAGTAATTTAGAATCTTTGGAATTTTTTTCCAAGACGTTTTGTAGTGAAAATAAAAAAGAAAGGAGAAAAAAGAAGAAATGTGTGTTAAAATAACAGGATGCAAGTATATATTCAATAAAGCTTTCGGGTATTTTATAGGAATCCTCAACGCTTTAATTTCTCGAGTAGCTGTATATAACCGAACATCGCTCTTTCGCTCAGCATCCATCTACGTTCATCCGTAAACGTAACTCAATTCTGTCTCGCTGGAGCGAAAGCATAAAAATATTAGCATATTGATTAGTTGAGGGCAACATTGCTCTCTTAAATTCACGAACGTAAAACCCACTTAGCCAAAGCGAACATCCACTTTGCAGTTTTCAGCAAAACACTATAGATGAAGTCTTTCTCTCTCTTACTCACACTTTTCTTTCTTTCTCTCTCTCTCTCTCTTTTTCTTTCTTTCTCTCTCTCTTTCTCTTTTCCTTTATTTCTCTCTCTCTCTCTCTCTTTCCTTTTATTTCTCCCTTTCTCTCTATTGCTACACTCTATCCGCTTATATTTCTCTTTTACTTTCTTACAGCCGAATGCTCAAGAGAATGTCAATTCGGAGGACAAAATTTCAAGTCTTTTATTTTCACACTTTCGGTAAAAATAACTCCTGTCCTCCTTTGTCTTAAGAATTTAACATTTGGAGGGAAGAATTAAAGAAATTTTAATAAAATTTCGAGAAAAAATAAAGTAGGCAGAATAAAATTGGTAATTTTTTGTCAGGCAGAACAATTCTGCGTATTTTTGACAGTTTCTATTCTACTATTTTAGTCTAATTGAAATATAATTAAAATCGTGTAATGTTTCGAAGTATAAAATAAGTAGTATAAGTAGAATCAAGTAAATCTGTTTAATATTTTTCTTTCTTGTCATTTAGTAGTTCGTATAAATTTTAATAATGATATTTTAGTCCGAAATTAAATTTCCATTGTTTTTAGTGTCAGTAGTAAAATAAATTTTCAATCAGACAACATCAGTAGTATAGGCAGAATTTGATCACACGTGATTTCAGTCTTTTTTATATTTACCAATTTTACGACAGTGTCAATCGAAAAAGTCAGGTTAAAATTTTTAATAATTCTTTGTTATTAGTAGTAGAACAAAATTTTAGTCCGTTCGAAACACTTAAAACACTAATAACTTTACTATCAGAGTCATTCCATTATATTTCGACTAAAGTCGTTGCCGAATAATTTCAAAAAATTGTAATATTTCTTATTAATAATTGTTTCTACCAATTTATAATAATAAAATAATTCATTCTCAGTAAAATCTAAATTTTTTTACGTTTTTATAATAAATTATGTGTTTTCTTTAATATTTTCTAATAGATGAAAATGTGACAGTTTTTACGACTTCATATACTTTAGATGCTAATTTTACAATAAATATAAAAAATTCGTTTTGTTCGGTAATCCTAATAATATCTTTAAAATCATTCCTGAAAAATATTACAATTTTTTAAAATTAGTCGGCAACGACTTTAGTCGAAATATAATGGAATGACTCATCAATACCACAGAAAAATTTAATCATTCGTAAAACTATTAAGGAGTAATAGGCAGAAATTATAATTAGAATAGAAGGAATCTACAAAATGGAAGAAAATCAAAAAAAGGGAAAAAATTTGAAGTAGAAAATTTTTCTGAAAAACACAAAGTGAAACAAAAAAATTAAAAAAAGAATTTCAAAATAAAAATTTTTAAAATGGAAATATAATAAGCATTATGAAAGTTAAACAATTTGGAGAAGGCTAAATGAAAATCTAGTTCATAACGGAAGTTAAGCCAGGCAACCACTGCGGCTGCCAGCCAGACGGCTGAAGAGTACACAAACGTTGGTCGACGAAGCATCAACCATTAACCGAACAGTGGTGAGTGAGTGAGAGAGTGAGAGAGAAGGAAGGGGGGATAAGGAAGGGTCATAAGAAGGGTCTTACTAGTCATAGCTCCTGTGTAACATCCTTTAGCACTGGCACAAACACTAGTGATTCTAGAGCGCAACATGTTTCTTGCTGCTTTAAGCAAGCACAGCCATACCTATCTTTTTCTCCTCTTTTCCTCTCGCCGTCTTCTCCTATCCCTCCCTCCCGTCACATACACACACACACACACACCAATGAATCCCTCGAGAACTCTGAGCAGTAGTCTGTCCGGTGAAAACTCTCGGAAACAGGGTCACCTTAGAATTCTCCCCGCGGAATTTAATCTTGAATGCCTACACATTTGAGATTCTATTTAAAAGTTTCCCTGTTAAAAATTCACCTATCGAGTGTGTAGACGAAAATCGGCACAATTGCCATGAGTTTTATTTTTCAGATTTATTTATTTTTTTTTTGTACTGAAGATTTATTTCAAATAGAGAAAATAGAAAATTAAAAGTGTGGCGGTAGATTTAATAGAGAAACATATTATTTATAGTAAATATTTTTAACAATGGTAAATAAATAAATATAAATAAATATTTAAAAATTTTGAAATAATATTTTTCAATATAATCTAATTTGTGAAAATTTTTTATTATTTCAATTGAAATAGTAATTTTTTGGTCAGACTAATATTTAACTATCAGTAGTTGAAAATTGTTTTAAAACGACACAATAATTAAATTTATATGGTTCAAAGTGGTAATAGCATCTTTTAGTCAGACGAAATATTTATTCAGTCAGAGATAACGTTTCCTATTCTAGATAATATACCAATGTTACCAAATTTATTTTACAGTGAAAAGATGAGTTTAAAAAAATAAAAAAGAATGAAAAAAGGAATTAACAAACAATTATAAATAGAAACTAAAAAGAAATTGAAAAGAATTTTAAAAAATTAAATAAAATTCTGAACAGAAATTTAAAATGAGATAAAATTAATTTTAAATATGAAAAAAAAAATTCAAAATGAAACTGAAATATTTGTAATTCTTTTTAACTTTAGAAAAAGTAATCACAGTAAAACGTGAGGTGTTAAAATAACACTAGAATGGATTAAAATAATCTGCAACAGTTTAATTCCTTTAGGATGAAATTAACACCAAAAAGGATTAAAATTAAAAAAAAATTTTTAATTTTTTTTCTTATTTGGTGTTTATTTTTTACTATGAATGAAATTTTATTTTAAATATAACATTAAAATCAACGATTTCTAAAATTTCGACTAATAAAGCTTCTGCAGGAAAAATAGTAAATTAGTTACTAACTAACTTAGTATCATAGTTACTAAATTCAATTGTGTTTAAAAATTTTTTTAAACTATCATCAAAATTTCAAATCTCTTTATAAATAATAAAATTCTTCTATGATATTCAACGATTTTACAAAATTTTAATCAAATTCTAGTTAAAATTTCAATTATTTTCAAAAGTTTTCAAAAATTTCATAATTTTCAATATCTAATATTTCAATAAAAATATTCTAAAAGAATTCCATTATAAAAAAAAATTTGAATATAAGCAAACATTTAATTATTTTCATAAATAATACAAATTTGTACAGAAATTCAATTATTTACAAATTTTTTTATAAATTTCTTGGGAATAATTCAATTATTTTCATTAATAATAAAATTACTACAGGGGTACAATTATTTTTATAAATAATAAAATTCTTATTGCAACTCAATTATTTTCATAAATAATAAAACTCATTGTAGAATTTTAATTATTTTTAATGCATTTTTAATCAAATTCCTCGAAAAATGTAATTATTCTTAAAAATCTTATTAAAATTCGTCCAATATTAATAAATTATTTATTGTTGTTTTTAAATAATTGAATTCTCGTAGAATTTAGTAATAAAAATGTTTTTAAAAAATTATTTTTAGTTAAAATTTTAGATTATATTAAGTATTAAAAGCATTATAAAGTGGATTTTTAGAAATAATTACATTTTGAAAAAGTTTTAATTTTAAATCATAGAAATTCTTAATTTTTCATATTCTTGACAAAAAGTCCTGTAGAATTAATTCTTTTTTAAAGTTTAATTTGATTTTTATTAAAATTATTTCAAGCTTTCTATTTTCAATATTTAATTGCAAAATTTCCGAATAATAGAAATTTTGTAAAATTGAATTGTAAACGAATAAATTTGAAAATTTCCATAAAACTCATCGCAGCGTTTTAATTATTTTCCACACAATTATAAATGAATTTCAAAATTTTATACAAATTTTAATAAAATTCGACAAAAAAGTTGAATTATTAAAAAATTTGTTACTAAAATTTTTTATGAGAATTGGATTTTGAGAAACATTTAATTATTTAATAAATTTATTTACTTTTGCATTAAAATAATTAAATTCTTGTAGAATTTATTAATAAAAATTGGTTTTCATTTTAAAAAAATGAATTTTAGTTAAAATTTTAGATTATAATTAAATATTAAAAGAATTATTGAGTTATCTTTTTGAAAGTAATTAAATTTTGAAATTAATATTTATGAAAAAGTTTAATTGCATTTTTTTAATATTATTTGAAGTTTATTTTTCTAATATGCATTTAAGTAAGAAATTTAGGAATAATTGAAATATCGTGAAATTGATTAATTAATTATCAATAAAATGATACATATAAAGTAAAATTGTAGTTAAAATTTTTTTAAAATAATAATTGAATTGAAATAATGGAAATAATTTTGAAGAAGTACAATATTCTTATAATGTAAAATAATGATTTTATTACTTGGTCATCTTGAATTATTATAAAATATGAAGAAATCGATCACTCCGAGTCGTTATCGTTGTCTTCATGTTTTATAGTTATAAAAAAATGTAATAAATTAAAATTGCATTCATTGTAAAAAATTACCAAAAAATGATTATTTTAATTTTTTTTCGTGTTAATTTAATCTGCAACGCTTTTTAATATCTCACGATTTTACTGTGATACAAATAAACTTTAAATCATGCAAAATGCAATTTTGTATACACTTTGCAATTGCTTCCTTATAGTATTTTGTTTCCGTATATTAGTGTGTGATAAAAGGAAAAAATTTCTTCTGGTCTGAATATAGTTTTATAAGTTACTGGCCAATTTTACTTTGCAGATAATTTTCCAAAGCACTAGCGATAAATTTTCCAGAGGCTAAATGATAAACTTTAATGCACTAAAGATATATTTTTAAATAGAATAGATAAACTTTTAAGCTTCACCAAATGTAGTTTTAAAACGAGAAGACCAACTTTTAAGCCCAACTGATAAATAACTACTTTAGATAAATTTTTAAGCACTTTAGATAAATCTTTTAACCCAAATCATCTTTTAACAGAAAAATTTAGTACAGCGTTAATGTATTTTTAATCAGAGTGAAAATAATCATGATTAGAATTAAAAGTAGAATATATTTTTAAAAATTTAGTCTTTGTATTTTTAGTAAATTTATTATATTTAGTATTAATATAATAAATTTATTATTTTTTTAATGATCATATTTAATTATGTCTGGTATTAATAATTGGTATTTATTAATTATAAACTAATATAGATTGTCCTTATTTAAATAAACAAAAAAAAATGTTAGCTCAAAAATTCTTAAAACTTTTACAATTAACCTTTCTTCTGACTAAAATCTGCTAATACTACTAAAATTCGTAACTACAGACATGTAATTTTTTAAATAATTTTTTTAGTAATAAATTAATTATTATAATTACATTAATTATTAGAAATTTGTTCATTTCATTATATCTTGAATAAAATTAATTCCGATCGAAATTCAGTTGAAAATTTTTGAGGAATCACAAAGAGTAATTCAGTTACAAAGTTTCGACCTCCAATTTTCTAACTAATAAAACTTGTGAAGAGAAATAAATCGCGAATTTTCCATAATTCCCCAATAATAGTAAGTGTAATTATGCTCACATTAAGTCGGACAATAAATATATTTGGCAATCGTACTATTTGGAAATGGATATACGTCCAAAAGCAATAGATTCAGTGAAGGGCAATTGATTTTCATCAGTTCTTGGTTTTTTGGACCCTGGGTCGAAGTCTAAGTTGGTGGTTTTCGTCGGCGGTCTTTTCCTGTTCGAGGAGAAGATGCCAAATTTTAGATTTATCCATGAAGGAAAAGGGGGTCAGATTTTGTCTCGCCTCAAGGCAGAAAGCCAACTCTCACGCAGACCCTTTTGCGATCCTTCTCTCCTCTATACATATACACATGTTCCGCAGAAGCGCAAAAAAGATAAAAAAAAATGAATAAAAAAAAATGAATAAGAAAAAATGAATAAGTAGAAGAAGAAGAAGAAGAAGAAATAGGAAAGGGAAAAAAGGAAAAGAATAAGAAAAAGTTTTTTTTTATCAAAAAATTAAGGATATAGAATAAATGATAATGAAGAAAAATATATATAAAAATCCAAGTAGGAGAAGGAAAGAAGGAAATGGCGAAAATAAAAAAATAAGGCAGTAGAAAGAAGAAAGATGAACAAGAAGAAGAAAGAGAAAAAAGGAAAAGGAAAAATGGAGTAAAAAAACTATAACAGAAAATAAAAAATGAGGAAAAAGCGTGAAAAAATGAAAGAAAAGAATAAAAAATTTTGAAGAAATAGAAAAAAAAATAAAAAAAGTTCACAAAAGTAAAAACAGGAATCGAAATAAAATAGAAAGAAAAAAAAGTAAGTAATAAAAGTAAAAAATAGGAAAAATGAAAGAGAAGAGTTTCGAAAAAATGAAAAAGTTAATGAATTTAAGATCAAGAAAAAGAAATACAGAAATAGAAGAAAAAGGCAAAAGAAAGATAAATAATCATTCAATAATTAAAAACAAGAAAAAATTAACAAACTGAACAAAAAAATTAGAAAGAAGAAAATAAAAGGAAAACAAGCTCACTAATAATTAGCGATGAGAAAGCAATGAAAAAAATATACTTTCATCTTCTTTTCTCCCTTTACTCTTTCTCTATGCTTTTTTTTTTGTATGGAACAAAAAGAAATTTGAAAAATGAAAACTTTTTTCTCGTAAATTCACTTTGCATTTTTATTTTTGCGCAAAAATGAAAAAAATTTGGAAAATTGAAGAAAAAGTAGAAAAATAAAAGAATTTTTTCTTTTCTCCTTAAAGCTGCTTTTCCGAAAAATCAGTATTCATAATTTTATTTTGGCACAAGAATCAGAAAATTTTAAATTTGAAAGGTGGGTAAAAAAATAACGAACGATTAAAAAAGAAAGAAAAGAAAAGAAATAAATAGAAAGAATAAGTTATCATAAAGAAAAATAAAATAAAAAACACAAAAATCAGAAAAAAAATATGACGCTGAAGAAAAAAAAAGTTAAAACCAGGAAAGAAAAAAAACACTAAAAGAAAATGTATATTAAATTTTGTAAAAGTATTTTGCAATTTAGGAAAAAAGTGCAGCAATCCAAAATTTTGATATAAAAAATACTAAACTTAAAAAAAATTTTGTGGAATTTGGTATAATTATATCAAATATCAAAAACTTTTAATCAATTTTAGTATAACTTTACTAAATTTCACATAAATTTTTTTAAAGTTTAGTATTTCTTATATCAAAATTACGGTTTGTTGCACTTTTTCTCCAAATTGCAAAATACTTTTACAAAAATTAATATTAATTTTCTCTCAGTATACTTCAGAAAAACTAGCAAAAGTAAAAAAATGGAAAGAAGAAATGAAAAACAAAGAAGAAACATAAATAAGGATAAAGAAAAATAAGAAATAAGATAAACAAAAATAAGAAAAGAAATAAAAAAATGTAAAAGAATAAAGAAGAAGAAAAAAAAAGAATAAAAGAAAAAGTATAAGGAAGAAGAGAAAAAGAAATGGAAATAAAACAAACAGGAAAGAGCAATAAGGAAATGTATTTAAAGAAAATAAAAAGAAAAAAATAGTGCTGAAGAAAAATAAAAAAAGAGACAAAAAAGAAGAAAAAGCGATAAAAAAGGAAAAAGCAACGAACCGTAAATAAAAGAAAGTGACGAAGCGGTAGAATAAGAAAAGAAACAAATAAAATAGCCAAAGGACAAGAAAATAGATATAAAAAAAATAAAGAGAAAGCAAAAATATTACCGTAGAAAAATAAAAAAAGAAGACAAAAAAAGGAAGAAACAGAAAACGAAAATCAAGAATATGAGCGATTCCATGTCAAGTGATCGAGGTGGAGAGAAATTTTTCTCCAATCGTAGCAAAACTTGGGGATTTTGTAGTACTAATAGATAGTAATTTTCTGTGAAAATATTTTTTTACTTAGTCCAATATTTTCCGAGGGGGGTGGGGTTAAATTTTTGGGCTTTTCGGTACAATACTTATTTCCATAATTTTTTACTCTTAAATAATTAAACATACAAATTTGACAAAGTACATTTTAGAAAGGTTTTTTCATGCTCTATCGATTGGAAAGAAGCATTTTCAAAAAAAATTTGACCCAAAAAAATCAAAATTAAAAATAAATTAAAATTTTTTTTTGGGTGGGGGGAGAAATACGATTTTTTTTAAACGAAAGCTGAGGTTTTTTCCTAAAAGGACATATAAATGAAAAAGTGTGACTAGAAATGTTTAAACAATGAAAAAAAGAATTTTCTCCTAAACGGATATGAAAATCGGGTTTTTAGAGCGCTCCGGTGAGTAGAAAACCCTTTTTTTCAATGTTTAAACATTCTAGTCCCACTTTTCCATTTATATGTCCTTTTAGGAAAAAACCTCAGCTTTCGTTTATAAAAAAAAAAAAAATCGTATCTCTCTCCCCCAAAAATTGAAATTTATTTTTAATTTTGATTTTTTGTTTTGGGTGAAAAAATTTTTTTTTCTTCAAAATGCTTATTTCCAATCGATAGAGCATGAAAAAACCTTTCTAAAATGTACTTTGTCAAATTTGTATGTTTTAACCCCTTCGCAGTCCAGTTCAAAATTGCTTGTGATCCAAAAACGGTCCAAGAAAAAAAAGTTTCTAAAAAATGTGATTTCATTGTAATTAAGGTTTGTTGCAGTCGCAAAAATCGAATTTGAAGTCAATTTTATCAAAATTTTAAAATGGTGGACCCATAATGGCGAATTCGAAAATTTTAAATTTTATCAGATTTGCTTGAAACTTGTTACTCGGAGGTTTTCGGGGTCTCTAATTACGAATCTAATGTCAGATTTTCAAAATTCAAAATGGCGGATCCAATATGGCGGTCGAGAAAATAAAAAATCCAAACGGATTTGTTTTAAAACTTGTTACTCGGGTGGTTTTCGGGGGTCGCTGATTACGAATCCGATGTCAGATTTTGAAAATCCAAAATGGCGGACCTGAAATTCGATCAAATTTGCATGAATCTTGAAATTATCCTCCATATTGGATTCACCATTTTAATTTTGTAAATCTGACATCATATTCGTAATCAGTGACCCCGAAAACCCCCAAGTAACGAGTTTCAAGCGTATTTGATAAATTTTTAAATCTTCAATAGTCGCCATTTTAGGTCCAACCATTTTGAATTTTGAAAATCTGATTTGCAATTCGGATTCAGCGACCCCAAAAACCTTAGTATGCACTTGGTCATTCAAATCGAATTATGTTTAGTATTTTATTTTTGAGATGGACATATATGGCCACAGACGTAAAGGTGGCACGACTTTTTGTGGCCACATATAGGCCATGGACTGTCAAGAGGTTAATTGTTTAAGAGTAAAAAATTATTAAAATAAACATTACACCAAAAGATCCCTTGATCACTTTGACGTGGAATCGCTCATATAAAGAAATGCACTTAAAATAAAAATTATGAATAAGCAGAAGAAAATAAATAGAACGAAAAATAAGTATAGAAAGCAGAAAAGAAGAAAGAAGATGTATAAATAGTATATATTTGTAAAGAATCTTAATAATTCCACACTGAGAAATGTAGAGAGAGAAAGAGAGAGAGAGAGAGAGAGAGAATTATTTATTTTTCCCCCTTATCTCCCCTTTCTCCCTCTCTCTCCTTTCATTTAGAATATACAACCCGATAGTCATATAATAATATTTTTAAAGTCAGTGTCATTTGAATGCCGAGTATTTTTCTGAGAGTACAAGAGAGAGAGAGAGAGAGAGAGAGAGAGAGAGAGAGAGAGAGAGAGAGAGAGAGAGAGAGAGAGAGAGATAAAAGAAAAGTTTGATGATAATGTGGAGCGGGAGTAGAGTTAAGAGAAACGGGTGAAATGAGTCCAAGGGAGAAAAAATACAAAATGTTAACTCTTTCTCTCTCTCCTTCCAAACACAGGATAGTTTCAAACATAGCAATAGTGCCTTAATATTTTTCCTATTTTATTCTCGGTTCTTTTTCACGAACACAAGAGAAAATAGGGGGAGGGGTGGGGTATAAGTGTCGAATGAGGACTCGTTTTCAACTAACACAATATCGTATCCACTCTATTTCCTCGTTTTACTTATCTTTTTTTTGCTCTCTCTCTCTCTAACTCTCTTCACTTTTTATTCACTTTTTACCTGACTATCGTTTGCTTTCACCTAGTTTTTCCCTAGGCGTTCTCCAAGGTAGATGCAACTTTCATCCATATCTATTTAACGATACAAACCAACATGTTTGGGATCCCTGTCTCTCTCCTCTCTCTCTCTCCTCTCTCTCTCTTCCTCTCTCTCTCTCCATCTCTCACTCTCTCTCTCATCTCTCTCTCTCTCTTTCTCTCTTTTTCTTTCTCTCTGTCTTTTTCCCTCTTATATCTTTCTTTCTCTCTTGTTTTATATATACATAGATATATAAAGACAGAAAGAGAGAAATATATGTATATAAACTATAAAGCTAGAAAGAGAGAAGGAGAGAGAGTAGACGAGAGAAGCGATGGCACAGAGAGTCACCAACTAGCCTTCGTGTTCCTCTCTCTTTCTCTCCTTTTCTATCGTTCCGTCTCCTACCCTCATAACATTCAGCCCACCACCCATTTCGTCTCGATCAAGTTTAACTTGGCGCAGCAAAATTCCAAGTGCCGTTTTACGAGTTTTCCTTGCTACTGGGAATAGAGATCAGTCGTTATACTGGCTGGTCGAAATGTTGTTCTAAGGGGTAACATTTTCCCAACGCTGCTTCTACTACTTCCACCAACCACCTCCTCT